>OZ020525.1:14475145-14808983 GCA_963971425.1 Bryoerythrophyllum caledonicum | reverse complement strand
AATTGTTGAGAAATATCTATTTCATTGCAGAAGTTGAAAAATGTAAATGATTGTTTATTTTGTGTATGAATTGTATGATCATAATTCAGATATAGAAAATATACATTCAATGTTTCATGAAAATTGACATCTTGGATTGGCAAATAATAGTATTCAATGTGAAGGTTTAACTTCTAAATTACAAATTATTTGTTGAATAGACAATCAAAATTTGGGTAGGTTCTTACAAAATGACAACGTGTTTTTGATCTTTGAACAAAAATTAGGGGCAATAGCTCCATTTGCAAGGGGAAAAAGTTATCTAATGAGATGCTAAGAGCAATAGTGATGTTGTCTATAATATTCACAATAATTTGGGCAAATGTGATGTTGTCTTTAATGTTCACAATAATTTGGGCAGTAGTGGACATATAGGGCAACATGTTTGGTTGTGAAGTTTGTCAATATAATTCTAGTTGTTTGCTTTATGAACAAATTTCCCTTTTATCAAATTTCTTTACGCTTTTACTTTTAATTTATTATTATTTATCCAAGATACGCCATCTACAACAAAAAAAACCTCAAACATAGAATATAAAAGTATGGTTGTTGACAAATGTGACATCAAAGTTTGTTTCCAATTTTAGAAGTTATTGCAAAAAATCCATAATGGTAAAAAGAACATTGGTTGTTGCAAATAAAAAGTCTAATTTTATATGTATTTCCATTGATAGTAAACTCACCAAAGTCTATAAATGGAAGGGCATGTTATTACTATGGATAACCATTTTACTTCAATATAATTATTCAAAACTTTACTGGAGAATTGAATTTATATCATGGTAATTCTTTGCATTATCTAGATTGGCATACCATTGATAATGAAAAACACTACCGTATAGGTCCAAGTGGCCTTCCTCTTTGGCCCATGCTCCAATTTGTCTCCATAAATGCATAAAATGCTCAAAGAAGAGATTTCCCTTGAAGGGCTAACCTTTGCAATAGCTCAATTGGCCCCAAACAAGTCTCTGGGGCCTAACGGTATTGCCGCTCAGTTCTATTAAAAATTGTGGCCAATGATATGCAAGGAGTATCTTACTATGATCAAGGAAGCCCAAGAGATCAGTTGGTTCCATGGAGGTGTCACGGAGGGCCTAATAGCCTTCACACAGAAGGGAGGAGGCCATGGTATATTGAACAATTGGAGGCCTATAACCCTTCTGAATGTCTCCTACAAGATCTTTTCTAAAACTCTTTAGGTGAGACTGCAACCTATACTCATGGACTTGATAAGCACTTACCAAACGGCTTTCTTGCCAATGAGATACATTTTAGACAATATTTTCTTGACTCATGAAACAATTCATCATGCTAAGACTTCAAATCAACCCCTACTTTTTCTCAAATTAGACTTTTCTAAAGCCTATGACAGGGTAGATTTAAACTTCATGTTTAGAGCTTTAGAAACAATAGACTTCCCAAAGGAGTTCCTGGATATGCTAGCATTATTGTTTTGTGGGGCCAAAGCTAGAGTGAGTGTCAATGGAAGAGTTATAGAACCCTCTAACATTGAGCAAGGAGTCCGACAATGATGCTCGGTAGCACCCTACCTTTTCCTTCTAGTTGAGGAAATCCTAAATGCATGCATTAAATGTGAAATCAACTGAGGAAGAGTTAAAGGTATCAGTCTATGCTGATGACACCTCACTTTCTATACTAGTAGAGGAGGAAGTCGTACATAACACAGTTTGGACCTTGGAACTCTTTAGCGATAGATCGGGATTCATTATGAACCCCGAGAAATCCGCAACTTACTATTGGAACATGAATAGTCAGTCCTGTCCTTCATGGATGAATAACCTCAAATTTAAGTAGGGAGAGGACGGAGAGGTATCAAACTTTTAGAAACAACTTTTGGGCTAGACCTAAACACCTCTAACATAGATACCTTTCTTCAAGACAAATTTGACACGAAGCTAGAATATTGGTCTACGGTTGAAGCAAATAGCACCGCGAGAGTGATCATTGGCAACAATGTCCTTGTGTCTACTAGACTCTTCTACTTAGCAATTTGGGGGGAAGCACATCCAACATTAAAAAGGTTACCGGGAAGATGAGGAACTACATGTGGGCCGGAACCTCCCATCCCTCTCGGGCTTGGGTTGCATGGAATACAATATGTCAAAAGAGATCTTTAGGAGGGCTTAGGGCCTCTTTACATTAGAAACGAGAAGCCTCCGGCCAAACTCCACTTGGGCCATGGCACATTCTTGAGAGGCCAATCCTTGAGAAGCCATGGCCTTTGGGTGTGGTGTAAAGTGAGAGAAGGCCAAAAGCTCCAATGTTGAGCTTTTTCAAAATTCATCTTTAAATATATTAAATGATTAATTGTGAGTTTTTTGGCCAATGGCCCCCCGGATTTATAGTTAGGCCCACCTCTTGAGGTAGGCCTAACTATAATTCCGGGGGCCCTCATTATTATGCACTTTCGTTGCCACCAAGGACAAAAGTGTTGTCCATGTCATTTTCTCCTCTTTCGTCCCTTGGACTGAAAAAATCGGGTGTAAAGTGACATTCTTTGGTCTTCTCGATTTCTACGCCTCCCATTGGCTAAAATTTCTCTCCTCACGGCCTCTCGCCTCTAGTGTAAAGAGGCCCTTAATGTAGTCAATCCTACTGAAGCTATGGAAGCCCTCATGTGTAAGTGGATATTGGCAGCTTGTACGCCCAACGGATCTAACTTTACATCATGAAGTCACGGCCATTACTTTCTCAACCTGGACCTAGACTCAAATGGCCCTCTAGTATGTGGTGGTGCCATGAGAAGTGGGTTCCATGGACCGAGTAGATCCAAGTTGTACAACCAATTGAAATTAGCCTGGCGGAGTTTGGTTGATGAATTCACACTGATCCCACCGACTACCTTTGAGGAATGGCTCAACTCTCCTCTGTGGATGGCGGGTGGCCCTCTCACCACATATACCTCAATCCCAAAACATCAGGCGACATCTCTGGGACGTCAAGGTATGTTCTTCGTCAAGGATATCTGGATGTAGAGGGAGGGGCGCTTCTTGAATTTTACAAAAGCCGCCGAGCATGTTGGGCTTAGTACACAAGAACCCTTGACTTTGGAAAGAAGTATCACCCAACTGGAGCAAAGTGGCAGCTATTGGCTACACGTAAGCTTTCACCCCCCCAAAGAGCAAGAAGTAGTTGGGAGTATTTGATTTGGCTGATGACCATGCCCCAATATGCGTATTTACAGATGAGGCACTCGTGGGACGAGGTGAGTTGGAAAAAATTGAACCCTGGAACTTGCGTGAAAGTGAGGTCTATTCATTGTGGCTGAGAAGGCTAGCATTCTACTTAGTAAACCTTTGGTGATGGGGCACTACATTATTATTACTCAAGACAGACTTGAGAGAATTTGTGTCATCAATCTTCAAAGAGAGGGGAAAAAAGACATACTTCTTTGTTTGGAAGAACGAGTGCCCTGACCTGGGATGCAGGCCGAGTTAAATGGACTCTGCCTCTTGTTTCTACTACCACTAATCCCCGTAGTACAAAGAGCGATGGGCTCTTTTTCAGCTACACCACTAAGCATGGTCAGGAAGCCTTTTGAGCATGACGGCTACCTCCTAATGTGGTTTAGAAGAAATGGAATGGAGTCCTTCCGAACAACTTCCAATTGAAATGGAGAAATGTGTGGGACTTGGAGAGAGCGGGTAAGGAAGTTGGTCTTATTTGGCAGTAGTGGCATAAAGCCATCATTGTGAATTTGTGGCGGAAGCAAGCTTTCCTGGAAGTCGACGACAAATGCACGATTTGTTATACGGGGGAGCAAGAAAGCATTTTGCACAGGTTCTGAAGCTGTGAACAAGCGCGGGTGACGTGGAACTATGTGTTGATGATCCTGCAGAAACTTGGTAACACCACCCATCAACAATGGGCTAAGTCGTCCTTGAAGCAGGCCCTGTTTGCGGCAAGGCCTCCTAGCAAGTTTAAAAGTTAAGTAGGATTTGGTTGCTGCTCAAAGGCATCACTTTCTGGACTCTTTGGCTTGCCTAGAATGATTGGGTGTTTAATCAACACCGGTGGAACCTCTACAATATTGAGAACGTCATTTGGCAAGGCTTCACTGACTACGGGAGGATTACGTGGGGCAAGACCCTCACAACCAACTCTGAATCTATGAGGCTCAAAGTTATGGAACAATTCAAAGCCAATTGGGGCCGTCATGAGGCGTTGTGTAGGAGGCAAGGCACCCATGTAGTTTGGATTAGAGTTTCATTAGGCTTTTGCGCTTTGATGCCGGCTCTAGCACGGTTTGTATTTTGTTTGTTTCTTCTTGCAATCAAACTTTGTTTGTTTTGTGCAAAAAAAATTAAGTTATATGGAAAACACTAAATTCATTAGTAGAACTATGCAAGGCACACATATATGGCACATATGCAAGTTATCCAGGAGTATAATTGCCTTGGTATGAAAGTAATAGCATCTAGTGCTACTAACTTCTACACATGCCCCTTCAATCAAATCTCTAGTGGAATTCCTAATAGTTATTAAACCTTGACGGAATGGAGCAACAAGGAAATTAATCCAAAATTCTCCCATCCATTTGTAATATAGAACTTGTATACAATGAATAGACATAGCAGACTAGTTACAAGCCTCATATTGTTCTTAGAACTGGTTGCATAAGTGGTGACATTGAATATTGATTTTTGTACTAGACATGATATCTATGAACATGTTTGTAATGTATGTTAATGAGTGCAAAATGGAGGAGAGCCTAGAAGAGCAACAATGCTTTTATAATTTTGTATAAATTTGTGTAATTGTCTTCTACTAAATTATAAAAGAAAAAATGGTTGGAAAGCAGGCACAAATTATTAATATTCTTCAACCTCTAATTTATGGGGACCTTGTGTGGTATGTAATGTTGGTGTAACACATCCATACTCCTATAGCTTGATTTGCAATGGCAAATATATGTGCAACTAGAGGGGATGTTTTCAACAATATCATGATACTATGGCATGTGAAGGACGATAGCATGTGAGTGCAAACATCAAAATCAATATTAATAGTGCATGTTTACTTTCTTTCTTTTCATGCCAAATCTATATTGATTTTAATTGCTCCATGTTCTTTGTAAAAGAAGCGGCCAATTCTTTTAGCAAATGGCATATAGGAGTGAAGTCCAAGTCATTGTTGCTGTTATCATGCTTTCATATTCCAAGGACATCCTAAGACTTTGTGAAGTGAGAGGATAAATTAGTTTGAATATAGATTTTTTTTTTTTGAACTCAAATTATATTTACTAGTAGAAGGTGATGCTTTGTATGGATTTGGAGGAAGACAAAATGAAGTGCACAAAAAAATTCTAAAAAATAGGCTAGTGCATTGGCTTTTTAAGACCTTCTAGTATTGCAAGGTTAAGAAAAATGATACTTGTATTTGATTTTTGGATTTATAAACCGAGAGGTAGATGAGGGCATCATTTCTTATTTCTTAAAGGGAAAAACAAATGTTGAAAGAAATTAGAATCCCTAATTTCTATGCATCCTAAAGTAAGATCAATGAGGATTGCCAAGAACTTTCTTTCACTATTGCAAGCCTCAAAAAGATTGCACTATTCACCTCTATAGTAGTTCTATTCAACTCTACAATACCTTGTCCAATTGCCTAGAAGTCCAGCTTTTGATGTTTAACCCCTAAAGGACCAAGGCAATTTTTCCTCAAAAATACTCCAAAACTGCCATTTTCAGCGCATTCAACACAAAATGATACAGAATGTTTTTTCTAGAAAATTTAACCATAGGATCTTGTACCAGACTTGTATGAGAGTGTGTGGTGAAAATTTTGGTAAGTTTGACTGCACGGATTGAAAGATATTAGCCTTTGAAGTGCGACATAATCTCTTTTTCAGGTCATACTATACACCTTCAACAAACTTCGACCACCTTCTATGGCAACTTTTTGCACTACGGGCGGTGATTTTATTGTCTTAACTTGAAAAGGATCATGTTAGGCACATGTGCACCAAATTTTAGAAGTACAAGAGGTGTAGAAGATGTCCTAAAAAATCCTGCAATGCAACTATGTGCCGAGAATCAACAATACACTTTATATTTTGCATATATCATATCCTTCTCAAATATTTGAAATTCACAAATCCGTATAGTAGATGCAAAGATCTCAATTTCCTTTCCAAGAAGACATTTTCAGTCTTTTAAATGGACAAAAACTCGAATTTCTATTGAATTTAGAAGTTATTAAAGTTTAGTGACAGTATTTGTGATATGTCACACTAAACTGCTGCACTATTTGTATATGTAAGTGAAAATAAATTGTAACTTTTGAACCGTAAGTCGGAATTCTACGAAATTTGTGTCTACACAAAGCTAATCAAAAGTTGTCTATTCAATAAAAAATCTCAGAAAATAATGCCTAGAATTGAGAACGTGTTACCTTACCCAAACTCAAAACGTCCCCCGAGGGGACATCGGTCCTTTAGGGGTTAAAGTGCCACAAGGATTTCCTTGGAAATCCATTTTCTTTTAAATACCTCCGTGAAGCTTATCAAACTAATGTTTACAATAAAAATTTCAAAAAGAAATATTCAAACTTAGATTTTTAGAATCGTGCCCAAATCTTATTTGTCCTCCGAACGGACACTCGATCTTTTAAGGATTAATTGGTGTAGTTATGAGGACATGCAGTTAGATTTAGGAAAGCCTTTCAAGATAAACTTGGAGGTGGTCTAGGATTCCATTTCCTTATGAGTGGGGCCCAAATTTCCAGTAATTTAAAATTGTTGGAGTATGTATTAGAAGTAAATGAGTTTTTGGAGGGTGGAGGAGTTCCATGTTGTATTTTTAAATTCTTTCCTCTTCTAGACATACTTTATATTTATATCTAATAGCATTGTTCTCTAATTGTAACTAATTTTAAAAATTAATGATAATTGATTACGTTCATATATGGACATTGAAATTATTAAAAAAAAATAACAATACTAGTAGGTATTGGTCTATCAAGTACCGCTAACCAAAGTACACTCATCCATTAGATAACTTATATCTAAGTATGGCACCAGTGGATGGGAGTGGTGGAACCTCAATAGGAGTTACAACTTAGCACAAGTTATAACCAAGTAGAGCTAATAAGTTAGCAAAGGTTATTAGTTAGCGACAATTATAACTCGTTTAAGAGATGAGTATAGTAGTACTACCCAAAGAGACTCTTTATTCATATTGGTCATTGGGCCAACATTAAGGTAAGCCTCAAGCTAACCAACCAAAAATCCATAATCGCCACCTATAAGTTGGGGTATATCCAACCCACATTTATCCCATTACCACCCGTTCATCTCCAAATTAAGAGAGGTTTGTTGTAAGCCATGACCCTTTTTTTTGTTCGGGCTCATGAGGGGTACCTATTAACGGACATGGGCTAAAAATAGACGCACAATTTGAAAGTTCATAACTAATTTACATACAAGCAGAAAAATATGAAATAACTTGGGTTGAAACTGCAATACTATTAGCTATCACTCAAAAATAAATGTATTATTTTTTTCTCTCTATATGGCCATTGCTTAACTCTTTAACCCCTAAAGGACCAAAGTCCCCTCGGGGGACATTTTGAGTTTGGGTAAGGTACCACGTTCTCAATTCTAGGCATTATTTTCTGAGATTTTTTATTGAATAGACAACTTTTGATTAGCTTTGTGTAGACACAAATTTCGTAGAATTCCGACTTACGGTTCAAAAGTTACAATTTATTTTCACTTACATATACAAATAGTGCAGCAGTTTAGTGTGACATATCACAAATACTGTCACTAAACTTTAATAACTTCTAAATTCAATAGAAATTCGAGTTTTTGTCCATTTAAAAGACTGAAAATGTCTTCTTGGAAAGGAAATTGAGATCTTTGCATCTACTATACGGATTTGTGAATTTCAAATATTTGAGAAGGATATGATATATGCAAAATATAAAGTGTATTGTTGATTCTCGGCACATAGTTGCATTGCAGGATTTTTTAGGACATCTTCTACACCTCTTGTACTTCTAAAATTTGGTGCACATGTGCCTAACATGATCCTTTTCAAGTTAAGACAATAAAATCACCGCCCGTAGTGCAAAAAGTTGCCATAGAAGGTGGTCAAAGTTTGTTGAAGGTGTATAGTATGACCTCAAAAAGAGATTATGTCTCACTTCAAAGGTCGATATTTTTCAATCCGTGTGGTGAAACTTACCAAAATTTTCACCACACACTTTCATACAACTCTAGTATAAGATCCTACTTAAAAAATTTCTAGAAAAAACATTTTGTATCACTTCGTGTTGAATGCGCTGAAAATGGCAGTTTTGGAGTGATTTTGAGGGGGAAATGTTTTGGTCCTTTAGGGGTTAAGGACGACAACGTATTGGTCTACGATCCGTACAACGTACACACCTTTTAGTGATGGTCTAATGCAAGAACCCTCTAGCGGGTTGCAAAAACTTATCTACACATATTGCAGGCGGATAGCCCACCTGCAAAAGTCAACAACCACATAACGAGAAAGGACTTTCTATGTGGAAGTTCAGTGAAAACACCGCTCGGCTTGCAACGAATCTTTTTTCATACAAATTCGTCAGACTACGGCCCAATGTCTCACTCCACTCATTGTAAAGGCACATTTCCATGCAAGTTAATGCAATTCTTGAATCGAATAGCGATGAACTATTGGTTTAGCTGTTTGCGGATTACTTCAAGAGTGACCACTTATACAAATGTACTCCGTAAAGGATTAACTTTTCGGTTATGGGGGGTTTACCTTACTCTTCTTTCTAAGTTACTTATTGTTGGTTACTTCACAGCAAACTCTGGAGGGTGGTGAAAAGAAGAAAAGGAAATAGAGGGGGGATTGCTATGACATTAACCCTTTAGTGCCCGGGTGGTTGTTCTTGGGTCGATTTTGCTACTTTATGGGGTTAGAGCTCCTTTTGTGAAAGTTAGATGCACTTTTTTTCTGTGGGAAACAAGTGTGACAACAATTTATATGTTTCAAATGGAGCAATTCCACGGCGCATAAGCGCAAGCACTAGAGAGCTACAATGATTTCTGTGTGAAGGAAGGTCAACATGAAATGTGCGCTCTGTGTAGATATCATTGTGCATTATCTACTAGCTGTCGTGCATGATCTACTACCCTTGTGGGTTCTCCCATGCCATCGGAACACCTCCGGCGTTAAAGGGTTAAACTATAATATGTGTTACCAAGGGTGGGGCAGCTGTTGACCTGGGCCAAATTCTGGGAAGAAGTGTGATGTGGCCGGTACTATGATGTATGTGTGTGCCAGATGAAATTGACGTATGGTTACCTCTAAGTGCACGGTAAGAGAAGTAGGCAAGAACAATTTCGATATCTACGATGCCAATTACGATTCTATTAACCACCAGTTAATTGAACTGCAAATCCTGGAGTTGACTCTCAGCTTCTGCAATGCCTGTTTCCCTTGTCTCCACACCCCAACTCCACACTTTCAAATTCTGCACCCATCCCAAGGCTCTGCCAATGTCCACTTTCCCCAAAAGCAGTGAGTCCATGAAGATAACAGAGTTAATTGTAAAGTGAGGCAAAGATACCAAGAGGTTTGACCTTTTATTTTAAAATTTTGGATAACCCAAATTAGCTCTACATAGCTTTGAATTTCTAATACTCAATTCATATGGGGAAAACGCAGCTAAGATTCATGAAATCTCCTTCTTTCTTCTAAAATATGGCTGAAATTATTATAAAGGGGTCATACACAGTTGAGGGCGAGCAATTCTAGCAATTTGATTGATGTAGAGCTCAAACTTGGCTTGTGAGGCTCTACTAGGGACCAAGGGTCAAGCGCTGCCTACCTTCAAATACCTACATGGGTGGCAACACTTAGAGAGAGTTTTGGTGCCAAGAGTTCAGCCCTTGGAGGAGACTTTGAGTTGATCGAGAATAGAAATCCAAACCTTTGTTGAGGATCTGATTTTTTTTTAAATGAAATTTCATAACAAGGTTTCAATTGTTAAATTGAAACCGCTATGCTTCTGACATGAATTAATGACCTGGTGCCTTTGTCTCTCTTTTCACTTGACCTCATCTAGTCGCCCTTGTTTTTGTTTGTTTCGTCATTTTTTTCAAATGAAAATTATTATTGGATTGCTCAATTCCTTGATTTATTTTCAAAATTTGTGAGATTGGAGTGCTATTAAAAAATATCTTATCTTTTTAGACAACCAAAGGTTGTACATTAAAAATGATGTTTACTGTAGACATAGTTGATAAAAATATTCATCAAAAGTGAAACCTTATAGTATTTACAAATCAATTAGTGTGATACACTAAACGTCATCTTTAGAGTAGTTGGTGCAGGGAATCTTGTTTGGACCAAACCATGTCATGCAATTAGTGATACTCAGCTCCAAATTGTGAGGAAGTAGTAGAAGTGAAAAGAGTTGGAGGAGATGATGATGTGTTCTTTGTCAATCTTTAAAAAATAGAGGGTAGCTTCAAAAAAGAAGGCAGTTCCAAAGGAGAAGGCGGTAAAACCCTGATGAAAATTGAAAGTGAGAAGAAGATGGAGGTGGGACTTCACTTGCATATGCATGCCTTGAGTGGGATTTGCCTAAATACCCCGGTCGAGTGTTGCACCAAGCCTCAGGCTTGGAAGGGTGGGGGAGGGTAGGGACAAAACCGGCCCCTATTTTTACGTTGGAGGGGGGCCCTATTTGATCCAAGGAGGCTTACCGAGGGTAATTTGGAAATGTAGGCCCCAATTTTGAAAAAAAAAACCCAAAAAAAGCCTCTAGGACCCTAAAACGGGTAGGGCCAGAAAAATGGGCCCACCCGAGGATGAGGTTTGGTGCAATGCTCGACTAGGGTCAATGAAGAGATCCCCTTGAGTGCTTTATGATGGGAGATGGAGCCTGAATTTGTGTGTTTTCGGTGTGGGGCAGTTTTCGAAGTGATAGAAGGCTTTAGTTTTAAACAAGATTATATATATATATGTGAAGTAATTAAGGACTAAACATTTTTTTCCAATCTAACATTAGAAAATCTAAATCAAGGATTATAGTTTAACACACAAAAGACTAGAAAGCTCATGAAAACTTGGCTCAATGGTAAGGAACACATCTCTTACATGCACTCTCTTGTGAGGTTGGAAGGTTGAGCCATCTTTAATCCTTTAGTGCCGAGGTGGGTCGTTTTTGGGTCAATTTTGGTTGTCTCTGGGTACAACTCCTTTTGAGTAAGTTAGATGCACTTTTTTTGGTCACAACATGTCTGGCACTAGTTTATATGCTTCAATGGAACAATTCCCGGGTGCATAGGTGCAAACAAGGAGAGCTACAATGATTAATGTGAAGTGTGGTCAACGTGAATGTACCCTTTGTGTAGATGTTGTTGTGCAGTATCTATTAGCTATTGTGCATGATCTATCACACTTGGGTATTCTCTTGAGCCTTGCGAAACTCATCGGCATTAAAGGATTAAGCCCTTGGTAGCTCAATCCATAGTTATTTATTTAATACATTGAATTGCTATCTAAAATAAAATCTCCATTAGTTTGTAGTTGGACTCATTAGAGCTATGGCATTTTAAAGTTAAAGGAGTTTTAATCAGCACCATTTCTATCCAACATGCAATTTCCATACTTCTACCCAAACAAAAACTTGAAAATAACCAACCTCTCCGAGAATTATATGATACCCCTTAAAACTTGTCAAAAACATACATTTCATCTTTGCACATCATTTCTTGGAATAGAGCCATGCGGCTGTGGTTGGTCCTTGGTCCTTGGTTATTTGTTACATAGTGTATACCTTCAAGAAGGGGGGGTACTTCCATACTACTAAACCTATGTCCAATGGGTATGGATTTAGACTTGTAGTGGTGGAACAAAAAGACACTTTATTCACTCCGGCCTCTTTACAAACTAGGGTTCTTCTTCTTTTTAAAGGAGTTCTAGAAAGGAGACAAGTATATGCTTCAAGGGATCCATGAGGGCAAAATGCAACAATATTTTACATAGAATCTAATATTTTTGAAACTTTAATCACAATCAATAGATAATGAGAAATAATGCAATGCAATAACTTAGATATGTAATAGAATAGGTAAGACATTTAAAACTTAGAGGTGATTTGTGAAGAAAACAAGTACATACCTTTAAGGACCTCTAAAGTCCCAAAAAAAAAATTCCATTTTATTGCATTGGTTTTGATTGATAAGGAAAATTGAAAGTCTTAGAACTACATTTCATATGCAAATTAATGTCTTGATGAGTTGAGAATATTTTCCTTAGACATGGGATTCTAGTTCGATATACTGATTCCAAGTTTCAATACTTTTAGTGGTATTTTACTCTCTTGTTTTTCTCTTCAACTTCAAAGTTTCTTTCTTGTACTTATTTTGGACAATTGTTTGATATTTGTAATATTTTTACCTTGAAAAACATGATTCTTTGATTTATTTTCTGAGAATTTGTAGGTAGTGCTTTCAAAATATTTGAATTTTGTTTAGCTAAGTTATTATTTCCAGGTTCCAACATCTTCTTCATCGATTCTAGAAATTGTAGAGTATGTAACATGTCAATGTGACTATTGTTAGAGGCTACTCTAATTTCACATTGATATTTTGTGATATTCTTCTAAGAATCTCAACGTTTGAATTCCTGGAAAATATGATTGCTCATTAATTAAATTCTTTGAAGATGCACTAAATTATCAGATAAATCATGTAAAAACTCCTTGCCATTTACCTTGTAAAGTTGATTATGTAGAAGTTTGGCATCTTGTACCATTTTCAATAATAACAACAATATGAGTTGAACATCGTCATAGCAACCTTTAGGGGCTTGTATGAAAACTAGAAAACTAATGCCTATGATCACAAATACCTTATAACAAAATGGAGTGAAATTTCAAATAATTGACTTAGTTGGCACAAATTAATGTACAACTAATTACTTGGTCAAGTGTAGATAGCTTCCATCAATTGCTCCACAAATTTAGAGTTTCTAATTAAATTTTCAAATTTGAACGTGATGTCTATAACTCATCATTTAAAAAAATTCACATTCACCACTATAGAATTGTTCTTTCTAAACTCAGTGGATTTATTAAAGAAAAAATATTTTTTGAAGAATATTTAAAAAAATTATTAACATAGAGCTCAAAGATTCTAATTTCTCCAATTTTGAATTAAAAAAAAGATGAATGTGGTGAATCTACATAAAAAATGTGAATAGAAATCAATGTACCAGTTAATTTACACCTTGATCTTAACACAATATTTGTGAAAATGTCACATGGTATATGATTATATCATAAATGATATTTTTACATATAACTATAAGGCCAGCTCAAAAAGCTTGACCATTGTGCATAATGGTGGCAAACGAGAGAGTTTCTAGAACTATTCATAGAACAAGTACTCACATCACTTACTTGGGTTGGAGAAATCAATATAATGGTTGATTTATTGATGCAATATTTTTGAAATGTCAAATTTTCATACATACTCTATGTACTGGCAAAGTATAGGTTAAACACAGTGTACTAAAATTTTCACTTCGAAATATGGGGTATGTTTAGTTCTATGAAATATTTCTACAATTGTGGTACAATTTTAGAAGAATCTCTATTTTTCTTAGACTATAAACTCTCAATTTTGGAAGAATTAAAAAGTAAATTTCATTAGTCTTCATACTTTAAAAAATAATCTCATTCTTAGAAAGTTCTCATGTGGGAATAGCCTTGAACACTTTGTTGAAATCATGAAGTGTTTTTTTTTTTACAACTAAGGTAGAAGCACCCAATTCCAATTGGCCACCCAATTCTGATCAGTAGAGTATGCATGGCATGGTGCATGAAAATGGCAAATGCATGAAATGGTGCATAAAGTGACCTAAAATCGATAACTCAAAATTTGAAAACACCAATCATTATCGGCATTGGGTCATGAAGTGTGCAATTTTGGGTTGCTCCACTCAATTGAGCTCTCATTGGTGGCATTGCCTTGAAAGTTGAACAAGGCCGATTGGCATTGGATACCCTCCATGAGCTGGTTATCCATGGCATGTCTTCTCTCTTTTACTCACTCTCACTTGTTGGCATTGGGCAAAGGAAGGCACTAAATCTCACCTACTCTACAATTTGATTATGGACTCCGGTGGTTTTTGGGCTTTCAAATTCTATATCAATTCCAAATCTTTGAGATTAAATTTGAAAAAATATTTGTTGAGTTTCATTCCTAATTCTGCATCTTTCTACAAAAATGTTTTTTGACATACAATGTCATTTGAGTCCTGAACTCGCTTAAGTGATCGGAATTGGGTGCCTCTACCTTATGTCAAGGTTTATTGTCAGGCCTATGGAGAGATTAGGTCTATAATCAAATTTGCTTCAAATTTATATTCAGTTTTCAGTTGAATCTAAACATTCTATTCTAGGTGTTGGATTTTAATACGAAATATCATAAAGTTGCATCTGAAAAGGAAAACGCCAAAAATATAAGACTAGTGCATGTGCATATGGTGCGGTACAATGTACTTGATGTGTATTTTAACCCCTAAAAATATTTGACAATTTCACATAAAAATGCTTCTAAACTACTAATACTAATGCAATGAGTAAGAAAGGAAATAATAGAGTTTTCGTGAAAGTCTGAGTTTTAAAGGGTGGCTACCTTGTGTCAGCCAAAAAGACCCGGTGCAGCATCCTTTAAGGCCCTTGTGTCTTTTCCTATTCACCAAAGCAAGGTGAGATTTAAATACCGCAATATTTGCAGGGTGAAAATTCTCACCCTCCATATTTTATGGGCCACGCGCACGGATCAAGCTAATGTAACCAAATTAGTAATTTGGAGTCACCAATGCCACCTTGCATCTATGTTTGGACGGTGACTAAAGCCTAGATGATTAATCCTGTGGCATGTTGGTTGGCTGACAAAGGACCATAATTTATGGAATAAACCCCAAAGTTAACCAAACCACCATGTTTCTCAAAAACAAGTGGACTTTCAGGTGTACAACCCCTATTAGCGTTTTGGGGTGACAGTCAGGGTTTAAACCCTGCGTACTTTTAGGAAAACTCTAGTGACTTCTGTTTTCAAATATGACTGAAGGATTATATTAGAACTAATTAAGCAACATACAGTACTTGGGAAATTTCATAAACTTTGATTGCAGGGATTGAAATATTACTAAAAGTGATTGAGGTAGAGAAAACAATTAGTTGTCTTCCTTGCATTGCTTTGAGTGGATTAGTAGAATTTGACTTCACATGATGTCAAATTTTTGCACTATACAAGGTCTAAATTCATTGCCATCATCTTAAGCATGATATTAGTTCCTTGTTAACCTATTTATAGATATAGGAGGGGATGTAGCATGTTCAAAACAATTGTGCAAGATGTGAAGAGGTTTTTTTAAACCCTGCTTGACAATGTGTGACAATGCATGAAAATGTTTGATGTCGGTTAAAATGCTATTTTTCACTATCGACAAGAATTTTTTTTAACAATACATAAGGAAATAATATTACTTGTAAGTATTGGAAATCACACATCTAATGGAGTGTCCTAACAAATGTTTTTAGAGTAGCCCAATGTGCCCTTTCTCAAGAACTTTTTCTTTGAGATGACATAACTTTTTCCCATAGGTCCAATGAGAATAAAAATGATATTCCCCTAGACCTCTTGTCTACTTGCATCTCCGTACAAAATGTTAGGAAATGTAAATATATTTTGCAACCATGATAACGTGCCCAAGATTTACAAAAGCCTACCTCATGACATTTGTCATTTAGGAGTTAATAATGTAGTTTTCATGACCATGGTTTGCAGTTAATTCTCATTTACGAGTAGCAACCATAATCCCTAATGAGTCATTGTCTTGATGTCGGCTTATCAACCCTTAAACAAAAATTTATAGAATATCTCAACTTTATTTTCTATACATATAGCTCAATTCCACATTCTTAAAATACAACATGATTTTTTGTGTTCATTCAAAGAATCTTGAAAGAAATAACTTCTAAATTTGTATATAAAAAATAAGAAGAACTCCGGTTCCTATAGGGGCCAACGTGAATATATTGTTTGTTCATTCTCTTCACTAAGCCTATGGCCAAGTGACATAGATTAGTGTATTAGAACTTCTTCTCCCTTTTGAGGGTAACACTTTTCTACACTAAGTGCCTCCCTACTCTAAGTGCCTTTGAGACAACCAACATGTCATCCCCCCAGGGCTTTTTGGGTACCAATACAACGAGGTCTTGAGACCCCCGACCATGGACGATGATGGTAGGCACCATGCCGGTGTAGGGACTTGAACTCATAACCACCTCGCCTATGTGTCATGACCAAAAACCACCACACCAAGGCTGTGGTGCCTAATGGTATACTATGTTTTAAGAAACTATGGTGAAAAGAGTTGAAAACAAGAAAATTGTCTCTACCAACTCTTGATTACCATATACCAAGATGGACATACCAAAATTAGAGGTCAGATTTGAGACCTCTCCCAAGTATTTATTTTTACTTCAAAGGGTGGCTTTGGCTTAATGGGTATCACCGTGGCACTACATGGATATCACTTAGACAATCTTGTGATTTTTCCAAAAAAATTGGACTTTCTCCAATGTGAATGAATCATGTACAAATGTGATAAGCAAGTAGGGTAAATAAGGGGCACATTTACCTTGTCATCAAGTTTGGAAATGGGCATTGATATAGTGACTGCCAAAACTGAGTACAAACACAACAATTTGAAATTCAACAAACAATGTAAGGAAATTGGATGCACCAAAAATGAAACCATAAATTGCATAGGATTACCATTGCAAGCACTCATACTTCCATGGGGATTGAGGTCATGGAAACACATGTTTCACCTCGTAAGCAGATGTAGTACAAACTTGATCGAAATGGGCACACAAGTATGCATGTACACAAAAAAAGTAAAGTGAAGTTCAATCCAAAACTCAGTTTTGCTCACACTAGTTGGAACAAAGTTAAAAACTCGTCCACCTACCCTTAGCAGCTATAACAGGTGCAATGCGCTTAGTCATGCTTCTACACAAGTTCTTAAACTCATTGGAAGTAATTGAAGCCCAACAATCCTCAACACGCTCCCACAATTCTAACATTCCTTTGGGAGGTCTCTCATATTGGTTCAGTCAACGTTTTAAAGTTGCCGACAAGTCTTTGATCCAATTCAAAAGTGGAGACTACGTTGGCCACTTCAAAAGAGTGAATTCTTATGAATTCAGCCAACGACGCACACTCTTAAATGTATGTTTCGGGTCATTGTCCTTTTGAAAAATCAAATTGGCAGGATCTGAATTTGTATGCAGTGTATGAACCAATTCTCACTCTAAAATTTCTCTATACATGTACTGATCCATTCTTCCCTCAATCCTACACATCATACAAGGGCCACTTGAAGTCATGCAACTCCACATCATCACTCCTCCACCTTCAATGTTTGTAGCACCCTTCTAGCACTTCTACTTTGCCCATCACAAAACCAACACCAACTATGACCATCATAACAAAATCGGTTGATTTTTGTTTCATCAAAGAATAAAACGCAATCTCAATCATCATCAGTCCAATGGCAATGACGTCTAGCAAATTCTAATCGTCCCTTGATCTAAAGAAGTACAAGCTTTGGTTTCTTTTGCTTCACTTTACATTTCAAACCTGCTTTTCGTAACACTCTCACAATACTATCACTCATACCATAATGAAGCTCTTCTCTCAAGTAATTTCCAACTTTGTGTGCAATTTCTAAGCCACCTTAAGTGATTTCTCTCACATAAGCCCTGCAATCAGCTGCACCGTACACCTGTGGCATGCCACCGAAACTGCGATTCACATCACTCAACTCACTTAAATGTTGCTTACAAAATTGTGCAATCCAACTTTGGGATACTTGTAAGTCTCTAGCAACATTTCTAGTACTTTCACCCCTCCTCAACTTCTCTACAGTAGCTTCTTCTATCTGCTTTCTATCAGCAACGGAGAGAGACCTCAATGAAACCATTTTGCTCAATTTGCATACATGATGTGCACAAAATAGGGACACACTTATAAATGTGAAGGCCAAGAACATGCCCATCCAAAAAATCAGACCCAAGAAACCACTTTTGCATGTCAGATTTGTAGCAGTCATTGCGTAATCTAAGTGTGAGCATAACTGAGTTCTAAAGGCTAATTTACTTTGATCTATATCTTTCTCAAATTATTTTGCATTGTTGGACTTGTAATTTGGTAGCCACATCATTTACTTGCATGTATACTTGAGCAGTCAACTCATTTGGCATTATATGTAGTAAATAATAAAATATGAATGGCTAAAGGTAGACTAAGCTATTTTGTACTCAGTTTTGGCAATCACTGTAAATAGGAGAAAGAAAGTGCGTCTACCAGCTTCAATCAATATTCACATTGATCAACCCTATTGATTGAGTGGCAAGAAGTGTGGTCTGTCCTAAGGATGCCATAACAGGCGAGTTGAAAGGGACACAAGACAATCCATGGATTATGACGCTATGGGCAGACTTTCATGTTGGATTGGTCAGAAGAATACGGTACTTGTTGCAAGGGATCTCCAAGTACAAGGATTTCTCTTTTTTTTTCTATGCTTGTTCACACACCTCCAACCTGGTTTAAGCGGAGAATAATAATCATAGGTTCTACTTCTTGATATCAAAATAAACTCAAGCTTAACCCTTTAGTAGCGAGGTCGTTGTTTTTGGGTCGATTATGGGGTATAGCTCCTTTTGTGTAAGTTGAGTGCACTTTTTTTTTTGTTGGTTCAGAATGTGCCTATCACTAGTTCATACTCTTCAAATGGATCAATTCCGGGGCACATATTAGATGCAAGCATTGGAGAGCTGCAATGATTAATGTGGAGTGGGGTCAACGTTAAATATACCCTATGTGTAGATGATGTTGTGCATTATCTACTAGTTGTTTGTGCATGATCTACTACACTAGTGGATTCTCCCAAGCCTTGTGAAGACCTCCGGTGTGAAAGGGTTAAAAGCTACTTGGACTAAATAACATTCCGATGCATTCAACTGATGTAAAGTTTAAATACCACAATGTCTCTCACGCTCGAATCTGTTGAAATGATACGGAGAAGAGGAATTCCCGTCTCTCTTTTGAAGCGGACATGAATTGTACTAATGTACCCGAGATTAACTTTACACAGAATTTGACTTGTACAAGTGGATGATGAAGTTCCAACCAAAACAGCTCAGCATCTCAGTGGACACAATGTCAAACACAAAAAAAGCAGTTCAACTTAAGATTATAACTACAGTGTAGCACCATTCACTTGAGCCAAACGAGTTAATTAGTTGCTACTACATGCCTGTTATGTATGGTACATCTTGGTAAAACCACCAAATACGACACAGGCTCAGCTCACAATCACTGTAATCACTACACCAAACACTGCATATAGTGTGGACCAGCGTAGTTCGAGTTTCTACATTAACTGGAAATTTACATCCAATTGGCGACTGACACACACTTGCTTGAAAACGAAAAGCCAATCAAATTTTGACATGCATGTGCTTGATGAAAATTAGTGTGGGTGATCCACATCAATTATGAATCCACACTATATTCAGTGATTGGTGTACTAGAAAGATGGCATGAGATGACCACTGAGTATACCAAATAATGGCAAATCATACCACATAACAACAAATTATATCAAAGTCACTGCTTGATATACTTGTTGGTCGTCTTACACCATCTTCTAGAAGTGAAATTGGTGGCAACCATTGGTAAAAGTAGGTTAGAAGAAGCTGCAAATCTCTATATTTAATTAAATACTGTAGGTCCAACAATCCGAGATAGTTCCGTGGCGGAGTCCGTCGGATGTAATCTTGTCTTGTGTCAAGACAAGGTATCGCCTCAGGACATGGTATTGCGTCTTGAGGGACTGCCCTTGCCAATTCGGGAACGACGGGGATCTGCACTTGTTACAAAGACGGATTAGGGTATTGTATGGTAAGCATACCTATTACCAACCTTGTATGTAAAATGTGCGAGATGCGTCCTGGTCTATGACTGTTGAACATTTGTGAGGTAAAATGTGAAGATAGGGATGTTGTTTACACGAAGAAGCATTACGTATGGATATTCTTAGCATAAGTGATGTGGAACTTGCGAGGGTTGCAGGTTCATCGAGTGCAACAAGGAACTTGTGACCTGCTGCCCCAGTCACAAGGCAAGTACTCTAGTGACTGTCAAGGCCTTGTCAGGGGCTACACGTAAAGAAGGGCGACCCAGCTTGACCTACTCAATAATGCTCTCCCATGACACTAGAGTGTTATCTGGAAACTATCCGTGGGGTTTGCTTATCTACACATCATTCAATATGTCACAAACGACATCGGCTGTAACTTCCATGTTGTTAAGCCTTGCATCATTCCTTGTACACTTCCAATCCCATCAAAACTTTAACCCGTAACCCCTAAAGGCCCAATGTCCCCTTGGGCGACGTTTTGAGTTTGGGTAAGGTCATGCGATTTTGAGTTTGGGCATGATTTTATGAGATTTTTTTTTATGAATGGGCAACTTTTTATTAGCTTCCCGTAGATATAATTTTTTGTAGAAATCTGACTTACACTTCATAAGTTACAATTTTTTTTCAGTAACATATACAAATAGTGCAACGGTTTAGTGTGCATACAACAAATAGTGCAACAAAGCTTTAATTAATTCTAAATTCAGTAGGAACTTGAGTTTTTGTCCTCTTAAAAAAAAAAAATCCTCCTGGAAAGATAATGGAGATCTTTCCATCTACCATATAGATTTGCAAATTTCAAAAATATGAGAAAGATATGATATATGCAAAACTTGAAGTGTATTGTTAATTCTGAGCACATATTTGCATTGCAAGGTTTTTAAGGACATCTTTTACCCCTCTTCTACTTCTATGATTTGGTGCACATGTGCCTAACATGATACTTTTAAATTTAAAATTAGAAAATCATGGACCTTAGTGCAAAAAGTTGTCATAGAAGGTGGTCGAAGTTTGTTGAAAGTGTTTAGTATGACCTCAGGAAGAGTTTATTCTCACTTCAAGACCCATATCTTCCAATCCGTGCGGTCAAAGTGAACAAATACACTTGTACAATTCTAGTACAAGATCCTACGGTTAACTATGTTTATTAGCATTTTGTATTGAATGCATTGAACATGGCAATTTTCACTGAGTTTGGGTGCAAAAATGTTGCGGGCCTTTAGGGGTTAAACATCAGTTGGGGCACGTATTTTCCTTTGTAGAATACCAAAAATGTATTAAAGTTTAGCAAGACTTACACTTTTGGATTGAAGATTCTTCATTGAACATCTTTCATTTGGAGGTCATTTCAATATCTCAACCTTCATCATCTTCAAACACAATACCATATGTGTAGAACATTGTTGCCACAAGTGGCACCTTATGATGTTTAAGGATTAAGTTTTTGGAATGTCTTCACTTTTGCGGGATGCTTGCCTAGAAAAAAACAATGCAAAAAATATTTCAATAGCAAAATTGGTTGTTGTTTGATTTCCTATCATTTAGAAATAACAAAAAAATTTACAACTGAAGATAAATAATCTAATTGCTAATAATATTAAAAAAAAAGATTTCTTATAACACATTATTCATGTTTTGATGTCTTCATGTTCAGGTTTCTATGATTGCAAAATTATATTATTGCTTCTATTTTTTTTTTATGAAGGTAAGAACTTTGTAGGAATATAGATTTATTCTCATTATAAATTTGAAATTGATCTTTGAGAATCTTGGGTATAAGGAACTAACATCATTTACACTAGATATTGTCGTAAAATTTAGACCTTTCTAGTGAAAAACTATGACACCAAGTGAAGTCAAACTTTGTCAACCCTCCTAATATGGCAAGAAAGAAAACCTTTCCCTTCACTTCATACTGTGTAATAATCTTCCAGCTTGTATGGTCAAGTTTTATGAATTTTCTTGATCATCATGTTTATTTAGTAGTCTTAAAAATGGTCTTACGGTTGAATTGATTTTTGATTTTTGATTTTTTTGCTTTTCCCTCTTTATTCTAGAATGACCACTGAATTTGAAAAGTTTCTCTTTTATATAAGAGATAGTAAAGGAGTATTAGAGATTAATACTAACAAAGTAAATTTCCAAACCTTGAAGGAATGTTGGGAATAAAATAGATCACTAGAACTAGAAATATGGCGATGCCAATCAATTTCAAGAGAATGAGGGAAATTTCACTAGGTCAATGCTACTTGACATGAATTGACAAGTTGTCCCAATTTGATACTAATTGTGTTTACATATCCTTATGATAGAAGTAGGAGCAATAATCCTACTTTACCATAATAATCATGCTATATTTTTGTAAATTATTGAATAAGAAAAAGTAAAACTTGATTTCAAATATTAAAAGACCTATAAAAAAAATATGTTTTGATTCATGGTAGGTGGATGTATAAAGATACCCATCAAATAGAATCCAAACCAAAGTAGCTTCATTACATTACGTATAGGTAAAAGATCCATGGAAATATAGAAAAAATATACTTGAGTCTTATTTATTTATTTATTTATTTATTTATTACTAGCAATTTGCGCTTGCTTTGCGACGCATTAGTCCAACCATATTAATGTAGTTTTTATATTACAAACTATTTTTTTATAAAAAAAGTAACATGATTCACTGCATGGTTGACTGCGCTTTTAACTGCGCGGTTGGCTGCAGCGTTTTTGTAGTTCACTGCACGGTTGATTGCATGGTTGATCGCTGCGTGGTTCACTGCGTAGCTTATGGTTTTAGTAGTATAACTAGCAATTGGCGCTTGCTTTGCAACGCATATGTCCAACCATTTAAATGTAGTTTTTATATTACAAACTATATACAAAAGAAAAAGTAACATGATTCACTGCACAGATGACTGCGCGGTTGACTGTAGATTTTTTGTAGTTCACTGCTCGGTTGATTGGGCAATTAACCGTAGCGTTTCTAAAGTTCACTGCACGGTTGATTGGGCAATTAACCGCAGCGTTTCTAAAGTTCACTGCACGGTTGACTGCGTGGTTGATCGCTACATGGTTCATTGCGTAGATTATGATTTTAGTAGTATGATTGTTGTTATTGAAATATACAAGTTACTTTTCGGAGCTTGCTACAAGTTCAAAGAGGGACTTGCAAGATTATGACTTCATTAAATGAGACCCAACTTTATGTCTTGTATCAAAACACCAACTTTTTTAGAAACTGGCCAACTTTTTTAAAATACTTGTGGATTTGTTTGAGTTTCCTTCTAACGGCCTTTGCACCATTGGTATTGGATACTTTCTTGGTACATTTTGATTGTTTTTTGCGTCATATTTCAACAAATGAATTCATGACACAAGAGATTCATTGGGTATTCATACAAACAAGTATCCCACTTCCATCCACTTGTAAATTGAGATCCTTTCACACTAGATAGATCGATTCTTTTGCGTTCTTCACAATGTGCCAATAAATTTTAATATTGCAATGTAAGGTCTTCAAAAGTCGCAAAATCGAAATAAAACACAAATGGAAAATTGCAGTAAACTTTATTTTAAAAATCTACTTTAATATGGGGTTAATTGCAAGTGGTCTACCAAATTGGAACTCCTAGTTTATAATGTATAAAATGAAGAGCACATAAAATGAGATGCCAATCCATGTTTAAAAAAAAAAAATCTATTAAAATTCCTAATTGTATCCATTAATTTAGAATTAGAGTGCATTTGACATTAGATTTTTCATAAACTCTACTTGTTAGATGACGGATGAGTTATGGAAGGTCCTTGTATTAATCAAATGCATGGTCATTATGACAATAGAGATTAATTTGAATTTTCTTTTCTTTGGCTGGCATTACGAAATTGTGAAATATATTTAAGTTTATTGTATGTATAGTATAATTTATGATATTTTATTACTTGATTTATAAAGCGGTTTTTGTTAAAGACTTGTACGCATTAAAAATTAAATTTGGATGGCTATGTATCCACTAAAATGTTAATTTAAAAATATTTTCATTGAATTTTCTTATACTGTTTATGCCTTCTAAATTTATTACGATTTGTACTAGAAGGCTGCTAGTTAAACCCAGTTTCAATTGCAGACTTTAATTAATACTAGATCATTCTATCAAATTATCTAATTTGATACTATTATAAATCATCAAATGTACTAAAATAAACTCACTCTAGCTTTTAATAAATGCTAAATTTTGAATTAAGTATCCCAATATGTAGAAGTTGATAATGGCCAAATCATAAGTGTTGATCATGAAATTACTAGTCAAAATAGATTTCAATCAAATTTCAATAGGGTATATCATGAGATTATTTTTCAACCTCCTATTTGATTTGGATCCCATTCTATCATCTTCTAAGGTAGAGGCACCCGATTCCGATCATTGAAGACGGTTCGGGACTCAAATGACATTGTATGTCAAAAAACATTTTTGTAGAAAGATGCATAATTAGGAATGAAACTCAACAAATATTTTTTCAAATTTAATCTCAAAGATTTGGAATTGATATAGAATTTGAAAGCCCAAAAACCACCGGAGTCCATAATCAAACTGTAGAGTAGGTGAGATTTAGTGCCCTCCTTTGCCCAATGCCAACAAGTGAGAGTGAGTAAAAGAGAGAAGACATGCCATGGATAACCAACTCATGGAGGGTATCCAATGCCGATCGGCCTTGTTCAACTTTCAAGGCAATGCCACCAATGAGAGCTCAATTGAGGTGGAGCAACCCAAAATTGCACACTTCATGAGCCAATGCCGATAATGACTGGTGTTTTCAAATTTTGAGTTATCCATTTTGGGTCACTTCATGCACCATTTCATGCATTTGCCATTTTATGCACCATGCCATGCATACTCTACTGATCGGAATTGGGTGCCTCTACCTTACCATGAGGAAAACCCATAATAGAAAATGTTTCTTCATCCATTTTATTGATTTTGTAGTACCTAGTTTTAAAAAAAATTATTAAAGAATTTATAATGTTTAAGCATTTCAAATTTGACTATCTAAAATAAAAATCATCACATCATATATTTCATATATTATTTAGATTTAAAGATCGTATATGATGAAGAGTTGAAGTTGAATAAATTATGTCTAATTATTTGTATATAATTTGTCATGCTCATTTTGGATTTGATTGGTGTACTCTTTTAATGATTATATCAAGACAACTAATATTGTTAAAAAATCAACCCTTTGATGTTTAGTCATACATCAAGCTTAGCATATAATTGTACATTCAAAATTTTATATTTGTATATATAGATGCAAGTAGTAAAATTAAAGACGTTGTTTGGTGGTCTTTATTCTACAAATTCCAAAATTAAAGTAGTACAAAACATTTGTAAATCATGTGTGTTCAAATGCTTTTGATTGCTCATTCTTAGAAATGTTATAAATTTCAATTTAAAACTTTCTATGATTTTCATAGAATAATTTATATAAAATAGAATATCTATCTTTAATGCTCTCAATTCCACCTTAAGCTCCTAATTTCCAAGAATCCCCTGGAGGACTTTAGAACTTCATTCAAAGGACTCTTGGAAATTTTGGAATCAATACAGCACAACTAAGGCACTTAGTGTAGAAAAGTGTTTACCCTCGAAATTACCCTCGAAAGGGGGAGTAGTTCTTTTACGCTAACCGATATCACGTGGCCACAAGCTTAGTAAAGAGAATGAACAAACACTATATTTATGCCGGTCCCCTCCAGAAATCGGAGTTCTTCTCCATAATTTTCTAGGGATTAAAGCCTTAAAATACCCTCACACATCCTCAAAATTAATAGAAAATCTAAAACTCCAAAAACGCCTTAAAAAAGACGACAAGGTTCCGAAAGCTACAAATCACAGTTCCCTAAAAAGTAAAAGTCAAACTACAACCCCAAACGCAACACATCCCCAAAAGCGACACGACCTAGGCTGCATTCAAAGAAAGGAGAAGTTACAGAAGCTGGTGCACTGGTTCTGAGTGCACCCGTGGGCATGATTATTACGGAGCAAAACATTAGCTTATCCGTGAGCCCCAGTCTTCCCAAAATATGCATAGTTTATATCCCATCTTAGACTGTGATTATCTTTCAACCTCTACGCTCCAAATTCACAATTTTTTTACCACATCGTCTCATGTAAGTTTAGAAGAAGATCCTACACTTACATCCTCCAAATGCTCATCTCAACCGTTTTTACTCTACGGAGTAGAGATACTTTTAGAATGTCTGGGTACTTCAGGGGTTAACCCCTAAAGCACGGAGGCGTTCTAGATAAACCTCTATTCCATAGATTAAAACCTGCCAAGATGAACTTTTTGAGAAAGTAACCGCGGGATCTTCTTCTAAACTTACATGAGACAATGTGGTAAAGAAATTGTGAATTTAGACCGTAGAGGTTGAAAGATAATCACAGTCTAAGATGGGATATAAACTATGCATATTTTGGGAAGCCATCGAAGTGAAAAAACTTGTCTTTCCGGGTGAAAAGGATTGGCATCCAGGCAGGAAGAAACAACAAGCACCGCACTGGACTCATATCCCCCAAAAGCAAGTCATGGATTGCGAGCGGAAGAAGAAGAAGGATGACAATCACAGTAAAAAGGAAAACACTAATAACACTAATGATAATGATACAATGGTAGCAGAGGCGCTGCAGGCAGCGAGGGACGCTGCAGCAAGCAGCAGCAGCAACAGTGTAGTTGTACTGGCAGTAGTAGTAAGGTAGTAGCGTGGTAGATGTACAAGGCTGCCCCCATTACAGCGCGAGGTGCTGCTCTTTACCAAAGGCGTCGTCACCTTTGGCATGCTCGAGGCAGTCGAGGAGGCGGTCCCCGCGCTTCATGTGCCGGATCCAGGGTCCGACGGCCGGTCGGGCGTCGCGCGCGCAAGGGTGGACTTTCACTTCCCGATTCTTAGATTCCCCACCTCATGTCGGAACGCGCTACAACCGCGAGAGACTACTAGCTAGATAGAGCGGGAGCCGGCCACTGTTGGGATCTCCACACTAGCTGCTAGCTAGTAGCGCTCCTGCTGCTGCTGCTGGGGTTGATATAAAGGCGCGCGCCTGAGGTGGGAGTTGGTTTTCTTTCCTCTAGAAGGTGCAGCTGGGGTTAGGAGCAGTGTCGATGTTTGAGGAATATTCTCGGGGGTGACTAATCTTGTGGCTAAAACGTCTAAATCAGCTGCGAGGTACCGACTAGTGGCGTCTGACAGCGGCGTCTGTGGAGGTGACGCAAAGCTGCAGGGTGCGGGAGCAGAGTTGAAGCGGACAGCGATCGAGATCTAACAGCCATGACTGGATCGATGTGAGGGCACCGGGGTATGGTTGAGCACGTCGAGGCGGGGGGGAGCGCGTCCGTCGCGGAGGAGGGACTGTCAGGGAGGGGTATATAGTCGCGGGGCAGGGGAGCAGTGGGAGACCATGTGAGTTGTTTGGAGGGGTGAGTGAGTGTGAGTGTGTATGAGTTCTGCAGCGATGGATTTGGCGATGGAGCTCACCAATGACGTTCACACTAGCATGAACCACGTGGCGACGCCTATTGCGAGCACTGGGGGTCCGCCGATGGTGCCGAGCTTCTACCAGGGGCCGGTGCTGCAGCAGCAGCAGCAGCACCACGTTGGGGGCGACAGCAGCGCCGCGAAGGCGATGCGGCAGCTCATGACGTCGGGGGGCAACGGCGCGAGCGGCAACGGGCTCAAGGGCGGCAGCGTCGTCGCGCAGGAGGCGCTGCAGCAGCAGCAGCAGCAGAAGACGAGCGATCAAGTGGCGACGGACCAGGCGCGCGAGATTCTGCGCCAGGCCGTGGTGAGTGGGATGGGTGGGGAGAAGCAGCAGCAGCAGTTGGTGGTGATGGGAGCGCCTGTGGTAGGCAAGCCGGTGGGGGAGAATGGGAAGGGCAAGACGACGACGACGATGACGATGACGGGCGCGGTGCGCTATCGCGAGTGCCAGAAGAATCACGCCGCGGGCATTGGCGGGCACGCGCTCGACGGGTGCGGCGAGTTTATCCCCACCGCGGCCGACCACCTGGAAGGCGGGCTGCGGTGCGCGGCGTGCGACTGCCACCGCAACTTCCACCGCCGCGAGATCGAGGGCGAGCCGGCTAGCTGCGAGTGCATGACTAGCAAGGCGCGCAAGATACCCGCCGCTGGCAAGACCACGACGTTCTCGCCAGGCGGAGCTTTCGTCCAGGGCCCCGCATTGCCGCTGGCAATGGCTGCCGCGCTGAGCGGCGACAGCGACGACGACGTCGGCGACGACAGGCTGAACGTGCTGCAGCAGCAGCAGCAGCACCAGGCGCCGCAGCACCTGTCCGCGAGCGCGCTGAAGAAGCGGTTCCGCACCAAATTCTCCACCGACCAGAAGGACCAGATGTGCGCGTTCGCGGAGAAGCTGGGGTGGCGCATCCAGAAGCACGACGAGGCCGCGGTGCAGGAGTTTTGCGCCACCGTGGGCGTCAAGCGCCACGTCCTCAAGGTCTGGATGCACAACAACAAGCACACCATGGGCAAGAAACCATGATAAGTCTCACCACACTTCCACTACTACTTCCCTTCACTTCCTGTAAGTTAACCACAGATCATTGATCCAAATAAAACGGTTTCTTTCCTCATCATACATTAATATTGTTCTCAGGTGTAATGTGTAGATGCAGCTTGATTTAACCAGTCGGTGTAGACAGACAGACAGACAGACAGACTCCTCTTTTGTAAAGCACTTGGTTTAGGAGCCATGATACAGTTTTCTCTCCCCCATTTTGCTTAGTTTTACACATAAAAATAGAGTGATATTCATCGATCGTCGATCGGGTTCCTGTGAAGATGGAACTGGACCACGTGATATATCCTCCTCCTCCTGTAGCCCTTTATCACGTGAAAGAATATCAGTTACTGTTATGTTGTAATGTGCTCTCCTCCTTTACTGTCTTCATAAAGTCCCCCTTATGATGTTTCTTCTTGCGTGCCTTGTGTGTAGTAGTACCACTACTAGCTGCAGTACTACTAGTTTTCGTTCCTGAACATACATGTATATGCGTACTACTCCTTGCGCCTCTCCTGTAATCATGTTCCATATCATACAACATTCAGTTGCATGATGTTTCCTCATCTCACATAGTGGTACTGCTAAGAACAGAGACGACGTGCACATGGGCTAACACGACCCAGAGTACCACTGTAACAGCGCTAATATACTCGCAGCGACTCTGATCACCTCTTCAAGCCAAAAAACAGAAGCATCTTCTAACTACCCTCCTTAAATGATCACGTCCATTATGAGGCTCAGGGAAACTTAAAATGTGTGCTCTTCGTAACACTCCTGGAAATGAACAATAAGTCTAGTGTGAGGGGTGTAGGGGTTTGATCTGGATCAGGTTAAGTGACGATCATGCTAATCCAGTCCTGTGATCATGCGCTTAGCGTTTTTGTGAGGACAGGGGTTGAGTTAATGCGCGCATGAGTTACCTGTCCTGACCAATCACGCTTCGGGAAGAGGGTGATTAATTATGGTGATGATTAGACGTGCTCTGGACTTAAAGACCACGGAGCAGGCGAGTGATCCTGTCTGCATTAGCAGCGTTTGGTATGAGATGAATTAAGTGTCAACTTAACATAAACCACTGAGGTCCATGGATCTGCTGCCTGCTCTGCAAAATTCGCAATGCCAGAACTTCTTCCCATGTTCTGGTCTAGAAGATCCATTCCCAGCTTCAGGAGATCGTCGTTGCTCAGGTGATCAACAGTGTGAACGCGACCAGGCTTCATCCTCCCGAGGGATGAATGTCTTCCATTGTGCATACCAATGTACTATATTATTCGATCATAGCAAGCCTTTGTTAAATATGTATATCGAATCATAATCTACGCAGTGAACCACGCAACGATCAACCATGCAGTCAACCGTGCAGTGAACTACAGAAACGTTGTAGTCAACTGTGCAGTGAATCGTGTTACCTTCTTTTTTTTAGTTTTTTTTTAGTTTGTAAAGTGTGGACTAAAATATTTTTAAAAATTATATTGATTGAAAGATATATCTTGGGAACAGATGTCCTCTTAGAATTTGGTATAAAATATGAGTGTTGATCCCCTTGTCTCCGATGGGGCAAGGGTAGTCCCCCGAGACCCTATCTTGGCGCAATACCCTATTTAATAACCCTTAAATGTTAGAAGGTGCCAATGGTGGCCACAGTATCCTACACCTATGGTGTTGTATTTGAATAAGGTAAATATCAGATATTGATATGACCTCCGAATGAAAGATGTTAGTTGAAGAATCTTCAAACCAAAGGTGTAAGTGTTGCTAAACTTTAATACATTTTTGTATTTTACAAAGTAAAATACATGCCCGAGTGACGTTTAAGGGTTGAACGATCCACATTGATTCTTCAATCCACACAATGTAAAGTGCACTGATCAGACTTATGTCAATGATTTCTCTAAGTTTTTAATACTTTTAAAAATATCATATTTTACTGAGCCCTTTTTGGAGGCAATACTCTGAGTAACATGTGATGTTGTCTTGAGCAAAGACTTGAGAGGCGGAATTATGGTCCTCGTGTCTGCCAACTGGATCCATGATTGACTCAGTCTTAATTGTGTGAGCGATTCCTCCACTGGAATGTCCATTTTGTTACCAAAAAAACTACAAAAAAATAAAGTATGGTATTCAAAAAAACTTGATAAATAAGCAGTATCCATGTTTTCAAAAAAAGGTTTCTTTCTTGAGAAGCTACACATTTTTAAAAAATAGGGATTAGATACCGGTATCAAGAATTATGAGCTTTGAGAGATAAATATTTCATCATGATGGATTTCTTCAATTAAGGATTTATTGTGTTCCAAAGTAAGGACAACTTAACTATGCATGTTAGATTATGTTAAAAATCAAGGATTAAAAGTTACATCCACTTCAAGGACATATCTTTAGTATGGACTAAAAGGTTAATAATAACTTGGGTCATATTTAAGTGTAGACGTGGACAATGAATCAAACATTATGAAATTTATTTGTAATGAAACCATCAAGTGTGACCCAAAAAAAACACACACACAATCAAACATGCTTTATAAGTATTACTTGTAAATGCGCCATTGCTTTTATCACGAGTAAAGAATGAAGAGACATCCTCTTTAACCCTTTGAGGCCGATGAGCTTTTTTACCTTGCAAGAATCTACAAGTATTCTAGATCATGCATAACAACATCTGCACAGAGGGTACATTTCATGGTGACCGCACATCATGGGAATCATTGTAGCTCGCCGATGCAAGCACCGATTGTCGTGGCGCTCGTCCCTGTCGATGCCCATCTTCCTCCACCTCCACGTCATAGTTTTATGGAGGTCGCCTATAGCCTTTGCTATTGAAATTATTGCGCTGAAACGACCCAAAAATGGACATTAGGCCTCAAAGGGCTAATAAGAGTGCTTTCTTTTTAGGATAATCTTGGATAATCTCAAACTAGGTGAGGATGGAAATGGGATACTACTGTAGAGTCTAGAATGTTGTAGAAACACCTGGAAGTTGTTGCAATGGGAACACGAAGTGCAGTAATAATGCATGGTTACCAGGTCACGGTCTCCTTGGCAAGGGTACGGTAACAAAAGTGAATGATGTGCGTGATTCACAGGCTTTCTTTTGCGCTGTTGTTAATCAGTGCTAGGGAAAAATCAGAAACATGGGCCCTCACTGATAGGAAGAAAAACATCCGTGATTATCATGATCTCACGGCCACTCACTTTAACAGAATAAAAATGAAGTAAAAAAATACGACATGACCCTAGATGAATTGCTCAAGCAACTAGAAAGCACCTGCAGATGCTAGTTCGACCTCCACCAAAGAGCATACCTTACGTCATCTTGCACCAGGACAATTTTGAGTGTTGTCACTTTGTGCATGCCAAAGATAACACAGGTGATATTCATGATGGTTATGGCTTTGTCATGTTATAAAACAGCGAATGAACGTCCCAACCACCACTTACTTTCTAGAGTATATCAATTGGTCACATGAGATTTCTTTTAATATATTAAAAAATGTGACCCCAAAATACAGAAATCCATATGTTTGTTACCTGAATTGAGATGTAACCTTGGCATCTGGCATGTTTGCAACTGGATTTTCCACGCCGTCATCTGCCTTTCCTTCTACAAGCCATGATATGATAAAAGAGCTTCACTGAAATGACAGAACTCACACCAAGGAATGTCTGAGTGATTTCTTCCGGCGGCGGGATACTCGGGCCCTTGACATCCAAGCTAATAAGACTAAAACCGAGACCAAGGGTAGCCACTGCATCACGAGCATCCCTGCCTTCATTTCTACAACACCACACCTCCACAATGTCAAATGATCAGGTCACATAACAGAATGCTTTTCATGCATACCATGCAAGTAACATTGGTGTGAGAATCTGACTTCATGCAAACAATGGATGATACAATTTGCTTGACGGTGCTATCAGAATATGTTAGAGACCGACTGACTGTTAAGAGCTATAATTGTTATTACCTTTCAGCCTGCTGACCAAGTCCTCTCCGAATTTTTTCTGCTGCTGATGGTGTGGAATTATGTCTTGAGAGATGACATCCAAGGTCGTTGACTGACGTAAACCCTCCTCCAAAGCCTCCCTTGTTTCTTGGATTGCCCCTCCGCAGGTGTTAACACAATGGACTCGCTTCTCGTACTCATCACTTCCATCACAACAATCTGCGCATGCATTTGAATCAGAGAAATTAATGCATCTATGATGCAACAACGGCTTACAACCTGGATACATAACACCTTAGGACGTGTTCGACTTATTTCCTGTTCTCTGTGGACTACCAAAACAAATACAGTCACGGAACTCCCACGCAATAATTACTTGGAACGGAGAGCATTTTCCTTCCAGAATACCTATCTCAAGTTACAAACTCAGATATGCTTCACATGGCAAAGACACATCTACAAGGGTTTAACTATTTCAATGAGAAAACACGCATCATACCTGGCTGTCATCAGCTCTGACATTACAACAAATTCGCATAGAAATACAAAAAGTTCGGGAGTCGAACCACAAATGCCGTCATTGACTCGGGAAGCAAACACTGATCCATTGTTCTTGCAGTAGTACTTGCCAGCAGGGCATGCTGAGGTTCCTGCAACACATAAGTTGGCATCAGACACAACCTCTTTACAGCTTTGAAGGAAACAACCAGAGGATGCATGCATACCAGGCTCATCTGTTCCATCTGGACAATCGCAGAAGTTGTCGTTCAGGCGCTCCCGAGGAAACGATTTCGAACCATCCTTGCACCAAATGCTGTCGCCTCGAAAATAAGCCAAATCTGACCCCACAACCACCACCCATGTCAAGACCCTAAGCTGACCTAATTCAGACACATCACTGAGGATCACTTTCTTCCACCCATCATCATAAATATCATAACCAACACAAACGAAGAACCATACAAAATACACATAATATTCAACCTGAGAATGTACACCATCAAAGTTAGGTCTACTCTTTCAAAACCTGGCAACCTTATGACTTACTCATACCATGTCCAACTAATGTGAGTTCAAAGCACTAACAAGACCAAACCTCTCTAACAAAATCAACCAAGATCGGTCCGCCTGCACACCGTATTCCAGCTCCCCATGTTCAGAACGCCGCAGCAAAGGGCCACCAAACGACTAAACATCTCCACAGCGACAAAACCATGACCCAGCTCACCTTGGGGACTGATTCCACGCAGTTTGTTCCCAGCGCAAGCAGGATCCACCAGGAGAAGCAAAACCGGCATAACGAGTAGCGCGAGAAGTTGTGAGCTAGTACACATATTGGCGGAGAGTGTGGGGGGAATCATCGGGGCTGGTTTCCATCGCCATCGCTGTGGTGATCCTTGTCGTCGCCGCCATAGCCACGGCGCAGTCGCTTGCTCATTCTGTGAAAGAGTCGCGACCAAGTGGATGACATTCGTCGTGGCTTTGGATGTGTTTCCCGGGTTTCATCCTCGATATGGTTGTCCGGGTTTTTTATAAGTTGGGATCCACGTCACCTCATCATAAAGTTTCATTAAGGTAAGCTCCCCCATAGCCAACCAAAACCCATAGCTATGAAATTGGGGTATTTCCAACCCTCTTCCATCCCATTACCACCACCTCACCTCCAAATAGAGGCTTGCTATTAGTCAAGACCCTTACTTTTGGTCGTTGGTTATAACTTATGGGGGTACCTATTGCTGGCCACCCACTAAACATGGCTGTATAGTTTGAAAATTCATAACTAATTCAATTTTCATTGGAAAAATATGAAATCACTTGGGTTGAAATTGAAATTCTATTGGCTATCACTGAAAAATAATAGTATAATTATCTCTTCTCTCCAAATATGCTCATTTCTTAACTTGTTGATTTTAAGGGGGCTTACCTTACTTCAAAATAGAGTTGTTTGTAAAGTCATGAAATATATCCTGATATTTTTTTTTGGAATTTTGATGCAGAAATTAGGGCATTTTGTACCCACCATAGTGATGTAACCATCATTGGGGATTTTTATATGAAACACTAGCAATTGGCGCTTGCTTTGCAACGTACTAGTCCAACCATTTAAATGTAGTTTTTTATATTACAAACTATAAAAAAAGAAACACGATTCACTACATGGTTGACTGCGCAATAAATTGCACGGTTGACTGCAACATTTATGTAGTTTACTGCACGGTTGACTGCAACGTTTATGTAGTTTACTCCACGGTTGACTGCATGGTTGATTGCTGCGTGGTTCACTGCGTAGATTATGATTTTAGTAGTATATATCTAGCACTTGGCGCTTGCTTTGCAACGCATCAGTCCAACCATTTTAATGTAGTTTTTATATTACAAGATATATATTTTTAAAAAGGTAACATGGTTCACTGCATTGTTGACTGCTTGGTTGACTGCAACGTTGATGTAGTTTATTGTGCCATTGACTGCACCAATTCTGTAATTCAGTGCATGGTTGACTGCGCGAATGATTGTAGCGTGGTTTACTGCGTAGATTATGATTTTAATAGTATGATAAGCATGTGGCAAAGAGAGAACCAAATCACACCTGAAAGTTGCCACTGTTGTAGCCGTCAAAAAAACCCAATTGCTAATATGTTGAAGTCTCCCTTGTCTTAGCTCCATAGTCACCATGGAATAGCTTTTAGAAAAGCTAACACCAAGATGTAACTTCCTTTAGATTTGCATATGGAAAAATATCATATTCAAGCAGTTGGGAAGGGGAAAACAGACTTTGACTCACCGCCCGGAATTTGTTCCAAGGACCCCTTTACTTTAGCTCATTGTTATTGTTACACCATGTGTCTTCTTCTTTCCAAAAAATTTCTATTTAAGGAGCAGATTATCCAAATTATACCTTCCAATTCTTACCTCGGTCCAATACCCCTACCTCCCTCAAACCGCCTCCCCTCCAAACCCTAAAAACATTGTCCCTTATTTTCCCTTCTTCATCGTCCTTCCCACCCTTCCTACTTTTCCCATAACCTCCTTTGCACAAAGAAGACCTTCTTTTATCCTTCTTTTATTTGGTTATAATGGGAGTTTAGCACTTTTAACCAACGCTAAACTCCCATTATATTTGCACAAGAAAGTTACCTGGATTGCTGTCGTGAAAGCAAAGAACTTCAAAGATTGAACAATCAACCAAGACAACAAATTTCACACTCATCCTACTAAAATGTTTATGTGAATTTGCACATATATCACCCCCTCCACAAATATACTTCTAATCCATTTACAAACAATTTGATGCAATTCAATGAAGTGCATTTTGACAACATGTAGAAATTGACTTTTTTTTTTTCAAAAATATTTTTTCCCTCTAATAGGAGAAGGCATGATAATCCTTTCCAATGTTTGGATTTTAGATCATTCATTCGTATATATATATATATATATATATATATATATATATATATATATATATATATATATATATATATATATAATGAAGTAAGTGCCTACTTTCTATATCCCTAGTCACTATAAGTCCATGTCACTTATTCAAAACACCTCCATTACTTGTGATTTTTGGCATGCAATGACTTAACACAAGATAGAATATAAACTTATAAAGTTTTTGCTATGTGTAGCAAAAAATTATGCTATTTTCTTGAATCAAAACCACCCCAATATGATTCAAGATACGATATGGAAGTTTGAGCTCAAAAGTCCTCTATTATTTGGTCGATATTTTTTGAACGAAAACATCCCCTAGTAGATTACTCTACAAATTACTCTACAAACTAGAAATCCTCATTATTTGAAATTATAAGTATTGTAGCAACATAAAAGGTTCTTCATTCTGAAGAAAATAACAAAAACCTTGAATATCATATGGGCCAGAGATAAAAACAAAAATCGGATTTTTTTTTTTTGGGTGACACTTTGCCAATTGTAAGGCATTTAAGACCATTTTCAGTGATGGAGTAAAAGAGGCTCTTCATGTGTAGCATTAACCTGCAATCTTCAACGGTTGTAGATGGTAGAGAATTTTGCAGTTAATGCAAAGAAAACGCTCCAAACAGTGCAATTTCGTTCATTAAATTGGTGTGTCGCTTCTGAACCTGACAAGTTGTCACAGTGCAAGGATTTCTTCTGCAATCAACAGACTTGTAATGATCAGCTGCAGAGGTGATGATGCCGCTTATAAATAGACCATGAGCCCTGGGAGGGTCGATTTCGGTGTTTGAACTTCTTTTTACAAGTGGTTGTTGTTTTCACCGTCTTCATGATGCACTTCGAGCAAGTTGTTAGCTTTCCAACGGATCTGTCTGATCTCCAAACCATGCATGCATTGGCAAACTACAATATTTTTTGTAAAGTGGGGTCACAATGACATGTATCCATTGAATAGATGATGTAGTGCATATGCTCTTAGAACCGCTTTACACTATGGTGGAGAAGTTCACCGGTCAAGAATTCAAGGGAAATGGAGCAATATGATTGGAGAAAAAATTGTTCTTCACCGGATTGGGTTTACACTACGGCCAAGACTTGACCGGTGGAGAACTTCAAGCATGGATGAAAAAATGACATGGCCGCCTATGTGGCAAAACTTTTTTGAAGAGTTCTTCTCCGGTGGGCTCGTTTCTTGTCCGGCCTCAAACCCCCGGACAAGAAACCAAACCACCGGAGGAGAGCAACTTCTTCATGCATTACTTTATTCTTTTTTTGTCTTGTCCAACATCCACCGCTCGCCTCAAATAACCATGTCTTGGCCGAGACTTCTTGACCGGCCGGTGGAGTTCTCCACCATAGTGTAAAACCCCCCTTAGATTCTCCCAGGGCCTTGTGACCCACTTAAGCATAAAGGGTTATATAACAAATCAGTGAAATCCTTTAAGCTTAAAATTGGTATGAGAGATTGAGTGACTAGATTCTAGATGCAAAGTTTGCAAATTTTAATTGAAGAATATCTACCCGATAAAACTTAATCTTAGATAATTCTACATCTCTATAATAAGCTCAAAATGGAAATGATGGTTGAGATTCATGGTGTAAAATGACCTCCCTCTTTCTTCCTTCTCAAAGGTGGTTGTAAAACTTCTAGTTTGAGTTTTGGAACCACCAAATTCTTCCATATTTAACCTCTAAAGGATTGAGACAATGTTTCACCAAATCCACCTAAAAATTGTATTTCTAAGATGAGACGTTGCTATAATAATCAATTTTTTTACTATTTTTAAACTACGGGATCTTCAAGTCAATTACTACAAGAAGACACTAAAAACATCTTGTAAACTTTGACCCCATGGATTGTGGGATACATGCATTTGAAGAATGCAATATTATGATTTTTTTCCTCATGGGATTTTTCGACCCAAGATAATGGCGTATTTTTCCACTATATTTTGCATAAATTTTATGGGTCTATGTTCTATCTTGTGTTAGGTCATTGCACTCCAAAAATCACAAGTAATGGAGATGTTTCGGATAACAAAAATGGACTTGCAATGACTAGGATATAAAAAGTAGTCATTCACTTAGGAAAGAAAATTTAATTTTTAAATATGAGTTTTCTTTTTATCTAAAATCCAAATGGTGTATAAAATCATTATGCCTTCATTATATCAAGATTTAAAAAAAAATAAAAAAAAATCTTTTTTTAGTTTCTACCTGTCTAAAGTTAAAACAATGAAGTTTGCCAAGAGCTTTCCTTCACTCCCATCCGCCTTTAAAATCGTAATAACTCCTAAATTTCTATGACAATTTTCCACCAAAAACACTTCAAAACTACTAATTCTAGTGCAACAAGTAAGGAAGGAAACAAAACTTTAATTCTCGGTACAAACCATTGGATATCAATTAATACTTATTTAGTAATATACTCAAAGAATTTCATACACTTTGACCACATGGATTGAATGATTATAGTGTTTAAAGTAGAGAAAATGATTCATTTTCTTCCTTGCGTTGAGTGGATCAACAGACTTTGACTTCACTTGGTGTCAAATTTTTGCACCACATAAGGTCTAAATTTTATACCATCATGTTAATCCTTAAAGGTATGAGAAGCCACATTTGGGTTGCAACATGATGTTTTCTATGTATTTGACATACAAGGTCTTAGAATTGATGTATACAATAGTTACAAGAGTTTGTTTTTGTATTGAGCCCGATCCAATGACACCTCACAATTTTGATGTAGAAGAAGAAGAACGTCGGTCTCCGAAGGAGGCCAACGTGAATAAAGTGTATGTTCGTTCCACTACTAAGACCATGCCCACCGGGCAGGGAATTAGTAAGCTGGAACTACTTCCCTCTTCCGAGGGTAGACACAATTCTGATGTAGATCATTATTGCACCTACTACATGCTTGAAAAGTTGCGAAATGGTCAGGTATTCTAAATGTATGGTGTTATATTTGAGCATGAAAAGGTTCACATATTGAAATGACCTCAAATAAAAGATGTTAGTTGAAGAATCTTGAATCCAAAGGTGTTACATGTCTTGCTAAATTTTAATACATTTTTTGTATGTTACGAGTAAAATACGTGACGATATATATGGTCTTCCACTGACCTTTAAGGGTTAAGCATGGTATTAGTTTCTTGTACACCAATGCTTAGAAGTACACCAATGCTTAGGAGTGTAGCATATTCAAAACAATTGTGCAAGGAGGGGAGGTCAAAAATTGCCAATTCTCAATATATTTTTCTTGTGAACTCAATTTGTTTTAGAATGAGAATCCAAACGATCAATAAGAAGGTTTAAACCATATCATATAGTAGAAAAAATAAAAGTAAATACAGTAAGATCTCTACACTAAACTTCATGTTTAGTGTAGGGGACACTAAATGCGAACAAGGACACTAATTGCGAACAACGCAATTAGTGTAAGGACAATGTGTGACACTAAATGTCAACTCCAACACTATTTGCAAACTCCAGTAAAATTTGGAACAATTTCTTTTTTACTTGTTGACATTCAGTGTAGAGATATGAAATTTCAGCAAAAGTAGGAAAGAAAAGTGCAGGAATATTGTTGGTTGTCCGCCACTATGCTGTAAAAATTCCAGCAACGTTTGGAAGGTCATAAGTCACTCAAATTTTGTTGGAATTGGACATATGAAGAGGTTTTTGACATCTACAAAAATGTAGATCTCGAAAAACACCTCATACGTCCAATTCAGGCAAATTTTGAGTGAATCCATGGCATTTGAATATCCACCTCATTTGCGTAAATATGAAACAAGAGTGTTGAAAGTGAACAAATTTATCAATAGATGAAGAAATATTTTTATTTGCAATTAAATGATTGGGTAAAAGAAAAATAGAATTGCAACTTAACAATAATAATAAAACAAAGTACACAAAAAGAAACATAACTATACAAAAAGTAAGATAAGTATAAAACTATAAACTTTAACGTGCGCTAGGTAATTGAGGCACTTCCGATCCTTCAAAATATGTCCAATGTCTTGCAACAATATCTTGAAGGTGTGGAAACAATTGACCGGTAGACCAAGTACCATCTATGTCTAAAGCCTAACCACATCTAATCATAGACTTTCTGGCATAAGACACGTTGTCACAATCGACAAGCCGATTCACGTCTTCAATTGCATCAACTGCAAATTGAAGAAAAAATCTCTTACCCGGATTGGTAAGTTTGCTGGACCATTGACCATCACTACGGGGGTTGTTTTGCCAAGCGTATAGTTGAATAACCTCCGATTTCTTGGTCTCCCACTGTTTCACCCACGCATCCTTGATTTTTGAAATGATGAAAGTGTCCGCCGGTTCACAAAGGTGGGTCGCACATGCAGGCAAATATTTCTAAATTGTTTGTTTTTGAGCTAAAACCGCCGCTACAGTAGGGGTGATATTGTGTGCCGAACAATTATCCACCCTAACAAATTTAGTGTGGTTGTAAATATCGGGTTGATAAGCCCGTAGTTCCCCAAAATATTGAGGAAAAATAGATTGGTCCATCCAACCTTTTGGACCGGTACGATAACAAACCTCGGGAATATTATCCTCTAATCCACGGATGGGGTAATTGCTACTCTCATTGGTGGAAATCAACATTGGAGCTTCTATAATGGATCTACGACCCCCAGAAATGCAAACGACCATGGTTATAGCATCCCCCCCATTAACAACATCCGCATATTTGACGGTGGAATCTCCTCGAAAAACTAGTGTTTGCCCATTGTCCATGTTAATGGAAAAGTGGGTTTCATCAAGGTTTTCGATGAGATTTTCATCAAATGTACCTTGGTGAAAATCGCGTTGTAAAACCCCTAAGTGGTAGGCGGTATGCATCTCAATTTGGTTTTCTTTCTCAGGGCTACAAATTAAGTGACCTCGTTGTAATAATAAAACTATATTATGAACATCCATAAATTGAGTCACCCAAGATGTTGAAAGTTTTTTGGTTAAAATACGGTTATCTCTAGGGTCTCTAGATTCGTGACTGGAAGGTGAGCCCAGAGCAATTAAAATGGATAAGGCAAGTTCAATGAGGAGTTTGGGGGAAAACTTTACCCCTAATCTCTTGTATCTTTCAAAAGATTCAAGAAGTCATGGATAGAGCCATTGGACCCAATTTGCCCGTTTGGGTCCCCTTCCGGCAACAACTTTGGTAAGAACTCGCTTACGTTTTCCAGAGTTACTTCGGCTACAAGATATGGTGTTGTTGTTGGGGGTTTCTATAGTTGGAAAAAAACATCCTGTTGTGCCCACCATCGACTCGCTTTGACCATGTTCGTATTTTTTTGTGCCCTAAAATGCTCCGGAAATGCTCGTATGGTTTGTGCATTGAGGCCGATGAGACCGTGAACGGCCTCATCCTCAATCATCCACGCTATGACATTCTTTCGGGCATGAATGGTGGAGACTTGTTGTAAGGCTCGCAGGGGACGCTCAATCAAGGGATCCATCTCTGCAAAGATATAAACTTTATTTTCAATCCATAAATATGTAGATATGGAACAACATAGTTAAAACCATTTTTATATTACATCATTAAATCTTATGAAACAAAAAAATAACACATAAAACATTTCTTTACAACATCATAAGGAACATTTATTGGAGCAATAAAATGTGTAAGTTTCCATGATAGTCTTTTTTTTCCATTAAATTAAAAGTCTTGACTTGATAAAAGGATTTTGTGCCATAATCACCTTTGGTCTACAAACACTACTGTTGTTCAAGTAGGCACCTCAAAAATTTCCTAGCTTGACTCCAACTTGGGGCGACTATGTGTGTGTTCCAAAATTAAATTAAGACTTGGAGGTCTGAACCAAAGTCGTATTTGATCAACACCTAGCAAAAAAGAAAACATGAGTAAATGGATTTGTGCTGGACCAACACAAATCTGACTTCAACGTTCTCATGAAAATCTGTATTTTAAATGCACTACGCTCTGGACATTATGTTGTTGTTTCCGAAATGGTATGGCAAGTGACAATGCAACTAAGAACCAACAACTTATGGATGGATGAAGTATTCTGTTGTAAAAGAGTTCGTCTTGTCATTACACATCCACTCTTCGTCCGATGGATAATTGCTAGCACAAATTTGACTTCATTTTTCACTTAGAAATCCGTAATATAAATGCACCACGTTCACAAGATTGTGTTCTTGACTCCTTAATAGTATGGCAGCTGACATTCCAACCAAGAAGAAACGACTTATGGACGGATGAAGTATTACTTTGTAGAAGTTCATCTGCTTGTAACGCATCCATTCTTTGTTCGATGGACAATTGCCACACTAACTCGGAATTAGCAAATCACAAAGGAGAGCGTGATGTGCTCAAAAATCTCTTTTAACTGAAAACTCAAAAGTCAGGAATACTATACTATGTGCAGAATAGCTTATGCACTTCTATGTGTTTTCAAGTGATGACAAAGGACGACATGTTTGACAAACGGCCACATGTTTGACAAAGGACGGCATCACCAGATAATGTGTGAAGCAAAACTAATGAAGGACAAACATGTGAATGAAATGGAGAATTTACCTCAAATGATGCTGTGAATTACCAGAAAATCAAACTCGAATGTGCTTCCAAGGTGGATCTGTACAAAAGAGGCCAACTCAAAAACCGTCATTATCCCATATGGATTACTTGTTGTTGGTCCCTCAAACAAAATATAATCCCCCTAAATTCTTGAGGTATCCAAAAACAAAAGTGCACAAAATACCTTGCCCTGAATACAAAAGAGCTCCAAAAAACCCCAAAATTGTGTAAGAAGGCTTGCAAAATCTTTGGGAGGAAGAGAAGGTTAGGAGGGTGGCTCATTGGGGGCGATAAGAAGGGTGGTTGGAAGTGGGGGCCGGGTAGGCCCCATGGGAGGTAAAGATGCTCATTGAATTAATGAAGTTGGCGGCCTATTAATGAAGTTGGCAGCCAACTCATGATGTGGCAGATGACACTAATCCTCAACTTGTTGACATTTAGTGTAGTGGGGTGACTACACTATTTGTGCCACTATACTAAACATCAAATTTAGTGTAGTTCTTATGTAGAAAAGAAGAAGTATTTTGGTACCTTGCCCAACAATGTGTGACAGTGTTTTAAATTTTTTGACTTGGATTAGCATGCTATTTTTCACGAGAGAATGATTTTGTTTTTGTCAATATGGAAGAAAATAATATTATTTGCAAAATTGAAAACCTCACATTCAATAGAGTGTCCTAGCAATGTTTTTGGAGTCGCCCGATGTGCCTGCTCTGGCGAAGTTTTGCTTCAAGATGGCATAACTTTTGCATTGAATGTCCGATTTAGGAAAAAGTGTATTGACAGAATGCTTTGGTAATGTCCATCTACTGTAAATATTCCAAAAGACAATGTTCTAAATTGACATCGTAGGAACCTACCCAAACCTTCAAGAGTCCTCCAACTCGACTCTTAGAAATTTAGGGGTAAATCATCTGTGCGATACTACTATTCATCTTTGTAGTACCTTGCCCAATTGCCCCAAACTTGAGCTTTTGATATTCAAAGCACCAAAAAGGAAAAGTTTATCCCCCCAAAGAAAATCCGTATTCCTCTTCTCAATATATTTTCAAAAAAAACCTTTAAAATTAGTTTTTTAGAAATTTGCCCAAAGTCAATTTGTACCCCGTGGTACAAACTATTCTATAGGCGTTAATAAGGATTCTAGTTGAAGGATTGCGAAGTTCTTCCACTAATCTAATAGCTATTAAAAGATAAAAATAGTATTAATTTAATAAAAAGATTGGTATCGTAGTGACACTAGCCTTGTCAAAGCAAGCAACGGCTACTTTGAATGGGCAACGTTGTATCACTGTTCATGTGGGTTACCAAGCAACATATGTCATCAGAAAATGCCATGTTCCTAGGTTTCAAAACTTAGGAGAGGACTATTGGAAGCAGCCCTTTTTTTTAAGGCGAAAAAAAGCCAAATGGCGAATTTTTTAATCTAGAAATAGAATATTCCCGACAAAATTGGGAAATTTGTGATTTCACATCGCCAAAATTCCATCAATGGTCGTTGCTATGTCGCCATATTGCCACTAATGAACAACGGGGACTCCATCTTGTCGTCAAAAAGGATGTACAAATCTATGTTTATAGAGATGAAATCTTCGAAATGAATATTTATGGAGAAAATTTAGTTTTGTTTGGATTGAGGAGAAAGCCAGAAGTGCTACAACTCCCTGGCCTCTGCAGCCACTGTGGCGATCCCTCTAAAAAAAAAAAAAAGGGCTGATTTTAAGCTTTAACTCTTGTACCTAATTTTAATACTGTAGCCTTCTTGAACAAATACCTTTACTAGGCTTTTCTCCTTCACATTCCTAGTTTCCTACTCATGATATGAGTTTTCTCTGTCCTCAATCCATAACACCTCCTAGACATATTTATTCCCTTTTTTTCATCAACTTCCCCTGCACAACAAAATGATCTAAGGAAAGCCCCCTAAAACCGACAAGTTAAGGAATGTGCATATATGGAGAGAGGAGATAATTATACTATTATTTTTTTAGTGATAGCCAATAGAATTACAATTCCAACCCAAGTGGTTTCATTTTTTTTGATGAAAACTAAATTAGTTATGAATTCTCAAACTGTGTAGCTATGTTTAGTGGGTGGCCTACACTAGGTACCCTCTATAACCAACGACCAAAAGTAAGGGTCTTGACTAACACCAAACCTCCATATGGAGCTGAGTTGGTGGTAATGGGATGAAAGAGGTTTGGACATACCCCAATTTTATAGGCGTTGGCTATGGGTTTTTGTTGGTTATGGGGGGCTTACCTTATCGTGATTCAAATCACCAAGCACCTTATGTTTGTCTGAGGAAACCTCACCGTCGTTTGTACGGAAATACAGTGTCTTGCGAAACTGAGTCAAGTTTTGGTAATTCGAAATTCAATTATCAATGTAGGAAAACTGGCAATAGATTTGTACAAATCATAAATTGTACAAGATAGCAATTTTGGTGGGCTACAATTTGATGCTAAAGAAAGTTCTTCTTACATTCATATGTACAAGAAAATCACATTCGAAGGAAACTATGTCTCTTGACTCAGTTTTGCATGCCATTGAGGACTCAGGGGCCAAGACATGTGTTTTGCATGCCACAAATGCATTGAGGATGTATGAGCTCAAATTGGCTTGGGCATGTTAAACTACAATGTTGCAATACTCCATGCACATTGTTAGTATACTTTTATTACTCAACATGGTGTACTTTAAGGAGCTTTCTGCAAGCGCTCGTACAGACCTTGATAACTCTATTTTGGTGAAGTTGCAAGCTAGTAGATCGACAAGGGATGTAGCAAGTGAGTTGCAGGTGTCTCAAAGTCATGTTGCAAGACTTAGAAGGAAGAGATTGTCTGATATTCCTACTAGTAGTGGTGGTAGACCACAAGTATTAATAGATGCTCAAAAGAGTGCAGGCATTAGAGCTGTCACATCAGGAGGATTTGAAACTGCAACATATGCTACCCAGCATGTACGTGAGGAATGCCAAGTTACTGTAAGTGTTGATACGGTGAGAAGGGTCTTACGTGCAGGAGGACTGAGATCAAAAGTGAAGCAGAAGAAACCGAAAGTGAACCAGAGACACATCAAGGATTGACTTGAATTTGCTAGGCGCCATGAACATTGGACCATTCATGATTGGGAACACATCATCTTCTCTGATGAGACAAAGGTAAATCGATTTTGCTCCGATGGTCGCAGTTGGTGTTGGATTCGCATTGAACGGTCTTCTGATTCAAAAGAAGTGAAACAAACTCTAAAGTTTGGTGGTGGTTCTGTCATGTTGTGGGGTTGTATGACATTTCAAGGCTCAGGCATGTTTTGTAGAATTGAAAGAAGAATGGATCAACATCAGTACAAAGAAATTTTGCAAAGAGATTTAATGTACACGGTGATGGCATATGATCCTGATCCTTCGAATTTGATATTTCAGCATGACAATGATCCCAAACATACAGCAAAAAGTGTTCGCCAATGGCTAAAATCACAAAACTTTGATGTTCTTAAGTGGCCTGCGCAATCTCCTGACCTAAATCCAATTGAACATCTTTGGGTAAGGGTGAAACGTCGTCTTAACCAGAATGAAAGTGCTCCAAAAGGAATTTTAGAGTTGTCAGAACGTAATGAGGAGTATTGGGCTTCTATAAAACCAGAGGAGTGTAGGAGGTTGTACGAAAGCATGCCACGACGAATCCAAGCTGTTTTAGCTGCCAGAGGCAAGTGGACAAAATATTAAGTTGTTTTTTGGTTGATGATGCAAAACTGAGTCAAGAGACACAGTTTCCTTCGAATGTGATTTTCTTGTACATATGAATGTTAGAAGAACTTTCTTTTGCATCAAATTGTAGCCCACTGAAATTGCTATCTTGCACAATTTGTGGTTTGTGCAAATCTATTGCCAGTTTTCCTACATTGGTAATTGAATTTCGAATTACTAGAACTTGACTCAGTTTTGCTAGACACTGTATGTAGCTAGTGCCCTTTGCAACTACAAGATGTAGCTAGTGCCCTCTGCAACTACAACATGTGTACAGAAAAGTCGCAACACAACATCAATATTCACCTTTACAAACGGACATTTCTTGTGTTTCAACCCATTTCAACACAAGAAATGTCCGTTTGGTTCCATAACCATTTGCTTCAAAAGAGTCCGGTTTCCTCGGACAAACTTATCTTTGAGACATCTCAAGCAAATCACACTAGGGTACAACCAAAGATGTATCACTAGTCTTGTAATGGCAAAGGTACATCACACAATGAGCAAAGATGTGTACATGGTCTCATAATGGTCATGGCCAAAAATGTATCACGCAATGCTCATGGTCAAAGATTGGAAATGGTCATGGCCCAAAGACATGTCATGACCAACTGTGTATCATTATGGTCATACCCAAAATGTATCACAAAATAGTCATGACCAAAGACACATCACAGGTCTCATAATGGACATGGCCAAACGAGATATATCACACAATGTTTCATGCTCTAAGATGTATCACACATGGCCAAAAATACATGGTTGGTCTACGAATGATCATGGCCAAAGATTTTCATATCATTGATGAGGAGTCAGGGCTTGGGCGGGAGACATGGAAGAGTGCACTGGGAGAGTCAATTTTGACAATGTGCTCCTTATCAGAGTCGTCACTGGTGTCTCCCGAGGCGTCTCCCGAGGCATCACGACGACTGGCTTCACCTGGCAGCCCAGGTCCCAGGGACCTCATGTTGCCATGGCTGGCAGCTTTGCGCCATGGCAGCGGCGGTGCCAACGGCTCCACATCTTGCATGAGCATCGACATCCGCTTCACCAGATTGTTCTGCGACTGACTCACCCGCAAGTACTCCTCGTGCAGCCACTCCTCCGGCGGTCCTCTCCCGCTCGTGAGCACCTGCAAGAGAGAGAGCCACATAAGGTATGCATCACACTTGAAAGAATGATCCTAGGCATATCCAGATAAAACTGAGACTGAGAATTCTCTGTTCTGTTTCTTCATTCTTGTTGTGAATACGACTCCTTTTGTTTTTGTTACAAAACTAACTCATTTTTGTACACACACATGATCCACAGACTATTTTAGTAACGTTTCAATCCAGTATCAAGCATAAGGTAAGTAGATTAGGAACTAAGGAGTTGCATTCATACGAGACAACAGTATATGGTCAAAAGGTAAGGCTTGAAGAGTGTGGGAGTACGCTTTACCTCGGAGCCGAAGACACTGATTTCCAGGGCCTTGGCCGTGTACTTGTCCGGGACCCAGTTGCTGCTGCCGCTGCCCCATTTAGGCGCAAGGGGGATGGAGCTGTCGCTAGCGACCCGGATCTCCTCATTGCTGCCATGGTGGTCCGCACGCGCAGAGGCTCGCGGCGAGAGCGACGTCCGGTGCAGCCAGTCGTCCTGGTCGGAAATGAAGGAGCGCCGCGGCGTGAGGCGGCTGGTTTTCCTCGGAAGCGACACCATTTGTTGCGACCCCTTCTGGGACAGCAGCGCTTTCGCGGACGCCGCCGAGTCGAAGAACAGCACCCGGGACCTCGCTTCGGCGTGGAACACCGCCACTTGCAGTAGCGAAAGACTGCTCCTACTCCCTGCGAAACACAATCCATAGCTTCTCAGATCCGTCCCAGCATCCACGGAATCTTACGCGCTTCACGAGAAAGAAACACAAGTTTCTCATCTGGCCTAGAGCAAAGAGAAGAGCAACCTCAAAGCAACAATCATTTCAGTGGCCACCTCAGATGTCACTTGTCACATCAGATTGAGGGTTGAATCCACAAACCAAAACAGTGGTCATATTTCCGGCCTACCGATGTCCCCAAATAGTCATGAAAGAAGGTCAACACCTTGAAGATTCGCCGAACATGTTACTGTAGAGCTGGAGATGAACAAATGTGGAGAAACTACTTCTAGGAAAGCATCTCCAGGTGTGACTACCGCTAACATGACGTGGAAATTCAACGTCAACGTGGTGTGCTAGATCTCTGCAAACAAGCATTCATGAGGTGCACTGGTGGTACTTACCGGCGCTGCGGCTGGGGACGATGAGCCCGGCGGGCGCGGTGATGATTTCCGTGCTGCTCTCTTGCCTGACGAAGCCCTCCAGCAGCACCCCCATCTCTCGGTGGCGAAGCTCGAACACCTCGCCGCGCAGGAAGACGCGCATGGAGGAGCATTCCGCCACCAGGGCGCGAATCTCCTGCAGCGTCGCCCGGTCGAATTGCGAGGCTAACACGATCTTCGCAACCGCCAGCGCGCTTTCCTGTTCCAAAAGAGAGGTACGCATTTCAACATGGATTCTGCAACATGCTGTTATCATCCAATGATGTTGGTATCACGCAAAACTTAATCCAACCTGGAAAGAGACCAAGGTAGAGGTACCAGAATAAGTGGTGGAATCAGGTACCATTCTGATGATTTTACGTGACTGTAACGTATATAGGTACCAGTTAATCCAGTTTTCCAACCATACCTGCCAAAGGAAGTCCTCAAGCTCTGGGTATCTCTCTTGGATGCGCAGGATCCTGGAGCGATCAATGAAGAAGCAATGCACCACAGAGTCTGTGACAATGTCACACAGATAAGGCTTCCCTGTCAAGGCCTCGTACAACCCCAGTGTGCTGCCGTGGGAGAAGGTGTGCGGACCAATTCTCTGCCCATTACACGCCTTGTTGCTCCACTGCAATGATATTCTCCACAAGCGATTTAGTTAAGATATAAAAAGGTTACTTGTAAAGCTGCCCGAAGTGTGAATAAAATACCCCCACTTCTTCCATTAAAATCAGCTCACACGAGAGAAAAAAAGCTAATATTTATGGTTGAAACTCTTTCTTCATTCTCAAAGAGGGTTAAAACTACCAAGCTCTTCCATTGATCTGATAACTATTTAGAGTGAGAAAAGAGTAGTCAAAAGAGGGTTAATCATATGTGACTTTAGAAAGAACTCTAATAACTACTGTAATACCACAGTAGATGGAAACTGACCTTGACAACACCATTTGCAATCAACCAAATTCCATCAGGCTTGCCGTCCTCCTTGTAGATGGTGGTGCTCTGCACTCTCATGTGCTCTGTGGCCACGTCCAGGAGCGTCTCCTGCACAGAGTCTGGCAGTGCCCCTATGAAGGGTTGCTTCTGCAGAATTTGCTCTGCCGATGGCATTTCCACAAGAGGTGGCTTCCGCAACAGCTTCTTCAAGTCCACCTGGGTACGTGCCAAAACCAAACTTTTCAGGGAAACGAAAAAAAAAATGTATGTTTCTTAAAAGAACCTGAAAAAAAGTCATGATACAAACCTGGACTGCATCATGAAGTTGTAGAATCTCTTTGGCTTCGAGAAGCCCCACATTCTCTAGACTCATCACGTATTCAGTCAAGTGTATCAAAATTGCATGGGTCACTTGCTTGGTCTTGACAGCGCGAAGCACCTGAAGTTAGTCAAAGGCTACGGGTTGTTATCTAAAAATCTGTCTGAATCTATAAACTCATTTATTAAGGAACCTACGACCGCTTTCTGATTATTAGCAAGAAACTTGAAGCATTTTGTGAAAGCCGCCTCTAATGTGACCACTTTCTAGATCCGATTCCATTGGTAGAGCTGTTGTAAAGCACCTGAAATTTCTTTTAAAATTAAATTAAAAACAGCTCTAAATAATTATTAGTATCAAATATCTAGAAACGGAACTAGTCTTCATGGTTCATCTCATGTAGACTCTATCTTCACTCCCGACGAGGTCTAAAACTAACTTTTTAGGTTTAGATACCACCAAGCTCTTCCATTGATTGGATTGGAGAATGAGAACAGCAAGCTTTTCTATTCATCTAATAATTATTGAAAGCGAGGAAAGAGTAGAAAAAAAAAGAGGGGGTATCTTATGTGATCACCTGAGGGAATGAAAGGCGCACATCTTCAAGAAACCTGCGAGCTGCCTGACCTTGATCCTCACTTTCTTTTATCACAGCATCTATTATTCCACTTTCACCTGCAGCAAAAAACGCAGCAGAGATTTATTAGTACGTGTAGAAATATTGTTTTGCACTTACTAATAATACTACTATTAGTAAATGTGGGAATACTAGCAGAAATGTATTTACAAGACTCGAAATGTGAGCTCTGGATTTATGTGATTTTACCAATGAAGCCTAGGAGGTAATTCCGAGTCATGCGATGTGCTCGTAAAAAAGCCGCACAAATGTAGCATGCCAGCTCCAATTGTTGGAGCAGAATGAACGTGGAGACTCTTTTGGGAAGAAATGAGTTACTCCGCCATAATAAGTACCTCAAGTACCAAGGGACACTAACAAATGGGGCCAGTCCTTCCCAATCCAGCAGCACATCGTGGTTCACCACCTGCGGTACAACACGTTTACCATAGAGTTAAAAGTGGTTTGTACTCCAAAAAATAATTCAAATTAATAAAAAGGAAAAAAAACTACCTTGTCTATGGCCTCGTCAATGGATTGCATGAGGATGCTAGCTGCAGTTCTTGTGATTCGTCCTTCTTCCAACATGTTCCAGTATGCTGCTTGTACACCTAGGAAAACAAGTAAACTCTTTACCTGATTAGCTTGCTGGACATATATTCATGACCTGCAAAAATCAATATTACAGCTCTTTCCCAAGTCACCTAAATTTTCAGTAAGATACCCCCTCTTTTGAATACTCTTTCCTCACTCGAAATGGTTATCACTGCATGCTTCAATTCAGTCAATGCAAGAGCTTGGTGGTCTCTAAACTCAAGTCAAAAAAGTCCTTGAGAGTGAAGGTGTTTGATTGAGAACTATTTAGAGCTGATTTTTTTGTGAGGAAAAGGGGGTATCTTATTCAAACTTCGAAGATTCTGTAGCGTATATTTTGAGATGTTTACCGTTAAGGAAGCGTACACGTGTGTCTAGCATTTGCTGTCTGTGAAGTTCCCCATCCGGAAGTGCAAAACTTGGAGCTGAATGCGGATGCTCAGGTTTCTCATGCTTCTCCGGCAAACAGGTCACAAACTTGCGGATGGTACTCCAATCAGCTGGGCCTAATTCCTCATCTTCTCCCAGCTCTTCAAATGCCTCCAGTGCTTTGTTGTGCATCTCATGCTTGGCAAACTGCAACATCCGGAACTGCCAAAAATCCACAACATTTGAATCAGAGTCCCACGAGATATTTGTAAAGTCACCCAAAGCCTCAATAAGATACCCCTTTTTTGATTCTACGACTACTCTTTCCTCACTCTTAGATATAGTGGTCTCTCAACTAGGATCCTTATCAAGTATGGAAGAACTTGGAGGTCTCTAAACTCAAATATTTGGAAATGAAGGAGAAAATCTTAGCCGCCTTTTTTCCTCTATGAGCTCATTATAGAAATTTAGAGCTATTTAGGGACGACTGAAGGTTGGTAAGAATCTAGCAGGTTGGATAGGCATAAACTGTTATTACCTTGGTTTCAGTCACAGTGTCCATGTCGAGGAAACGAAGAAGGAACTGTGTAGTAGAGCCGTTGATGATGAGGGTCAAGAATACCACACCACCTGTGAAGAACACAAACTGATGCACCCGACAAAAGGCAAACCCATTAGAGAGCCACCATGAAGCAAATGATAGAATAATAGCACATCAAATTCACCAGGGAGAAAGAAATGAATCTTGTAATACAAGGTGTGTATGAAAAGCTGTAAGCATACCCTGGCCTGTGTCAATCCGGAAATGTAAGAGTTTTCATCAACTTGCTGAATTGTCACAAACAGAGTTCCAAGGCGTCAAAAACAGATATTTTAGAGGTTGATAGTGAAGTTATTTGTAAAGTGAGGTAAAGAGACCATGAGTTCTGACCTCTCTTCTCATTTTAAATAATCAAAATTAGCCTTGAATATCAACAATCAGCTCAAAGTGAAAAAAGGCGGCTAAAAATACTTCAAAGACCACCAAGCTCTTCTGTCGATCTAATATCTATTAAGAATGAGGAAAAGAGTAGTATTATGGATCAAAAGAGGGGGTGTCGTATTGAAACTTTGGGTGACTCTAATATTACATGGAATTTGTCGCTGAAGAGAATGATCTCGTTTTTCAAGTGCACAAGATAAAAGCAAGACAAAAGATCTCTCACATGAGATGAAATACCACTCACAGCAACTGATAATGAAAGTGACAGAGCCACAGCGCCACGTAGACCGGCCCAAACAAGGATCGTTGCCTCTTTCCAGTTGATTCCATAGCCAAAGTACTTGAGGAAAGGGTACAGTACTGCCACTAGAAGCGCTCGAGAGAGCTGCACGAAAATGTAGAGCAAAACCAGGTAACAATAATCCCGCCCTGCAGTTTTTTAAAAAGCAACTTAATAAATTATATCAAAATTAACTAATAGTGCCACTCATACTACTACATACGCAACGTAATTCGGTAACTTTTCACCAGAGTAAGGATTTTAGAACCAGTAATGAAGGGGCCGCTTTATTGGTAAAAAATCCACGTTGCGTAAACAATTAGAGCACTTTAATGTAACTAGTGGAGGAAGCTCAAAATAGTGTGTACGCACCTTGTATCTTGTCATGACTCCTTAAAATACTCCCCGCAATGACCACCCCACTGCAAAACACCACAATTGTCAATAAAACCTTTCATCTTGACCTACTAAAGCCAATATATGTAACGTGATTACCAACACAACTGAGAAGTGATAGGACTATAGGCCACTCTCATGTCAAATCCAAAGCAGTGGCAATAACACACCTCAGTATGAATACAAGAGTGTTGGCGATGTAGGCAATCATCTCCCTGATCATTCACACGAAAACCAGACTTGTTCAGAGCTTGCTTTCATAGAAGCGCATTTGCACCCACATGGAAAACAAACCGTAGGAGAATTGCGTACCAAAAATGATGCATACTTTTCTCACTCTCCCCAGTGAATGCTGCCCTTGCAAATGCTCCAAAGAAACTGCACACGAACGCATGCCATTTTTCTATAAAAGCAAATATGGTTTTTTAAACAAGAAAACAATGCATCCAGCCAAAGAGTGGAAAAAAATTGAGTGGAGAAAGGAAGACTTACATGCCTACAGCTATGACAGTCAACACGCCCGAGACGTGAGCAGATTGCTCTGCCTAAATGTATTTGGTTCCATCAGCATGGGGCAATAAGTCAGTATTTCCATGGAATTCTCTTCAGAAAGAACTAGATTACAAAAGTCCGGTATAACATATCAGCTCGATCTTTGAGTTGGAGTTACTTACAACGAAGAATGCCATGTAACTGGCCGTAAAAGTGAGGGTAATCTCAATGATGGTGTCATTGAACACGAGTCCCACCCAAAATACAGACACAATTCCAAAGAGCAGTCCCAAAGCGAGTCTGCAAATATTAAAAAAAAAAGGTACACAATCATACAAAGGGAATCTTGTTGAAAATTGTACTTGAAATCAATCAGGTGCATCACTTACGCTCCCAAGCACACCCTGCAGAGAAATGAAACCACGTCACCAGCACTAAAACGCTCTCCCAGGACCATCTGGAAAAACAAACGGAATACCACGATCGCTGTCCTGATATTCGCAGAGACATAGTGTTAGGAAAACAACTGAGTCATTTGTAAAGTCAATAAGGTACCTCCTCTTTTGATATATAATACTACTCTTTCCTCATTCAAAATAGAAGAACTTGGTGGTCTTTAAGCGCAAGTCAAAAGTAGTTTCAGTCGCCTTAGAGAATGAAGAAGGAGGAGGTCATGTTGTACCATGAATCTTAGCTGCCGTTTTCCTCGTTAAACTGACTATAGGTAGATAGAGCTATTTAGGGCTGATTAAACTCATGGTATCTTTGCCTCACTTTACAAATGTCTTAAATACAATGAAGTCTACATGCCCGGTTTATGAAACATCTAACACAGAAACTGGAATATTTACTTACCCATCGTTCATCAAGGACTCGCCTTCTATGAGAGTGCTCAACTTTTTGCTGGCGCCCAAATCTTTTAAGAGTGCCACTACTGCCACAGGATCTGTGGCACTCAACAGGCCTCCCAGCAGCAGCCCAGTGCTCCAACTCCACCCATATGGAAACACTTTCTGTTCCAGGGTCCACATAAATATATGGAAAAAGATGGACTATGCTCAAATGAAGTTCTCATCAACTGAAAGGGAGTGATAGAATATCACACCAAGTGTAAAAGTTGATGTCAAAGACTCCCAGAGCAGCAAGAAAGAACATTTGATATACTCCATGAATATATTCAAACCCCAGACAGCAATGGAAAAAGGGAGTGATAGAATACGTACAACCAGTATCACACCAAGTGAAAAAGTTGATATCAAGACCCCTGGAGCAGCAAGGAAAAACATTTGAGAGAAACATCTCTATTCACACCACAACATGCATTATCAGTGTCAGCTGGGGAACGTTACCCCCTCTTTAAGGAAGGTAAAATTATAATTAAAGTACATGGCTTTTATCCCCATGGCAAAAACAAAACAAAGATACGTTCCTTTCTCTGCAACTAACAATGACTTCTTTCTATCAGCTGCTGAGGAACGCAAAGATATATTATATGTTGTTGGAAATCAAATTCCTTACCTTTATCTGGTGAAAATCCATGGCAAACGAACTTTCGAAGAGGAGAGCCGGCAGAAACAGGAACAAAATGAGTTCTGGATCAATATGCGCCCCTGCACTCAAATTTTGGAAAAGCAAGGGGAATACCAAAAATTTATTGATGCATATTTTTAAAATGCAGATTCAAAACGCTCCCACACATGAAAATATGAGAGTGGAGGGGAAAAGCACGTACACATTCGAATGCTGTCACCAAGTACACCCAAGCGGTGGGAGGTGCCATACTCTGCAGAAGAAATGATGAGAGGCGGTAAAGCGTGTGGATCCAACGCAACGTGAAAATCTACCCATGCAGAAAGTAGAGCTGATTTTTTTCTGGTCAATTGAACTGACCTAATCCGCCGATGGCGATTCCGAGTAGAAGGAGAGCCACAGTGTAGGGCACTCTGGTGCCATTCAGGAGATGGCGGCAGACCATGCCCAGGAACAAGGAGACGCCCACAAACAGGATGGCCACTTGTGGGCCTATGTCTTCCATCTCTGGCCCGGGAGCCGCCGCGGGCTCCAGCACTGATGCCATGGTCACTGGTGGGGAGGAAGAAGAATCAGCAGCTTCGCTTTTATTGAATCTACTCACACCTTCATAACCGCACTTCTATCATTGTGGCTGACTACCTTCAATCCCTGCTTTGATTTGAGTTCCGAATGCCAAAAACCATGATAAAATGAGAAGAGTTTTATTAAAAGCTAACATAGATATCATCTGCATACTGTGAACTTGAAAAAGGTGATCCGGGTGAAAGTGATTTTATGCCTCTTCTGAGAAAAAGGAGGTGGAAGCTTGACCATCGTCTAAGGCTCTGGTACGTTGTTTCCAAGTACAGAACCTGGCAACTCAAATTCAATTAGGGTTTTACAAAATCTTACAAATTCCTAAATTCTGTTCACTCTTTCCAGACAGCAGTAGTACGACAAGCAATCTACCCTTCCCGTTGACCTGCAGACGTTACATGGCAGCACCAACAGCGCCTCCGGCTCTCCAAAGCTACAGTACTAGCCGAAAATCCAACCCCCAACAACCAAAAAGCGTCTTTACCTTGGCAAACTATCCGGGCACCCGACTGCACTGAACTCAGCTCGCCTCAAGCTCGCCTGCAGACACCATCCCACCTGCAGACACCATCGACGTCGCCAATTCCCCTCCTTCGCAGACACTACTACTCCGTTACAAACTAGAATCGACGAGGGAGTGATCCAACTGGTCAGGTAGCGGATCGATGCAGCGATGAGCAGACTAAACTAGCGTGACTCCAGCTACGGAGATGGAAAGCTGGTGCTGCTGTAGCAACAGACGGACAAACAGTGACACAACAGCGTCTGAAGCAGATGTTTAAGTGGTAAGCGTGCGAAAGAAATGGGAAAAATTGATTAGGACGAATCAGGATCTCTGTATTCCATGGCAACGTATGTTGTGGGATGGCCTCATGTCCAAGTGGCAAGTGTGCGAAAGGAATGGGTAAAATTGGTTAGGAGGAATAAGGATCTCTCTATTCCATGGCAACGGATGTTGTGGATGGCTGCTCCTCTGGGCGCCACCTCGGAGGATACCCGCCGATACCTCGGCCGATACCCGCCACCCTCCAACGACGGCATCCATACCTACCCACAGCATCTCCTCTAGACGCATCCATACCTACCCACAGCATCTCCTCTAGACGCACATGACGACCATATGCGGCTTCATCTCCCAGATACGGTCCCTAAAAGTCCGGTTTGGGCTCCCTCATGCCCACACCAGTTTCATGGTAAAATCTGATGTGGTTCCTAACCAAACCTTTTGCACGTGAGGTAGCACCAGTTCTTATTCAAGCATCTCATCTCTACAGTAATTTCATACTTACTCTGCAGATATTATGATTCAGGATCGAGAGTTCGCAAGTCGGCATATTTTGTCACCGTCTTAAAAATGCAACCTTGGATTGTGAGGCCTTCGCGTTTTAGTTTTTTTTGTCTACTTGTTCGACGTGCAGTTGCTAAGTGCTTGTGCAACAACAATGTTGATAACGTTTTTCTTATAAAGGACAACAAAGTGTTAGGGCTCTTATAAGCGGGTTCAATCCCTACAGTTGTCATCTACTAGTTGATCATCTGTGCTTCTGCTGCAACACACCACAACTATCCTCTCTGGAGCCATGACGAGTATGCGCGGATATGGAGAGCGCAAAGCCTCGGCCCTTTTCTTATGGCCATATTGGTTGAGTTGAGACATTTCACAAAGTTTGAGACTTCTATCCCTACTATTGTCAAGTTCAAAGTCACTCATTTGAGGCTCTGAAATGTCTCAATTTAATGAATATTGCGTAGACTTGTGGCAATACATCTTGGCAGTTGTTACAGTTGCTGCCTACATCGGAAATTTCCCCAAGATTATCCTTCAACTTCAGCCACAGCTCAATGATAAGCTTTTTTCAGGAGAAATAGAAGTTAATTATCATGTTGCACCTCTTAACAAAATGATTCCATGTATGGGACTGGAAGCTCTGCTCTTAAAGCAACAACAATTTGTATATTAATCATTGGTGATTGATGTTTACACTTGGGCTTACGTTGATGTGGTGAGGCACTTTGTTGTGACATAGACAGACTACTCACAATTGCGGTATTTGGAAAAACATTGTAGAAACTAGAGAGTCAACCCATATGCTCTTAAGAGGTGCACAATAGAGTTGTTCTTGGGCCCCGACTCGCGTAAGCCGGACCAATCTCCGCACCCACTAGGTCCAACATGCTCTCCCCGAGAACTCATGGGGTTCGTATCCTAAGCCGTCGACATAGGGTAATCCGGCATTAAACTACATGACTGAATTGATTTTTCGCTACTTCTCGTGTAACTTTATCTACTCCACCAAATTCCAACACTACTGCCACCGTACTACCATCTTTGTTCCTCTCTCTTTCTCTCTCTCTCTATCTCTATATTTTAAGGTTTCAGAGTACGGTTGCAATAGTGCAGACATGGCTATCCCTGTGGGCGGACTTAAATTTCATGCTTGAAGATAGTCCTTTGCAAGTGACTCAAGAAGAGAGTCTTGTGAAGAAAAAATCTTATAGAGAGTGGTCTAGTAGGAGTTTTTTTTTTTTTTGGCATTTTGTTGGAGAAGTACTAGGAGATTGATCGCAAACTTATTAGGGAGAAAAATTGGATTGTATTTGCGTGCAAGATGAATGAACATTTCCATGCACCGCCCCAGGATTGCACTTGGGAACAGCGCAAAGAGAAGTGCTTGCAATTGAAGATCAAGTATAAAGCAGAGAAGGATAAGCACGAGGCGACAAGATCTACACCCTCGAAGTGACCTTTTTGCAAATCTTTCAACAACGTGCTTGGTGGTACTGCTCAAATTTGAGGTAAATTGATTGTTGAATTGTTAAATATTTTATATTTTTAGCAAATCTTCATGAATTTGCTACATTGTTTTGGTACTTGTTATACTTTATTTTATTTGCTTGAATTTATTATAATGGGGTGTACTAAATGACAATATATATGTTGTATAGGACATGTAGGTGTGCCCCATGGTGTAGATCAAAGGACGTACATGCCTCACAAGGAGACCATTTAGTTTTCAGACAAAGAATTGGATTTCACACGGACCTCTTCAGCTAGCACTTTTAATGCCCCGTTGTCCCTACGGTCAAGAGCCGCCAAGCAGCTGCACGTTGGTGGATACATTGACATGAGTGCAGAGAAGAAGAGGAAGAAGGTTAGTGCAAGCGACCAAGTGATTGCAACCGCCATTGGTAAGTTTTCTAAGGGTATCATTTAAGTCTCTAAAGATATTCTAGAGAGTGAAAAACAAGGCACAAAGATGTTATTACAGGGGGAGCTCTAAATGGCTACATTGTTCATAGATGCTTTCAAGGGCAAAGGCCAATCTTCCAATTTACCATAGGTACTTTATGTTATGGTTTATGAGATATGGAAGTTTAGTTTTATGTTCTATGAAACGCATAGTATCTGCTAAGTGTTATTTTATCAATTTGGATTTGATTTGAATTGAATTTTTTGTGTAAAATAAGTCCTAATGTTATTTTACTGTAATGACTATAATGAAAACTTCATGTTCAATTCTCTCAGATTTAGAGTGAACATCTATACAATATTGATATAGTGATAGCTTCATTGATAGCTTCACGTTCTCTTCACCGTTGTCCTTTTCTCATATAGAGAGACCGGTGGATCCTCAATTGTCTCCAACAGGGCATGGGCATTCCCCGATTAAGTCCCAGTTAATTCTCCATAGTATTTTCCATGTGTTCTCACTAAACTTCACTTGTGTCTTTTTATTATATACTAGCAATTGGCATTTGCTTTGCAACACATTAGTCCAACCATTTTAATCCAGTTTTTATATTACAAAATATTTTTTAAAAAAAGGTAACATGGTTCACTGCACTGTTGACTGCGCGGTTGATTGCAACATTTTTGTAGTTTACTATGCGGTTGACTCCACGATTGACTACGTGGTTGACTGCACCGTTTCTGTAGTTCACTGCATGGTTGACTGCGCAATTGATTGTTGCGTGGTTTACTGCGCAGATTATTATTTTAGTAGTATGACTAGCAATTGGCGCTTGCTTTGCAACGCATTAGTCCAATATTTTTAATATAGTTTTTATATTACAAACTATAAATAAAAAAAAGGTAACATGATTCACTGCACGGTTGACTACGCAATTAACCCCTAAAGGACCAGAGTCTCCTTCGGGGGGATTTCTGATTTTGGGCAGGATCCTAAAATTCGAAAAAAAATCCTTTTTCTCTAAAATTTTTATTCTAGATTGCCTCTGATAAGAGCTTTGTAAATATATTTTTTTATTTTATTTTTTGGATTTGTGGTTTGAAAGTTAGTACCACTTAAAGCCAAAAGTGGGGACACCGGGCTCCTCCAAATTTTTTGACAAAAGTTTCTATTGACATTGAGATTTTTCACACATATAAAGAATATTTCCTTTTATGGAAATTTTCAAAAAAAAATCTTGTCTTTAGTGTAAAAAGGCATTTTATTCCAAGTCAAACATTTTCACACATTGTTAGGCAACGGGGGAAAAAAACTTCATCTTTTCTACATAAAACCTAGAGATCTTCATATTTTTCACTTTTTATTTTTTCAACAACAATATGTGGTGAAAACCTTCTTATTGACCGTTTGGATTATCATTCAAATACATACGTAGTTCACAAAAAAATAAAACGTGAAATAGCAATTTTTGAACCTCCACTCCTTGCACACTTGTTTTGAATATGCTACACCCCTTTTTAACCTCTAAAAATTGGTGTACAGGGAAATAACATCATGCTTAAGACAATGATAAAATATTTAGACCTTGTACAATGCAAAAATTTGATACAAAGTGAAGTCAAAGTCTGCTGATCTACTCAACGCAAGAAAGAAAATGAACCATTATTTTGACTTTAAACACTAAAACCTATCAATCCGTGCGGTGGATTGCAACCAAAATTTGATGGCATGTTTATATAGAAGTCTATTTTAAGATCTTATGGTTGAAAATCCAAAATTCACTTTAAAATGTGATTTTCATGTCTCTTTATGGCAATGGCAGTTTTGGACTGGTTTTAGAGTGAAAGTGGTCGTGGTCCTTTAGGGGTTAACTGCTTGGTTGAGTACAACGTTTTTGTAGTTCACTGCACGGTTGACTGTGTGGTTGATCGTTGCGTGGTTCATGACTGCATAGAATATGATATTAGTAGTATGATAAAGACTAATATACCGACCCGTTGTTCCTAACAGATAGTGTTAGTTTCGACAAGGTAACTAAAATTGAAAAAGAAAAAATAGAAGTAAAAGAAATAAAAGTAAATGCCACATATTGTCACCTCCTACGGCGGGTATCACCTAGGTATCCTTGGTTTCCATCACCTGGTATGTCCTTTCCTTGTTTATCTAGCTATTGCCATGTGTCAAAGAAGGCCAATATTGGAGTAAGGCTGGGTATCGCCACGTGGCGCAATGGATTGCTTGGGTACCGATTGGATATTGGCTCCTCTTCTATTGTTATATGTAGTAGATCTATAAAGATTAGCCATCTTCTGAGATGATACTCGTGGATATGCACCGGTATCACATTGATATATGATGGATATTATTGGGTATCACCTAGGTATTTCCATATATTATGTGTTTAATTGGCCTACCAAATTCTTTCAAAGTGCAGGTTATGGCATATCTACCAATTTCCACGACTTGATTTTGGGATTAGTGAGAAAGTATTCCACACCTCTCCAACCCCAGTCACCAACTCTTATGTAGTAGTTACACTTTCAAAAGGCTATAAAGTAGGAGGCAACCAAATAAATTCATCCCTAAACTAGGATAGCTCTAGTATAAGAAATAATAATGAAATGCATGAGAAAGAAAAAGAGAAGAAGAACAAAAAGAGATGATGATTTAGTTAGAAAAAGTATAAGAGCATGAGATATTTCTTTTTTTACACCAAAAGTGATACATAAGTGACATACATAAGTGATAATGGCAATTATTGTTCTTGGGTCCTACCAAATGCAAGCTAAAGCTCCTCCATCATACCCCAAGTTTGCAAAGAATTGAGTAGGAATTCCTCCACATCTTTCCCAAGCTAAGTCACCCTCTCCATGTGGGTCCCCCTTACTAATGTATAAGATCATAAAATAGATAGCAACATATGAGGTAGCACCCTTTCACTTTTAAGAAAAATCCTATTGATTAGTAATGGGCAATCTGACATTAATATGGAAATCAATATGGGATCTTATGAACATCTATATGGAATTCAGCTTCAATATATGGAGTTTAAATAACGAGGAAATTCTTGCTCAAATATTAATGAAATACATAAATAGTAATGTAGTTGATATTTATGGGTCTACTCAATGTAAGCTCAAGTTTTTCCATTGTATCCTAAGATTCCAAAGATTTGTGATGGTGGAGAATGTTAAGCTTATTTTAGTTGTTTCCATGATTCCAATTCTACTGTAGATCGTCTTTAGCTAGAGTTAAGCACAAGAAGGAAGAATGATTTCATGGAGTTACAATTCTGGTTCTCTGGTAAGGTAGAGGCACCCAATTCCAATTCCGATTAGTAGAGTATGCATGGCATGGTGCATGAAGAATTGAAAATCCATGAAATGAAAATGAAAATGGCAAATGCATGAAATGGTGCATGAAGTGACCCAAAATCGATAACTCAAAATTTGAAAACACCAAGCACTATGGGCATTAGGTCATGAAGTGTGCAATTTTGGGTTGCTCCACCTCAATTGAGCTCTCATTGGTGGCATTGCCTCAAAAGTCGAACAAGGCCGATCGACATTGGGTACCCTCGAGTTGGTTATCCATGGCATGTCTTCTCTCTCTTTACTTACTCTCACTTGTTGGCATTGGGTGAAGGAGGACACCAAATCTCACCTACTCTACAGTTTGATTATGGGCTCCGGTGGTTTTTGGGCTTTTAAATTCTATATCAATTCCAAATCTTTGTGATTAAATTTGAAAAAATATTTGTTGAGTTTCATTCCTAATTCCACATCTTTCTACATATTAAATGTTTTTGACATACAATGTCATTTGAGTCCCGAACTGGCTTAAGTGATCGGAATTGGATGCCTCTATCTTAGGGCTTGTGTATTTTTCTCCCTTCTTCTACTGATCAATGATATTTTCGCATTAGAGCTTGGTGCCAATTGGCCCCACTTTCATTACTATGTGTAGCCACAAATTGAATTTGTACCACTTTTTGTGCAAATATGATGCTCATCCAACTTGATCATTATCATCCATATACATCCATTTTATAATTTATTTTTTGCAAAAAAAACAATACTTTTTTTGACAAGATAGAGCCAAAAACAATTTTATCATAAATTGAAAAAGACATCACTACTAGAATCAAGGTCTAAGCAACATCATAAACAGACCCCTTTGTATTGCTAAAGTTACTTTTATCCAGAAAGTTACATTTAGCAACACCATGGGGTCTGCTTATGATGTTGCTTAGACCCCTTAATTTTAGTAGTGATGCTTATGACCGATAGAGCTAGAAAAAATGGTACTCATGAAAATTGTGTGAATAAAATCTTTAGTGCGTAGGCAACCGAAATTGTGGCTAATTTTAGATCTCCTATATCACAAATCTCAAGGATAGTGTGGAATCTTCATCAGTATTGCAAGGAGAAAAATTATGATTCATATAGAGAATTAAGGTCCCAACATAATGTGATTTTGCAAGAATTTATCCTTAGTAATATATTCTATAAAATCCCAGAACCTCCATTATGTCCTACAACCCCAAGTCAATCAATAAACTCTTCTAGATTCACCTACTCTGGTACTCATATTGCAAAGCATGATTCCCCTAAAGATTTAGAACTCTTGTACAAATCCACTGATTCCAAATCAATTTTCATATTAAAGACTTGGTGGATTTAGGTCTTTAATATTTTCTTTTAGGGAGGCCTATTGAGTGGTTCAATATAGTTCCCATTCATGGTAGTGAAGTAGTTGGTGATGGGCCATTTGATATATATTAGGAAGTAGAAAATAGGTTTATATTTTAATCGTAAAAATGAACCTCTGTATGAAATCAAGCTTTAATATATGGAGATTAAATGAAAAATGTTATTATTTGTGTACAATGTAAAACTTTTCTTCAATAGAAGTTCCCTAAAAGTTTAGGAATGAATCCCTTTTGTTGCCTCCTACTTTACAGTCTTTTGAAAGAATTATTAAAGTGGAGGCACCCAATTCCGATCACTCAAGCCAGTTGGGGACTCAAATGACATTGTATGTCAAAAATATTAATGTAGAAAGATGCAAACGGTAGAGTAGGTGAGATTTGGTGCCCTCCTTTGCCCAATGCCAATAAGTGAGAGTGAGTAAAAAGAGAGAAGACATGCCATGGATAATCAACTCATGGAGGTACCCAATGCCAAGCTCTTATGTAGTAAGGTAGAGGCGCCCAATTCTGATTGGCCACCCAATTCGAATTAGTAGAGTATACATGGAATGGTGTATGAAATTGGTAACTTCCAAATGCCAAATTTGACCGCTACAACCCCCACAAAAGTGATTTCCATGAATTAGTGTTGCGATGATATATATTCAATGTGTCATGATATTTTTCTTCATCTATCACAATCATAAAATCTCCTAGGTGTCCTTTGTCTTGCTCTGCAGTAAAGGATTAATGGAAAGAAAGAGAGCATGACACTTGCTCATATTTTTTTCTTTTTCTTTTTTTGTTACTCTTCCTTGGTTTGCCTTCCCTAATCTCTATAAGTGATACAAAATTTCCAATTTGAATCTTTACAAACACAAAGTCATATTATATGAAGCTTATCATAACATTTTAGAGTCAAAGCTAGTTTTCTCTTTTGAGTTTTTTGTATTACTTTTCAAATTCAATAGCATTATAGCAATTATTCTTTTTCTACAACCTTAATTATTCCTACATTGTCTCACATTTATTTCTTCCCCTTCTTGGCTACTTGTTTAATTTTAATCAATTGTTTCTCCTCAACTTCTAAAGGACCAAGGCATTTTAGAGGATCTCTACTCCATTGATTAATCCCTAAAGGACCAAACTATGTTTCACCAAATCCACCCCAAAACTGCCTCTCTAAAATGAGACGTTGTGCATAAAATAAATCAATTTATTACTACTTTCAACCATAGGATCTTCAAGTTCACTACAACAAGGAGACACTCGATTTTTTTTTGTAAACTTTGACTACAAGGATTGTAAAAAACATGCATTTGAAGAGTATAATATATATTTTTTCTTTTGTGCTCAAATAGGATCAACGTACTTTGACTAGAGATAATCTCCCATTTTCTAAATACTAATTGCATAACTTTTATGGATTCATGTTCTACCTTGTATTAGGTCATTATATGCCAAAAATCACAAGTAATGGAGATGTTCAAAATAAGAGAAATGGACATGCAATGACTAGGGGTATAGAAAGTAGCCATTTTCATAGGAAAGCATTATTATTGTTTTAGATTGTTGGATCTAAAACCCAAATAGTGGATAGAATTAGTATAAATTATTGTAATAATGATTTTTTTTTTTGAAAAAGAGTAAAATCCTTAATATCTATGTGTGTTAGAGTGAAAACAATGGGGTTGCCAAGAACTTTCTTTCATTGCTACCCACCTCAAGAAAGTGCAATAGAAAAATCTACAGTAGTACTATTCATCTCTATAGTACCATGCCGAGCCGCCTCAAACTCGTAGAGATAACCCGTTTATCTATTCACACTAGAATTTTCCAAAACATTTTCTTCAAAATTAGCTTTTTAGGAACCTGCCCAAAATCAATTTGTCCCTAACAAATACAAATAGTCCTTTAGAGGTTAAAAACTACCAAGATGAACTTTTTGAGAATGTAAATGTAGGATCTTTTCTAAACTTATATGAGATGGTGTGGTAAAAACTATGCAAAGTTTGACATATATAAAGAACGCCGGTCCTCGAAGGAGCCGGCGTGAATAAAGTGTCTATTCGTTCCACTACTAAGACCATGCCCACCGGACAAGGAAATAGTAAACTGGAACTACTTCCCCCTCTCGAGGGTAGACACTATGTAACAGGTGACCAAATACCAACCAAGCACACAAACAACCAACGTAACAACTAATTAAGCAAGTCGCCAAAACCACAAAACCAATAAGTCAGGATAAGTCTGGGCGAAGAAGCATTTAAGGGGGGTCTTGTAAATCGGGGAGGGCTTGGTTGTTTTCAATTTTACGTTTATGTAGCAAAATGGACATGGCATATTGAATAGCGATGGTGTTAATGTTTTTAAAGGTGGTTTTGGTTGTTTCAATGGGTATTTTGAAGGTATCTTCAAGAGTTTTCATAGATGGCATAAAGGTGGTGGCACGAGCGCCAGATGTGATAACAATAAGGGGGTCTACCTTCCATCCAATGGCAATGATGTCGTCAATGAGGGGTTGGTATTTGTCAATTTTGTTTTGGATTGTTTCCGGAGAGAATCTATCGTTGCAATATGTGAATTCAATGAATTGAATGGTGTAATCTTGGTTGATGTGATCGTGTGGTGGGTCATTGTATGGTAAACCTTTAACACAAAGAATGTCTGGTTTGAGCCTAGCATTGCAATGACATCTTTGGGTCACACATGAGCATGGGAGTAGCCAAAGGGGGACCGTATTTTCTTGTGGCTTGTTATTAAAAGTGCCGGCGTTAATTAGTATAAAACATCTCGATTTACTGTAGGAGGTGATTAGTTTTTGGACTTCCCATACCGCTTTATTATGCCTTTTAACAATTAGAGAGTGTATGTGGTGGTTTTGGCATTTGAGTAGAACATGAAGCCATGTGTCGGGGTCCGTTGAGGGGCATATGGGGCATGTTATGGATGGGAATCTTTCTATTCCAAAGAAGAGTTGTTTGTGAGCGTTTCCCATATACTGACCAGTACGGAATTTGATGAGGCATGTTATTTGTGAGTCTGAGATGATGGGATTTTTCCAAAAGTTTGTAGAGAGTTCATTGTCTATGTCGTTATTGTTAGTCCATTTCTCTATGTTAGGAATATTTTCTGAGATTGTGTCAAGGTTGTTGTAGAGGTCTTGTTTTTTGAGATATTTACCCAAGAATCTAATTGGGCCTTTGTCGGGGGTATCTTCTTTGGAAGGCCAATCTTCTTTTTGAAAGTAGTATGGAGTGGCATGGGCATGTTCGTGTGGGTCTTTGGCATTTTTGTATGTTTTTTCTCGGCCTTCTTTTGCAAGTTTGTCTGCTTGTTCGTTGCCATCAATGTTGGCATGGGCTCTCACTTTGTGAAGGGTTGTGATTTTTGTACGGTTTCGTAACATTTGGACCATTGATGTTAATATGGTTTGGTCGGGGTGGCTATTGTGAAGGGTAGGGTGTGTTATTTGAGTGTTTAGTAGGTAAAGTACATTTATACAATCAGTGAATATATATGCGGGTTCATTTTTGTATTTTGTTGTGATGATTTGTAGTGTTTTGTGAATGGCCATGAGTTCTGCTCTGAGGATATTTTGTAGTCCATGGAGTCTTTTGGCTAGTTTAATTTCTTTGGTAGAATTATATATGCCATATCCAGCTTTTTCTCTACGCCAAGAGCCCGGGCTAATTTGTTCCGGTGGTTTAAAAGAGCCGTCGGTGTAATAACTGTGTGCGGGATTAAATTTTGGTGTGGTATGAGTTGGGTATTCTGGGAGAGAGGGAGGTGTGACGGAGTAGTTTAATGTGTTGTTGATATAGTTTAATTTTGACCAGTTTTTACTTTTGTTTACGGAGGTTTGTATGGGTGTTGGTTGGGCCGATTTTGTGTATGGTCGTTGTATGTCTAGATTGTCTGTTACGGAGGTAAGTTCCGCAAGTTGTTCTAGGGAGCCAAGGGTTTGGTTTTGATGATGGACGCATAGTATTTGTAATGTAGATGGCTCAGTTCGGGGTTTTTTTTGCTCAGGTGGAATATTAGGTTCTACATATGGTATTGTGTCTGCTTCGAATACTGCAATGATGTGGGAATCTGGGAATGGGTTTGAATGTTGGTTGTTGTTTTGGTACCAATTGTTGTTCGGTGTGACGATGATTGTTTTTGTGTCATTTGGATCGTGTTTGGGGGCAAGTCTAGCCCAATGTATGGCTAGTTCCATGTCTTTCTCGTTGTGGGGGTGAGCTATGCCATTTCCGATCCATTTGTGGTCAAAGGCCTTGCCTAGGGATTCAAATATTTTGTCTCTTTCATACGGTGAGTAGAATTTATTTACTTGGTAGGACATGTGATCGGGGAGGAAAAGTATGAGTGCTCGATGTTAAAGGATGAGATTAGTGAGTCTAGAATGGGGGTGGGTATTGTGTATTGCGCATTTTTTGAGGGGGTCAGTTTTTGGTACTCGATATTTATACCTTTGGTAAAGCCATATTAGTTCGGTTTCAAAGGGTTGGGTTGTTGGTTCAATGTTTGTAGGGGTTTGGAATTTTGTATGATATTGTTTCCATAACCATTGGAGCCAGGTGATGGGTATGGTGTGTAAATGTCGGCCGTTTTCTTCGTATAGATGTGCTTGATTGATATCTATTTGAATTGTGTTTGAGGATGTAAGGATATCATTTTCGGGGTTGCATTCTATTGTGTAGATGTTTAAGAGTGGGATAATTATGGGTAGTGTTACGGATCTTGAGTCTGGGAATTGTTCTTGGGGGTTGTTGGCTAGGATGATATCCGAGTATGTTTTGTTTTGAATTTTTTGGTAGTATTGTTTTAATATCTCGGTGTTATGTGTGGAGGTATTGGTGTCGTGTCGTGGAAAAAGGTCTCTTTGGGGGAGCCATTTGTTGTATGTATTATCATTGTGTTGCCATTGGCATAGATATTTTGTGTAGGTATTTTGTATGTTATTTGTGTCTGTGTGTTGGATATGTTTATGGTGTATGATGTCATTAATGGGATATGTGGTAGGGTTTTTGGGGATGTATGTTGGGGGGTGGGGGCGGGGGTGATATGTATGTAGAGGGTTAGCGGGATTGATTGGTGTGGGGATATTTCTTGGGTTGATGTTATTGTTGAGGGTGATGAATGAGTCTTTAAGTATATGAGAGTATAAATGTATGTTACAAGGAGTACGACATATATTGGGGCATGTTTGGTGGCAAAATAATTGTTTAGCAATATTTAGGGCACTCTTTAATAATTTGGATGGGGTGAAGTGGTAGGTTTTGAAGTCTTTGTTGTTCAAGATATGTGTGCCGTTGGGTAACGTAATTTGTGCTAATTCAAAAATATTTTTTGAGATGAGTTTTTGTAGAAGCTTTTGGGAGAGTTGGGCATTGAGTGTGTTGTGGTTTAGTGTTTCTTGCCGCCATAGTGTTTCAAGTGTTGTAGGATTAATGAGGAAGTTTGGGAGTGTGCTTTTAAGGTAGACTTTGGATATATGTTTTAATAAGAAGAATGTTCGTGTTATTGGTGATCTTATACAGTCGCTTTTTTAAAATTCTGGGTATGTTTTTGGCGCCCCCATATTGGGTGAGGATGTAATGAGTTAATCCATTATAAATTTTTCCAAGTCTACCTTTATCGTTTAAGGCATTTTGTAGTTGTTCACCTATACATCGAAGATATGCGTTTTTTAGGGAGAAAGCTTCAAGTCCGAATAGGTTATGTGGTAGTTGTGTTATTGCGTTTGACATACATTTCGGTAGTCCACATATGGTTTTTTAGATGGCTATTATTTTTTGATCAAGTTTTTTGATGGCTGGCATAGAGTATGGTACCCCATAAAAACTGTATGCTACACCTGGGCGTAGTACGGTATCAACCATTTTTATTTTTTGTTTCATGGTGGCCGGACATGTTGTTAGTTCTTTGCATTGTTTGATGAGCTTTGTGGTTGTAGTGTGGATTTGAATTTTCCATTTTAGTGAGGGAACAAGATTTGTACCTAGGTATATGTATGGTTCGTTTTGGTGTAGTATAGGGATTGGTTGGTTGTGGTAGTTGATGTTAGAGGTTTGCATTAGGGCTTTGAAAGTGGTAGGGTTCAATTTAGATTTGTTTGGGCATCCGGTAGCGGCACATTTAGGGACTCCCACATCCATGCCAACCCATTTACAATATCTATCAATTTTATTGAGTTGTATTTGGATTGATTTGATTTTGTTAGTTATGGTGGCTAGGTCATCCGCGTATGCGGCGGAGTTTATCGTGACTTGTGATGTGCCGAAAGTATATCCGTTATTGCCTCTTTCTAGCCATCTAAGTAGTGGTTCTAAAAATATAATAAATAGGTATGGGCTGAGGGTGTCCCCTTGTATAGTTCCTCTTTGGATGGGTATAGGTTTTGTTTTCCCAAAGTATTCACCGGTATGGTAGGTAGATGATTGGGAATAGATGTTTCCAACAAGTGTAGTTGCTTCTTTTGGGTAGCCAAGGTCTGTCATTATTGCTAGAAGTCTGGCATGGTCAATTGAGCCAAATGCATTTTTGAAGTCCACGTATAGTATGTATATATCTTGGTTAGTAAATTTTGCGTCTTCTAATGCGGCTATTATAGTTTGTATTTGTCGTGCGGTACTTCTCTCCGCTCTAAATCCTTCTTGACTATCATGTAGGATTTTGAATTTTTCGCCGTATGAGGATAGTATGTGGGTGAGTGTACTGGTAAAAAGTTTATATATTGTGTTAGCTAGTGCAATTGGTCTATGATTGGATAGCATGGACGGATCGCCTTTTTTGTATAGTAGAATTGTTGTACTTGTTTTCCATGAGTTTGGTATTTGTTTTTGTTTATAGCAGTGAGAGAAGAATAGGAATAGTAGTTTATGAAATCTTGGAGGCATGTTTTTGAGTATTGAGTTTGGTATGCGGTCTGGGCCTGGGGCTTTATTATTTCCAAGATTTTGGAGGCATGTGTCGTATGTGGCTCTGTTAAGGTATTTATGTATTGGGATTTTTGGTTCGCCCCGTTTGTCAAGGGTATATCCGTCCAGGTCATGCCATGGATATTGGCGTACTGCGCATGTACATTCTATTGTATGTTGTAGCTGGTAATTATATGTTGGTACTGTTGGTCTATTGGTTTTTGTTTGTTGGTTAAATATTTCATTCGCAATGTCTTCGGGGCTAGTTAGAATATTATTATATTGATCTGTGATACAGTCCATTGGCGGGGATTCAAGGTTTTTAAAGACTTTTTTGTTAATTTTTTTTGGGCTGATTTCGTATAGTTGTTTGTACTTTGAGATGGCTTTTTTAATGTTTTCTCTGGTATATTTTGTGATTATTTTCCGGGCTTGTATGTTGGCATTTTTAGCAATTGTCGCGATATCTTTTATCCATGTATCGTAGGGAAGGTCCGGAGGTGGCGGGGTAGGGATTTGGATGTGTTGTAGAGTTTGTAGTTCGTTGTACATGGGGTGGTTACGCCATTGAGGGTTGTTTTTTACAATTCTAATGGTTTTGCATATGGTATGGTATGTGGTTAAGTGTTGTTTCCAATTTTTAGAAAGTTTGCGGTGTAGGTATCCGCCTTGTTGAGACGTTCTGTTTGTCATTTGTGGTATTGGGTGTGCTTTACAAGTTTGTTCTAATGTATCAGAGATTTTATTTATGAGTTTGTCTAGGGTGTGGCATGCTTCTTGCCATTGTGCTTGTGTTAATTGACTATTGTTTTCGAGGGTGTTTATGAGGAAGTCTATTTGTACAGAGTTTTCTTCAAAAAAATTTGTATTGAATTTTTCTATGTTGGTTTTTGGGATAGGGTTGAGTATGCGTATGGTATCTTTGTTTAGGATTGTAGGAGTTCTACTAATTAGTGTGTTACTTGGAATGTGCAATTGTACAGGTGAGTGGTCCGAGTTGAGAATAATATCTTTATTTGTTGTGGAGGTGTATTGTGTATTATTATTTGTTTTTATATAGAATCCATCTATTAGACTCCAATCACTATAATTATGGCCACCTTGTCTAGAGAATTTGTGTATCTCTATTTATATAAATGAAGTTTAGGTTTTCTGTGAAGCGACGCCATTGGTAATCAATGTTTTGAGGGGGGGTGTGTTGGTTTCCATTTTGGCGGCCAATTAGCGCTATGTCTCTGTTGAAGTCTCCACATAATATGTATGTATGATTGGGATTATTATCAATTTGAGATGTAATAGTGTTTTGTATATCTGAAAAAAATCTAGTATCTTTTGGGTGAGATGGCATGTACATGTGGATGATTAACCACGGTTGTAGTGGGTGATTAGTGATTTTAATTATTTGAATGTATGGTGATATGTGCATCGGGGTAGGGATTTTGTTGATGTTGCCTGGGAATGTATATTTTTTGTGTATTAATGTAAGGAGGCCACCACGGCCTGGTGTGTATGGTCTCCTTTGTTGTATGCATCTAGTAAGTGCATATGTATTGTTAAAGATGAGTTTATAGTTTTGAAATATGTTTTGTATATATTTTGTAGATTTTGTGGCAGTTAGTTTTGTTTCTTGTATAACTATGAGGGCCGGTGGTGTATCTGCGTTTGTGACTAAAGTTTGTAAACTAAGGAGGGCAGTGTTTAGTGAGGAGGAATTCCATGTGATTATGTATGTATTTGCTTGGTTTGATCTAATGTTTTGATTTTGAGGAGGAATGTATGGGAGAGGTGGGGGTGGATGGGTATATTCTGGAATAGGATCTAGACACTTTAGTGCTTCATTTATGAGGGTGTTAGGGAGGTAAGGGAATTTTAATTTTATTGTTTCATTTGATGGGGGTATGTGTAGTTATCGTTTTTGGTCGGATTGGAAATAAACCCAAAGCACCAAATCAATATAGGTGGATTCGTTCGCGGGGAAAGATTGTTGATATGAAGGTCACTATGTTATTGTCACGATTGATTACACACTTGCTTCCTAACTTCTCTTAACCATTACTATCATTCAATTACTCTCTTGCATCACTCTAAACCTAATTATTCTCCAATTCTCTTTCCTTCATGATCTCATAATCATGTCAATTTCTATCTTTTTCATTGTAATCACAATACAGTGTGTTCAATAATACGTGATTATCTTCCATAATCACTTTCAATAACCAATTCTTCACAGAGATTACAATCTCTTCACTTTCACAATTCATTTCTCTAACTTTTCTATTTTCACAATTCTCATACAATGCTCATAAACTTCAAATCCAATCACACAATCACACTTTCTTAACTCCAATTCCATTCATACTTCATCTTAATCACAATCCTACAAAAGAAAATAGAAAATTCAAAGAAAACAAAGAGGTAGCACCAAGCTTGCCCCAGCTTACGACTATCACAGTCTGACCTCGAATCCATCTTCCATAAAGTCTTTATCCAAAAACCGAACCTAACTTCCAGATTCCAAAAGCCACATGAGTTTTCGCTTCTTAACCAACTTTTCACGTAACTTCCCAATCTTACTACTGAACTACAAAACTAACTTGCTAACTTCCGAAACTAACCAATTCTAATCCGCATGTGAACACAAAAACTAATTACACATTCTACATAGTCCCACTTCTAACTGTGCAGCGCCCTCGCAAACACAAAACCAATTCCTAAACTTCCATTGGTGTATTGGCGTTGTCAGAAACCATCGTCTTGTCCTTGGGCGTCCTGACCTCCTCCTCTTCATCACCTTCATCTGCATCGGTGTTTGATTGGTCCCCTTGTAAGTGCTCCGTCAGATCTTCATTCAGCTCACCCAATACTCTTACCTGAGCTTCAAGAAGAGTGATCTGCTTCTCCCTGTCCTCTAATATCTTCTGCAATTCTGCGTGCTGCATCGATACTGGCTCGGAATTGGTTGATACCGGAACCAATTCGTGCGAAGTAACCGCACAGACCATGGCTCCCTCCAAAGAATTTACCTTCGTCTTCAATTCTTCGTTCTCCTTCTGCAACTGGTCCCGCAATGCCTCCCAATCTGCCTCCGATTTCCTCTTGCAACCGTCAAACCGGTCACCTTCTTCTTCTCCTGCATCCACTTCTCCTTGAGCGCCTTGCGTTCCTGGTCGTTGATTAATTCCATGGACTTGAGTGTCTGGCGCTCTTCAGCCCATTCTGCTTCCCTTTTCTTCAAAGTGCTCTACAATCTCCCACCCTTGAGAGTATCTTCCGCCACTGTCTTCTCCAATTCACCAATTCTGACCTTATACCCCTCAATCTCTCCCATCCTTAGCTCCAACTCTCTCTTCAATCAGGGCTCACTATCCAGTTTGGTCATTGTCATCTGTAACTGGGTGAGTTGAGGTAAAATTACTTCCTTCAACCCTCCCGTCTGCTGCTCACTCCCTGATGGACCAATTCTCTAATACAGCTCTACCGAAAGTGGGGTTGCCGTAGACGTGCTACCCAATTGACGACCCAATACTTGCAACTGGGGCCCAATCTCACGCTGTTCACACCCTACTGCCCTACAACACTCTGCAATACCTGGTGCAACTTCCACAGACCGAATTGGTACCGAAATTGGTTGCTTCTTCTTCTCCTTGACCGGCACCTCCACCACTTGCACGCTCCTCTGATTCCCGTCCTGCTGCAGTCCGTACTTGATCGCTTCGCTCACGTAATTGGCTCACAGCAGCGTCGTCACCTTCCCCATCTTCCTCTTGGCTTCCAGCTCCGCGTGGATTCTTGTCGCCACATACGCTGCCCAGTTGAACACCATGCCTTCCAACGTCGCCACCGTCGAAAGCAACAACTTCTTCGCCATGTACGTCGTATGTCGGTTCAGCGCCAGCCTCTTCTGCACGAAGCGCATCCACTCTTCCAACTCCGCCGTAAGAGCTTCTCCAGTCTTCCATCCTTGGCCCTTCTCGAACGTTTTTTCTCCTGACTTGAAGCAACTGCCAGGCACGAAATCCAACTCCAAATCACCAGACACCGGCAGCTCTCCCATCGGAAGATACGGCACCTTGTTCAACACCGTCTCGTCTATACCGATTATCTTCCCCTTCACTACACTCGACCCATCTGCAAGATCGTAATTTTTCAAATACTCCGCTAACAAGTCTACGTCAATCGGTGGCAAGTTCTGCGACAACCGAATGAAACCGTGCATGTGTGCCTCACGAAAACACTGTTGCTTCTCCTTCGACCAACACACATCTAACCGAATAGGCTCCATGTTTGTTACGATAATACACTCTAACGGTGGCAAGTCTTCCTTGCGCCTCACATTGCGCTGTCTCTCCTCCCTGTTGGACTGTCTCTTGCTACGCTCCATCGCCATTACTCACAAAAACAAGCTTACACACTCAGCTATTCTCTCAAACACTCAAACTCGCTACAATTCACGCAGACACACAATGTTCACAAGAGTCCCACTTCTGGCTTCTACTATGGTCTTTCTTCTTCCCTCTCACGATACCTCAAAATGAACTGACCTACTCCATTAACTGTGACAGCTTGCATTACCCTAACTGTCTCAATTCTCATTATTACCACTTCTTTCACTCACCTCACACGTACTAACCCATCATCACAACTAAACTGCCTACCTCCCTTTTTAAACAAAACCCGTCTCGGGTTTTTAAAGTGCTATTATTATTTGAAGTCCAATTCTGACTACGTATTATAAAGCCGTAATCGATTGCCATTAATACGAGTAATAAATTAAGTTCCCATAAAATCTTCCAATTGCACTGAACCATTGGGAAATCCTTCAATAGCGCGATATGGGCCATGCCAACGAACTTGAAATTTGCCTGGAAAATTTTTAAAACGACTATCATAAAGTAATACTAAATCATTGGGCATAAAAGACTTTGGCCGTAATTTACTATCATAATAATTCTTTCGCCTCTTTTGAGTAGTTTCCATTGTAAATAAAGCATTCGCACGAATTTCATCCAATTGTTCCAATTTTATTAATCGGTGCTCCAATGATTCAGAATCCCCTAATCGATTATCAATTGCAATTCGTAAACTGGGCACTTCCAATTCTATTGGTAAAATTGCTTCTTGTCCATAAACTAATTGTAAAGGTGTAGCATTGGTAGTAATTTTATATGCACTACGGTACGCCCATAGAGCAGCAAACAATTTGGTGTCCCAATCTGTACCCGCTCCTGAAACTGTCTTCGTTAAAATCTTGCATAAAATACCATTGGTCTTCTCTGTTTGTCCATTTGCTCTTGGATGATACGGAGTAGTTTTTCGATGTTTAATCTCATATTTTGCTGTTAATGCTTCAATTGTACTATTAATAAAATGAATCCCACGATCACTAACCAATTCCTTTGGACATCCAAAACGAGTAATAATATTTTCATATAAAAATGTGGCAACCGTACTTGCATTATCAGTCTTTGTGGCAGAAGCTTCAGCCCATTTTGTAACATAATGAGTGGCTACCAATATATAACGTTTTTGTCCAATCCGAGAAGCAGGTGCAATTGGGCCCACAAAATCAATACCCCATTTTTCAAACGGTGCTTGGGCAAGAATTGGTACTAATGGCATGGATGAAGTACCGGTTGGTCGTCCAATTCTCTGATATGGATCACAGCGTCTTACAAATTGGTGCGCATCCGCGAATAATGTTGGCCACCAATATCGAGCCTGTAAAGCCTTCTGTGCAGTACTGTCTCCAGCAAAATGTCCACCACAACTATCCAAATGATAGCCTTCCAATATAGTACAAACTTCATGTTGATAAATACAACGGCGTAAAATTCCATCCTTACCTTGCTTATATAAAGCTTCTCCAATCATAGTGTAAGGTGCACTTTTTAAAATAAGACGGCGTTTAAGTTTCTCCGTAAAATGTGAAGGAAACGTTTGAAATGTTAAATACTGGATCAACTCACTATATTCCTCGGAAATTACATCCACTGCAAATAATTGTGCATCAGGTAACGCATCATCAATTGGTTCATTTCCCAATACATTGGTTAAACGGGATAAATGATCTGCATTGGCATGAGCCTTCCCAAGGCGTACATTGATAGTGAAATCAAATTCTTGTAATAACAGCACCCATCTTGCTATACGACCACTCAACTGAGGTTTATTAATCATATACTTGAGAGCATCATGGTCCACATGAAATACAAATTTATATCCAAGCAAATAATGTCTAAATTTTTGTACAGAATAAATCATTCCCAATGCTTCTTGTTCAGTCGTAGTGTAATTGCGTTCTACGGCAACCAATTGACGACTAGCATAGTAAATTGGATGATCAAATCCCTTAACATCTTTCTGGCTTAAAATAGAACCAATAGCTACATTGGACGCATCCACATAAACAAGAAATGGGGTTTTCCAGCACGGCGCCACCAGAATTGGTCCACTTGCCAATTTTTGTTTTAACGTTTCGAAAGCCACAGTGCATTCTTTAGTCCAAATTGGACTGGTACCATCGTTTGGAGGTTTCTTTAAGAGATTGGTTAATGGCTGGCAGATAACTGCAAATGAATGGATAAATCTTCGATAATAACTAACATGGCCAACAAAACCACGGACTCCCGTTACTGTATCCGGTTGCGGTAAATTTAATATAAGCTTAACTTTATCAGGGTCCGTAGCAATACCAGCAGTTGAAACTATGTGACCCAATAATTTACCAGAGGGTACCCCGAATTGACATTTGTCCGTATTTAAAGAGATTCCATATTTTGCACATTGTTCTAAACACTTTCCCAAACATTCCAAATGTCTCGCTCTTGAACTAAACGTACAAAAATCATCTAAAAATATCTCCATAGAAATTCTCAAATACTCTTGAAATGCTTGTGTCATCACCCGTTGAAATGTGGCAGGTGCATTACAAAGTCCAAATGGCATTACTTTGTACGCAAATGTTCCCCAATCCGTTGTAAAAGTAGTCTTCAGTTGATCCTCTTTAGCAATTTTCACCTGATTATAACCGGAAAGTCCATCTAAAAACGAGTAACATTCATGTCCAGCTACAGCATCTAATATACTATCTGTAAACGGTAATGGATAATAATCCTTCTTAGTTGACGCATTCAATTTCCGAAAGTCTTGACAAATACGAATTTTCCCATTCTTCTTCGGAACCATAACAATTGGTGAAACCCATTCGCTATAGGGTACTGGGTATATAAATCCCACATTCAATAACTTATCCAATTCTTCTTTGACCAATAACAAATCTTTCGGATTGAGACGGTGTTGCCTTTGACGAACTGGTACAGCATTATCTTCCAATATAATTCGATGTTCACAGACTTCAGCTGGAATACCCTTTAAATCCGCATATGACCAGGCAAAAGCTGATTTATGCCTCATAAAGTAGGAATGCCAAATAGCTTTCTCTTCACCCGTTACACCATCATAAATTCGAATATTTTTGGGATCAGTCTCATTACCCAAATTCATGGATTGACACTTTGGAGTTTTAAAAACTTCTTGAATAACCTTATGCTCGGTATCAGATTCTTTCATAAAATCAGACAAATTAGAACTTTCCAATTCAGGTTCCATAGCACTAGATGAACTTCATGCGGATTCATCCAATGTACAGTAGGGTGACATTCAGATTGGCGTTTGGGCAACTCCAGGGATGGTGTCCCACACTGCTGCCAACTTTGACGCCCTCCATAGGGCTGAAAATTGTTCTTTTACCCTGAAATTTTGGGAACAACATCACCTCTATGTTAAAAACATGCATACCAAATTTCAAGTCCAGAGGACTTATAAAACAAAAGATATTAAAAATTAACCACCATGGGGTAGCTGTGAGAAAAGTTTCTCAACCGCCAACTTTGACACCATCCCAAGGATTGAGGAAATTTTTTTTGCCCATGGAATTTTTGGAGTGAGAACACCTTTATGTTGATTACATGTGTGGAAATTTTCAAGTCCAAAAAATGCACCAAAAAAATCACATCCCAAATCTACCAACATGTGTAATTGTGAGAAAAAAAGGGAAAAACCATTTTACTACTTCCAACTTTGACACCCTCCCTAGGACTGAGGGTTTGTTATTTCAACATGAAATTTTTGACACATGGTAACCTTTATGTTGATAACATGTGGGAAAATTTTCAAGGCCAAAAAATGTATTCAAAAGAAGATATTCAAAATCTACTAACATGGGGGTTAGTTGTGAGAAAAGTTTCACAGCTGCCCACTTTGACACCCTCCCAAGAATTCAAAAAAAATTATTTGTCCATAAAATTTTGGGTATGAAGTCACCTTCACGTCAAATACAAGTGTGGAAAATTTCAAAATCCAAAAGATTTACACAAAAAACATATACCAAGTCTACCAACATGTATTGTTGTGACAAACAAAGGGGAAAGTTTACCACTACTTCCAACTTCAACACCCTTCCTAGGATTGAGTTTTTGTTGATACATAATGAAATTTTGGCCACAAGATCATCTCTATATTGGTAACATATGAGATAGATTTCAAAGCCAAAAGATGTATATACAAAAAAAAATTATTCCATATCTACCAATGTTTGTAACAATGAGAAACTATATTGAAGGGGCATATTGAGAATGTCAAATTATCTTTGACACCTCGTAGTCTTCATTGATTTTATTCATGTGACTAAGCTACCAAACATAAATGCATCTTGAAAAGATCAATGAAATCTACATGTAGAATTGCAGAGTTGTTTTGTGTAGAAGAATCCACTTGTCATAAGGTTTGGTGTGCATTATGCACGTATGACGAGTTTTCTCCTCCGAATATCTGTTGAGCACTATGTAAAGGAAATGTTGTGTGTATTTTGTCATGTGATTTGTAATAGAGTGAATGTTGAGATGGTATTGAGAGTGAATGTTGAGATGGTATTGAGTGGACATATTAGATATGGGCTGAGTGTTGTTGACTGATTGAGTAGACAAATCACATATGGGCTGATCCATTGAGTGGGCATATCACATATGGGCTGATTTATTGAGTGGATATATATATATATATTTTTTGTTGAGTGTTGTTGACTAGTTTACTGAGTGTTGACGAATCACATGTGGCATGAGTATGTCCAAGAGTATTATTTGGTTCACTCAATTGATGCACATGCCATGGTTATCATCTAATGCACATGCCATGGTTATCACCTAATGCACATGCCAATGTGAGTGTTATGTTGTTGATTGATTTATTTAGTGCACATGCCATAAGCTGAGTCCTTTGTGTTTACTGAATTATATAATCCAATTGCCATAGGTTGAGTGTTATATTGATTACTTATTGAAGAGCATTTAGTATTGTATCAACATCATAAAAAATAGTCTACAATGGCAATTTCAGATGAAATCCGTGCTCGCATTATAGGTTTGAGTGAGGGAGGAAATATAGGAGTTCAAATTGCAGCCAGTACTGGAGTTTCTGTTAGAACAGTTCAAAGGTTAGTAAAAACGTTTAAAGAAGATGGAACTTATAAGCGCAAACCTTGCGGTGGAAGTCACGCTAAAAAACTTAGTGAGAGAGATGTGAATAATATTGTGCGTTATGCAAAAACTCATCGTCGTTCCTCGGTCTCAGAGATTACTAATATGTGCCGTACTCAAGTGTGTAGACGTACTATTCAAAGGGTATTACATAAAAGTGGTATTTTTAGTCGAATTGTAGTCAAAAAACCTTTCTTGACATCCCATCACATGTCTCAACGGTTAGCTTTTGCTCAGAAGTACCATGGATGGAGTCCAAAAGAGTGGGAGCGTATTGTTTGGACAGATGAATCTACTTTTGAGATTGGAAAAAGTTCTCGGCAAATTCATTTTTGGAGAAGTGCATATGAGCGTTATTCATCAAGTTGTATAGTTCCTACTTTTAAAAGTGGACGGACATCTTTGATGATTTGGGGTGCATTTGCTGGAGGACAAAAGTCACAACTTGTCTTTATGCCAAAAACTCAACGTTCTGCTAAAGATTTTGTTGAAGTGGTCTACGATGGCGAATTGATTCATTTCTTGAGTAGACTTCCAGAAGGAGTGCTAATGGAAGATGGTGCACCTGTTCATCGTAGCAAAACATGTGAAGAATGGAGACAAACCCACCAACTCAAAAAGCTCAATTGGCCTGCAAACTCTCCCGATCTCAATCCAATCGAGAATGTCTGGAGGATGCTAAAAGATGTTGTGCAACATGGCAAGGAATGCCCTAGAAACTTAAAAGTGATGAAGGTAGTTCTTGAAAAAGAGTGGAATTTGGTTAGTGGTACAAAGCTCCTTCAACTATGTCATTCTATGCCCTCAAGGTTACAAGCGGTGATTGATGCTAATGGAGGACATACACGTTGGTAGATATGGAATAATTTTTTTTTGTATATACATCTTTTGGCTTTGAAATCTATCTCATATGTTACCAATATAGAGATGATCTTGTGGCCAAAATTTCATTATGTATCAACAAAAACTCAATCCTAGGAAGGGTGTTGAAGTTGGAAGTAGTGGTAAACTTTCCCCTTTGTTTGTCACAACAATACATGTTGGTAGACTTGGTATATGTTTTTTGTGTAAATCTTTTGGATTTTGAAATTTTCCACACTTGTATTTGACGTGAAGGTGACTTCATACCCAAAATTTTATGGACAAATAATTTTTTTTGAATTCTTGGGAGGGTGTCAAAGTGGGCAGCTGTGAAACTTTTCTCACAACTAACCCCCATGTTAGTAGATTTTGAATATCTTCTTTTGAATACATTTTTTGGCCTTGAAAATTTTCCCACATGTTATCAACATAAAGGTTACCATGTGTCAAAAATTTCATGTTGAAATAACAAACCCTCAGTCCTAGGGAGGGTGTCAAAGTTGGAAGTAGTAAAATGGTTTTTCCCTTTTTTTCTCACAATTACACATGTTGGTAGATTTGGGATGTGATTTTTTTGGTGCATTTTTTGGACTTGAAAATTTCCACACATGTAATCAACATAAAGGTGTTCTCACTCCAAAAATTCCATGGGCAAAAAAAATTTCCTCAATCCTTGGGATGGTGTCAAAGTTGGCGGTTGAGAAACTTTTCTCACAGCTACCCCATGGTGGTTAATTTTTAATATCTTTTGTTTTATAAGTCCTCTGGACTTGAAATTTGGTATGCATGTTTTTAACATAGAGGTGATGTTGTTCCCAAAATTTCAGGGTAAAAGAACAATTTTCAGCCCTATGGAGGGCGTCAAAGTTGGCAGCAGTGTGGGACACCATCCCTGGAGTTGCCCAAACCCCAATTTGAATGTCACCCTACTGTACAATCATATAATCAGAATCATCGTTAATAGCTGGATCAACTAAATATTCACCCAAGCCTGCGCATTGATATTTAACGGGATTACATTCAACGGTTACCGGTTTATCAATATGGATGCAATTGAAATCTTCCAATTCATCTTCTAACGATTCATCTTCACAGTCGGACGTGAATTCAAAATTAGCAACCTGTGTTTCCCCATGATATTGAACTGGATACATCTGAATCAGAATTTTATCTTTTCTGGCCCCAATTGTCAATGTGCCTCTACCCCAATCATTACGAGCTTTTGCTTGATATAACCATGGCCTTCTCAACAGGATTGGATAAGACAATATTGAACTTTGCACTCTGAATACAACGTAATCAATTTTGTAAGTAATGCCTGCAATAACTGTATCAATTCCCCTTAGTGTACCCATAGGTTTAACTCGACTGGAATCTGCCATTCGCAATACTACTGTTGTAGGCAACAATTGGTCCAATCCCAATTCATCCATGATATCAGCGTTCATCAAATTTACACTAGAACCACCATCAACTTGTACACCTGGAACTAGCACACCGTCAATAGAAACATCAATGGTTGGAGCTCTTGGATCGGGATTCAAACTGACTTCTCTAATTTCCTTATTACGATATCTACGTCGAATTAACGACGAGTTTAATGTAGTACGACAATCCGGTGCAATTGCCAACAATTGTTTCATGGAAATTGTAGGTTGAATTGTACTTAAATCTTTTAAAATATCATACGATTCCAGATTGGTTGTAATACCCAATGCCCGTTTCTTCTTTGCAATTTTGGTTTCCATGACCGGTATATTGGTCTTTCCAATTTTTTGAACTAGTTCCTTAACTGGTTTTGGCAAAACCCGTAACATTGGTTCTTCCAATACATAAGATTGGTTTGTCAACTGAGACAATATTGGTTTTTCGAGAATTGGTGTTCGTCCCAATATAGTGGTTGGTTTGGGATGAATATTCACTCCTGTTACTGAGATTGGTTTGTCATCCTGAATTGGAATTGGTTGATCTTCCTCTATTGGTATTTCCAATATTGGACTTGATTCGAGATTTTTCTGCTGATTCCTTGTAAGTACAGCTTGGACCACTTCTACTCTATGCACTGGTGATTCCTGATTAGTTTTAGGGTTCTCTTCCACAATTTCGACTGTAGTTGGTACCTGCTGATCCCTGTTATTGGGATTGAATGGAGCATTACATTGAAAATATTGGTGACCAGATTGCTTACAATTTCCGCAAACTGGGGCATAATCTTCTATAAATTTTGGATTTGGGCAATCACTGGCATAATGTCCTAATTGCCGACATCGAAAACAACGCACTACCTTTCTTCGTGAACCACCTGGCATATTGGGCGTCTCAACGGGTATATAACGACTAGGCTGATTCCATGTAGCTTCAGTAAAGGATCCTGGTTGTCCAGTCGCAACAAATGTTGTATTGGACTGTTGATTTGGCATAGCTTGGAAATTGCCTTGTTGGTTGTTGCTACAATTTTGCATATTGGATCCATAATTTGGGTTAAAATTTGAATTTTGAAAATTTCCACCACCTCTATTTTGTCGATTGGAACGATTACCGTCCCAATTTCCCATATTTCCAGTTTGCACTTGATTAACATCCCATTGAGTCGGTTGAATCATTGTCTGAGCGCCAAATTGCGGTTGACCATTTAAATACCAACATTTAGCGGTAGGATGTTTTCCACCGCAACACTTGCATTGTACTCCCGTTTGTCGTGGTGACGGACATTCCGTATCAAAATGACCCTGCCCTTTACAATTATTACACCATACATTGGGTCTTGTATTAGTAGGCTTTTGCCGTTTTTCTTTCTCTTTAGCCATGTTAACCGCCAATTCTTCCATTTTCTTTGTAAGATTTAATAATAACGTCTCATTCGAATTTGGTACAGCATTTGAAATTGGTAATTCATGTGGGGGATAAATCAATGCCGCAGCATACGGCACTACTGCTGTGGGCGGTACTGATTGCAACGGTGTCGCATTGATCACTCCTTGCAAATTGATAGCCCCTTGTGCCGCATTCACAACCCATGGATAACTTCCTATTAACGTATTTCCTTTTTGTACCTGTGGATTCACCGAATTGGGAATCAACGTAGGGCCTACAGGTAACAATTGATCATAATGACATTCTTCCCATATCTTTGCACGTTCTAAAGATGCTCCTACGGTGGCTGGTTGAGCCTCCTTTACAAACATTTTCAATTCCTGTGAATTCAAACCATTCGTTATTATTGACAATAAAAATGACTCAGGCATTTGATTATTCGGCCATTTGCGAAGTATATCTACAACTCTCCCATAATAAGACTGAACTGGTTCGCCTAAAAACATTCTGCTTGTCATTAAACTTTCTCGAAGACGATTTTCAAATCCAATTGGCCTAAAATGCGTTAGAAAAGCGTTTTATAAAGCTTCCCAATTCGGAAATTGACCAACTGTTTGACGATTATACCATTCAAATGCCGTATCTTTTAACGTGGCAGGAAACCATCTCAGCCATATATCTTCAATTCTTCCATTATTGGCTACACACGCTGTCAAAAATTGAGACAAATGATGATCTGGATATGAACTTGGCCAACCACTAAATGTTGGCAATGGTGCAACACTTGTGGTGCGATCTCCTACTACTCCCATAGCTACCGCAATCGGGACTTCAGGTGCCACCTCAGCCATTGGTTGTATTATTGGTTTTCTTGCAATATCTATTTGAATACTCACTCTTCCTTTACTTCTGGTTTTATTTAAACCTTCGTCTGAAGAACTATCACTTGTTTCCGATCCTTCTGGACTCTTACTACGTCCACTTCTCGAACACGAAAATGATGTCACTCTCCTAAGTTTTTCTCGTTGAGTTCTTTCCCGTAATTTTCGTAACGACTCTCTTGAGCACAATCTATCGTATCTTTCTTTAATCTGTCGATTCCTTCTTTGTAAACTGTCTTCATTATCACTACTCATAATACTTCATTTCTTCCATGCATAATCTATAACACGCCAATGTATACTCCATAAAATTATAACCGAAGACTGGTTCTTATAATATATTTTTATTTTTATTTTCTTTTAAACAATTTTAACATTTCATAATAATATCCATCCCCGGCAGCGGCGCCAAAATGTAGTTATCATTTTTGGTCGGATTGGAAATAAACCCAAAGCACCAAATCAATATAGGTGGATTCGTTCGCGGGGAAAGATTGTTGATATGAAGGTCACTATGTTATTGTCACGATTGATTACACACTTGCTTCCTAACTTCTCTTAACCATTACTATCATTCAATTACTCTCTTGCATCACTCTAAACCTAATTATTCTCCAATTCTCTTTCCTTCATGATCTCATAATCATGTCAATTTCTATCTTTTTCATTGTAATCACAATACAGTGTGTTCAATAATACGTGATTATCTTCCATAATCACTTTCAATAACCAATTCTTCACAGAGATTACAATCTCTTCACTTTCACAATTCATTTCTCTAACTTTTCTATTTTCACAATTCTCATACAATGCTCATAAACTTCAAATCCAATCACACAATCACACTTTCTTAACTCCAATTCCATTCATACTTCATCTTAATCACAATCCTACAAAAGAAAATAGAAAATTCAAAGAAAACAAAGAGGTAGCACCAAGCTTGCCCCGGCTTACGACTATCACAGTCTGGCCTCGAATCCATCTTCCATAAAGTCTTTATCCAAAAACCGAACCTAACTTCCAGATTCCAAAAGTCATATGAGTTTTCGCTTCTTAACCAACTTTTCACGTAACTTCCCAATCTTACTACTGAACTACAAAACTAACTTGCTAACTTCCGAAACTAACCAATTCTAATCCGCATGTGAACACAAAAACTAATTACACATTCTACAGTATGGTTTGACTATGTAAAAAGTCGTATAATTTTTTATGTATTGAGTTCTCATGGTTTATAATATTTTGGTTGTTTTCTAGGAATTCTATATATGGGTGTAGAGTGTGGATGTGCCGTTCCGGCGGATTTTGTAAATTCAGTAGATTTTGCAGTAGAGTATTGGTCCATGTGATTGTGTTTAGATTTTGTGGGTTTAGGAGATGGTTGCATTCAGCTATGTGTGGATGGATAGTGACTACTAGTGCATATAGGATGTCGGATGGTGGGTGCGTATTTTTTTGTTGTATGTATAGGGCAATGTTTGGTTGTATAGTGTTTTGTATGTGGTGAGATGTGTGCGTGTTTTTTAAGAAGGGAGCAAAGGATTTTGCAATGTGTTTATATTCCAGTTGTAGTTTTATAGTATTAGGTATGAAGTATATTTTGGCATTCTTCTTATGTGTTGAGGGGTGTCTTTTTAGTATATTAGGCATTGGGCCTGGGTTAGTCTCAATGTCTTCTCCTAAAAGTAGTAGGAGTTTTATGTGTTCTAGTTTGGTGTTTGGTTTTAGGATTTTTGTTTTCCGTGTATGGTTGTGAAGAGGTTTTTTTTCTTTGTTCTATAGTAGTTGTGCTTGGTTTGTGGTGAGAGGGGTTTTTTGTTAAGTTTTGTTGTTGTTTTTTTTTTTGTTTTCCTTCTTGTGGTTTCTTTGTTTATAGTTTTTAGTTGTTTTGTGTTTATGGTGGGTTTGTGTATATTGGTTTGTGTGTATTTAGTTTTTAGTTTACTTCTATTTTTGGAACCGGTATTTTTATTCTTTTTTGTATGTGTATTTGTGTATATGTATGGATGTTTGTGTGTGTGTGGTTTATTTTGTATTTTTTCATATATATATATATATATATTTTGTTTGTTTGTTTGTTATTTGTTTTTATATTTGTTTGTGTTTGTATGTATATGTTTTTTGATGTATTTGTATATGTTTGTGTTTTGGCATTGTGTACATGTGTGTGTGTGTGTGTGCGTGTGTATAATTTTTTCTATTTGGTATTTGGTATTTGGTATGATAGTTAGAGTAATGTTTGGTGCAATATTTGTGTTTCGTATAGAGGAAGTATCTTTTAATATATGTTTGGTATTTTGTATACTGCTTGGGTATTTTGTGTATATGTTTGATTTTTGAAATATATTTGATATTAGTGTAGTAGGTCGTACCATGTATGATTTTAAAGTGTGTGAAGACTTCTTTTTGTATAATACAAATGCGAGGGAGGTATTTATTGTAGTGCAATGTTTTAGTGAGTTGTTATTTTCTTTGTTTTTTTGGTTTATATATATTTTTTGGGAGGTTTGTTTTTATTTTATTGATTATAACTACATTTTTCTTTATGATTGTATGTGTGTTATTGTTTGTGTTATATGTTGTGATTTTTTTGTTTATATTTGTGTTGTATGTATTTGTGCTGTATGTATTTGTGGTGTATGAAATATTGGGATTTTCGGTGGTTATTATTATTATTATTATTTTTTGTTTTAGATTTTTTTGGGTGAAATGTTTTTTTATATGTGTATGTTTGCGGGTTGGATACATGGTGTGTTTTCTTTTTAGTATATGTTTTTTGGTGAGGTTATTGTAATTATCTGGAGTATAGAAGAAATTATGTCTTGGTGTATGTTTTGTATGGTGTTTAGTTTGGGGGTGTTTATTTTTTGTATGATATTTGGTATGATATTTGGTATGATATTTGGTATGGTATTTGGTATGATATTTGATATGGTATTTGGTATGGTATTTGGTATATTGTGTATTATGTTTTATTCTTTTATATATGATATTGATATTAGTGTAGTAGGTCTTGCCATGTTTGGTTTTAATTTGTGTGAGTACTAATTCTTGTATAATGCGAACAGAAGGGAGGTATTTATTGTAGTGCAATGTATTAGTTTGTTGATTTTAATGATTTTTTGTTTTATATATATTTTTTGGATGGTATGTTATTATGTTTTTGGATTTATTGTCATTTACAATTATGTTTTCCTTTATAGTTGTATTTTTGTTGTTTATGGTATATGTTGTGATTTTTTTGTTTGTATTTGTGCTGTATGTAGTGGTATTTGAAGTGTATGAAATATTGGGATTTTTGGTGGTTATTTTTGTGTGTTTTAGATTTTTTTGGGTGTGGTATTGTTGTTGTTGTTGTTGTTGTTGTTGTTGTTGTTGTTGTTGTTGTTGTTGTTGTTGTTGTTTTTTGTGTGTGTGTTTGTGGGTTGGGTATATGGTGTATTTGTTTTTAAGTGTATGTTTTTTGGTGCGGTTATCGTAACAATTATATCTTGGTGTATGTTTTGTGTGGTAGTATATGAAATGATTGTTTTTTGTATGGTATTTGGTATGATATTTGGTATGGTATTCGGTATGGTATTTGGTATGGTATTGTGTATTATGTTTTATTCTTTTATGTATGATTTTGTATTTTGTTTGTATGTATTTTTTTTGTTGTAGAGCACAATATGCCGTATGGTGTAAATTGTGGTATGTATTTTGGTATTGAATATATGTTTTAATACAATGTACATTGATTGAATTTATATATATGTGTATTGCTATGTAGTCTATACTAGTGTTGTATGAGGAGTCTAGACTATATTGGGTAGTATAATATACTAGGGGGTATGTATGTATTACTATGTGGTCTTTGAAGGTCACATGTTTGGCTCGAGTCTTGGCTTGTTGACTTTGCCCGCAAAGGCTCTCATACCTTCAAGTGTGGCAAGCATGGACACTTGAATTTCTTCCATTTGTATCTTCAATTTATCGTGTAGTTTGTTGGTGTAGTCCCTATTTTCTTGCCTCATCTTCTTGTTGTTCTCTTCCAATAAATCCACCACGTCTCTTTTGGTGATGTTGTCACTCTTCTCTTGCATGTTAAAGGTGGATATAGTGTTAACAATTGCCGTGTAGAAGTTGTCAAAGCCAAAAGCTTTCACTTGTTCATCGGTTGGTGGTTCGATTCCTTCCAAGCTTCTTCGGTGGGGTGAGAAGTCCACATAGTTCCCACCAAGTACATGTATTTTCTTCACAAAAGTTCTATAGACAATGGCGTTAGAACATACGACATTGGCACTACCATTGTGGTTAGTGCCATTGTCCCGGTGGAACCAAATTGATCTTACATTAGCTCCACCCATGACTCTATAAATTTCATGGGTGGTGCTTTCCACATTAAGCGAGATGGGGAGAGGTGAGAGGGTAAGAGTCAATGCATCTTTTTTAACTTTAGTTTCGATAGTACCTTTGGGTCCTTTTGTGTCAAGGACTTGTCTTGTTTGCAATACTTCCCCACGCATGGTGATGTGGTGCAATAGTATCTTCTTCACTTGTTGCGGAGTCGTGGCAATGATGAAGGCATGCGAGTCGTTAGTGGCCTTTTGTACTCCCGATATCTCAAACTCGTGTCCTCGATGGAAGCTATTTCCAAGTGCTTCTTTGAAGAGTGCTTGCGCAGATATTCCCACTAGGGCTTCGCTCTTGACCTTCACGAATAAGTTAGAGCCATTGGCAATCCCATGGTAGGTTTTACATACTTTACCCACTACACATTCTCCATCAATTGTTAGAATGAAGGGCCTTAAGCCCTTGAGTAGAATTAATCCATCAATTTCTGGCTTGAGGAGGTGCAATTTAATGCATCTCGCCCAAACCCCTTTAGTTCTCCCGTTTTTTATGCTTAAGCATTGAATTGCAATTGGGTCAATGAGTTCTATTCCTAGAATAATGTCCATCTTTTTTAGCCTTGCCTTAACCATTTCTTTAACATCATCATGCATGAGAGGGGTTTTGGGGTTTCAAAATAGATGGCAACATGGAAGTCAATGGATAGCCCTGAATTCTTACTTGTTTTGATGTCAAAAGGTATTTGAGTGAGGTTGTAATGTTGTCCTTCAACTCCCGTTCTTGCCATGGGGTAGAGTACTTGTGGGATGCGGGGGAAGGCCACTCTTGCTTTGGATGCCTCTATGGCTTCCTCCTCTTTGAGTCCTCTCGTGACCATGTCCTCCGCCGTTTCTCCACTGAATAATTCTTCAGCCCCTTCCTCTACCGCCATGGCCTCCATAGCCGGAAACCCTAGCCAAAATTTAAACTTTAAAAGTTCTGGCGTTTGGAGTGACTTACATTTTTCAGCTGAAGAGATTCTTTTCTTCTTGCTGCTGCTTGTTGCTGCTCCTTCCCTCCTAGTTACTTTTGACTTGGGTGTCGAGTCTGGGCTCTTGTCTTGGGCCTCCATCTCTATGTCGGCGTCTGAGCTCTCCATGTTTCTTCTGAGCATGATCACTGGGGTCTTTTGTGAATTTTTATGGGCTGGGGGTGGGAGGTACTGTGTAGAGGTGTCGTTACCGGGCTGTAGGTTGGGGCGGTCGGGGGGAGTAGATCTTGCGCAAGTGTGCCGTTCTGCAATGTAGGGTCGCTTGCGTTTTTTCTTCACTGTAGCTTGGCGGCTTTCACAGCGCGGCGAGATTTGTGCGCTCTTCTTCGTGAGCGCTTCCTGGGACTTGTCAACAGTCAGAGTGGTTGCTTCGGTGCTTGGCGCTCTCTCCGAGTTGGCGAGGTTGGTCGCGAGGCGACGATTTCCGATGATGAGTGGCTGCAGGGGGGGCGGTTTTTGCTTGGGCGACGTTTTCTTGGCGGCTTGGGGTGCTCTGTGTTGCTCCTTCGGTGTTGTTCGTCCTCTGTCCTTGGTTGCAGGGAGCGGCGGCTCTCGTTCGACCAACCCCTTCCTTGTGTGGTGCTTCTGTTGCTCCTTCGGCGTGCGTCAACTTCGATGTTTTGCTGCGGGAAGCGACGGTGTTTAGGCGGCCATCTCCTTACTTGTGTGTCTCTTCTGTGATCTTCAACTTGTACACCTATGTGTTTCGGTCTGCGCACGGTAGTTCTGGTCTTTCTCAAGAAGGTGAGTGTTTGAATATCTCGTACTATTTTTTTTGGTGGGTTTAGACTGTGCTCGTAAGTATGCAACGAACTAAGATGCAACAATGAACAAGGTGTAGAATCTTGAGTGTAGGTTCTAACACAATAATGAAGAAAGCATTGTGATAGAGGGTTTGGATGGAGTTTATCTGGTTTCAGCAGTTCTCGAAAGTTGTATGGCTTCTCAGCGCTCCTGTTTTTGGTGTAGATCTTGTTGTGATGTCTCTTCGTTGTATGACTGCAGGGTTCTATGGAGGCGTGTGGATCGCTCTTTTTCTTTTGTTGATGTTTGATGTGCACCTTGGCCTGTAGATATATCCTGTATAGAGCTATATGCCACTTATACTTGTAATTTATAAAACTCAATTGTTTGTAATATTGTCTAGGAAAGTGTTGTTTGTATTTAAATTTTCTGCAGCGCTTCCGCTTGGTGTTGGCAAATCTGAGGTTTCTAATGTGGTTCTTATTATTATACAATTGATTGTATGGATTTTGTGCGCCTAATTTGTGATGTGTTGTGCATGTGTAGGCAAAAACTATACTAGACAGACCTAGAACTATGCTGAATTGAGAGAGAGGATTTAGGGGGTTGCATATCTCTGTGATGGGTGGTGTGGATGTTGGTGTCGTTTCACTTTGATCCTCTTCTTTCGGTTTGTGGAGTGGTAGCGCATGCACGTTCTCTTGTTTCTGCTGGTGGTCGGTTGTGGTCAGCTGATGGTGAACGCTGATCTTCCCACTTTGAGCTGCAGGCTGCTGCGAGCTGGTTAGTTTCAGCTAGATGTTGAACGTCCTGTTCTATAAAACAAAGGCAAGAAGGTCAGTAGTGGTTGGTTTGTGGTGAGTGCCGATTGTGTTGCTTCGAGCAGCAGGCTGCCGCAAGCAGGTCCGTTGGATCTGGTGGTGGATGCCGGTTGTTTTGTTCGGAGCAGCAGACTGTGGAGTCAATGGTGGTCGTTCCGGGGTCGGTGATGATACACCTTGCACTGTGAGTCTGTAGCCTTCTGCGAGCTGCCCATCCTCTTCAGTGGGCGGATTTGCTTGCTCTGTGCGTTTGCAGCCTTCTGCGAGTTGCTCGTCCTCTTTGGTGGGCGGATCTGTTCGCTTTGTGCGTCTGCAGCTTTCTGCGAGCTGCTCGTCCTCTTCAGTGGGCGGGTCTGCTGGCTTTCTTCTTGAGGTCCGTGGTGATGGAGAGTGCGGTGAAGGTTGGCCTTCGAGCTCCGGATTATGTCCCTGTTGTCTGCAGAGACATCTAATATGGCAATAATATTTGTTAGTTTTTTTGTATCTTTTCCTCGTAGTGTTTCTAGATCTAGTTGTTCTAGTATTGTGCCAAGTGCTCCGCTGATGATTGTGATGACTAATTAGTGTGTTTACTTGTGGTGGGCTATGGTGGCTAGTATGAACCTTGTGATAATCTGCTTGTGAGGCTATCTGCAGTCTGCTGAAGTGAGTGATTAAGACTAAAACATATGTATGAATCTGTAAAGCAAATGGAGAGCAATGAGTGATTAAACAAAGCATGCGAGAATGAGGTTTGCGTAAGGAGTAGCCTGGAGGAGTGTGCTGATGTCGGCTGTGAGCTCCGGTGAGTTGATCTGTGAACCAATGTTGAATGTTGAAGCGCCTGGATTGGAGGGTGCACGGGCTATTCGGATGGCTCTGCAGATCGGGACTGATTTTCATATCTGTATCTACACTAGTGCCCCAAGGTGCTGAAGAAGGTAGATCTGTGGGTCCAACACCCGTTTCCCAAGCTTTCAGAGCAACACACCACAAATCTTTCTCCAAAATGTCCCAAATCGTAGTGCTAATCCTTAGATCTGAAAATTTCGAGCCATTCCAACACACTCTGCTTCACTGAGTCCACTCCTGCTCTCAAAACTAGTACAAACAAGGGCTCGTCCTCAAAGTCCAGCATTCTTTGTGGCCTGTAGCACTTGTTTTGAGACTAAGTCCTTACACCCTCCTTTCCAGAATTTACGGAGCACACTCTCCCGTCTCACTCAGTCTCTTTTGGTACCAATTCAAAGTTTGACAACACATATTGGAATGTAACTACAATCAAAGTGAAATTTTTGGACCCTACATTAATTTACATTCAGCACATGAATGTCAAGTTTTGATTAGTTATTTGTTTTGGAGTCAGTGTGTGCCAATCAACAATTACATGGAAATTTCCAAGTAGTATAGGAACTCAAACTACTTTGATCTACACTACATCCAATAAACAATGTACTAAATGCCATAAAAGACAAATATGTTCTTCTCCCTAAGACATTTTATAAAAATACTTATATAACAAAACCTTCAGACTCCCCATCATAATTGGCTGGACCATGGCATAAGCCACCAGTCCGAATTAGGACTTAAGGTAAACCCCCCCCATAACCGTCAAGTTAAGCAGTTTGCATATATAGAGAACCTAGATAATAATTAAATTATTTTTCAGTGATAGCCAATAGAATTACAATTTCAACCCAAGTGATTTCATATTTTTCCGATGTGTTATGAATTAGTTATGAATTTTCAAAGGCACATGTGAAGAAAGTTGGGTGAGCGTCAGTAGGTGGGGGCCATGACCCTTACACAAATGGCCTAGAACCGCATGCATAACATCCAAAAACCGGCAATGAGTCAACCTTAAACTAATTCTAGAAATATTCCATTTTCTCCAATCTTGCATGTACAATAAGTCTAGAAGATCCCATTCCCCTAAAACCACCAACTGTGCATCCAATTCATGCCACCCTTGCCTTTACTCCCGCCATTAAAAATAGAGAGTTGGTTACCTGTGCAACTATTGACGGTTTCTAGTCAAAAACTAGCTGTCGGTCATGGGATATTGCCGGTTTTAGGGTGGCTTACCTTACATGTCAACAAAGGTAAGCTCCTCCTAAAGAACCCTTACCAAAGTGAAAAGGAAAATAAAAAGGCAGACTCGAAAGAAAGGGCATACGGGAAAAAGTAAAAGGAAAGTGAGAGGGCGGCAAATAGTAAAAGGAAGGGGACAGAAAAAAGGCGACGCCCAAGCGGAAAGCAAAAAGGCAATGCACGCGTGAGCGAGGTAGCAAAGGACAGGGGGAGGGCGGCAAAAAGTTAAAAGAAGAGGGAGGAAAAAGCCGACACCCCAGCCGAAAACGAAAAGGCAGACAGCAAAGAAAGGAAAAAGGGGGAGAAAAGTAAGAGGAAGGGGGCGAAAAGTTAAAGGAAGGGGTAGGAAAAACGGCGACGCCCAGGCGGAAAGCCAAAAGGCAGTGCACGCGTGAGCGAGGCAGCAAAAGGAAAGGGGGAGGCCGGAAAAAAGTAAAAGGAAGAGGGAGGAAAACGCGGACCCCCCAGCCGAAAACGAAAAGGCAGGCAGCAGAGAAAAGGAAGAAGGGGGAGAAAAGTAAGAGGAAGGGGGAGAAAAGTAAAAGGAAGGGGGAGAAAAAGGCGACGCCGAAGCGGAAAGCCAAAAGGCAGCGGTCGAGCGAGCGAGCGAGGCAGCAAGCACAAGCCGGGAAGAGGGGCGGAGCAAGAAAGATCAACTGATAACTGCCAAAACCACAGCACCGCCTGTCTCGCTGGTGGGACTCCCAAGGCAACTACAACAACAACAACGCCAAAGCAACAACCAACTCTCTCCTACCATCCTCCCACATACAAACACCACACACACACACACACTTTCCAGACTCTCCAGGAAATGCGAAGGGGTGCATGACTCCTCACGCCCTCCAGGACTCATGCTCCCCCTCTCCCATTCATTCATTCACTCTCCTTCCTTTCCCGGAACGCTTCTCCTTCCTACTCACCATCTCCGCCATTTCCACTTCCCTCATCGATCAGGTGGTGGCAGCGCGAGTGCATGTGTGTTCTTCCGATGCCAAGAAGGTGCGGGGTCACTTTATGGTTTGTGAGCTTCTTTGGTCGGTGAATGTTTCTGTCGGTTCTGAATGCAGTGCAGTTTTGGTTTGTAGAAGAGCCGAACCGTTCCAGGTTGTTCTCTGATGATAGGGTAAGCGTTCCAGGAGCGAGAGTCATGAGATTGTGTAATTAGGTAGTCCATGGCATCATCTCCATTGTTTTCGTTTGGTTATACGAGCTTGGGTTCTGACATGCTTGCACATCGAGCTTGTAGGATTTTCTTGTAACCAACTCTTGGCAGTCAAGTATTTTCGCCATTCCTCGCAGCGGTCATGGTTAATCCATTTCTTGGACATCAAGAAACTTTGCTTTTGTCACATATATCTGGCTGTGTATCTTGCATGACGTGTGTGTTTCGCTACGTCCTATCACCAAACCTATGATCCAAACGTAACGGTATCTCCATTTCCGAGACAAGTCTGTCCACCTTGTAGCGATCAACCCTTCTTAGACAATCAACCCTTCTTTGATGGGTTTTTTTTAAAGGTGAGCAATCTTAGAGCGGAAGTTATCGACATTGACTATTTTTTTTTGCTTTTTTCTGTTTTTATTTGCATTCGTGAGCACGCACTGATTGTTTTCTTTATGATTTGCAGTTTGCACTTACAATGAACGCATCGTCTCGCGCATCTGCATCGTAGGTTGGGGATCAGAATTGACGCTGGAAGTTCTCAATGACGGCATCCGAGTTTCAAGGCCTGGAGACGCACTCTGACGCCACGGTCTGCTCCGGCCTGTACACGAAGTCGACGCCCAAGTGGAACACCAAGATGCACGCGTCCAAGTTACTGAAGGGGGTGTTGATCTCCAGGACGCTTAACTCCACGTCCGCGGATCAGGAATCGAGCTCGGCGTCCTCACCGGCGCGAGGGAAGCGCGCGTTCTCCTCGGACACCGCACCGAAGACCCTGGTGCAGAGGAAGGCCTCGTCGTCGCCGGTGAAGACCACGTGCTTGTGTGCGCCGACGAAGCACGCGGGCTCTTTCCGGTGCCGGCTGCACAGGGTGACCCAGAAGCACTGGGATGGCCGGCAGATCACGACGTCGAGCTCCACCGCTGCTCATGCAGCCGTTGCCTCCAGCTCCGCCAGCCTCAGCCCTACCAATGAAAACTCCGGCACCGTGGGAAAGATCACGCCCTGGGCGAATGGGGTTGCTGTTCCCACCACTGGATCCAGGACCGGCGCCGCTCGCCCCAGCCGCCTCAGAATGGTTGTCGTCGCTGCTCCTCATGGTGAAGACAACGGCGCCCCGGATGTCCATGACCCTGATTCGCCCATGCTCAGCGAGTAAGCCTGTCTTCATCTTACCTTCTCAGACTCAAACCAAGGTTTATGATAAGATTCCTCCCCTTGTGCTTTCTACCGCTACTCCTTGATCACTCTAAATAGAATTGAGATCATTGGACGTAGAACAGCTTGGTCGTCTTGGAATCTACGTCAGAGTTGTTTTAGTTGTCTTTGTGAAGACATGAGATCAATCGACTTTCACTACTTTGATCAGTAGCCAGCTGTTGAGAGGGGATGTTAATGATGAGAAAAGAGGGGGTATCTTGTTAAAACGTATGCTGACTTTGCAAAGGGTTTTCTGTCAATGAGGCTGTTTGATCATGATTCTGAGGCTATTTGTGGCAGGGACCCGGCACTGATTGTTCCCCGTACTTGGCTTACAGGGGCAGTGTAAAATACATCAAGGTGGCGACATCGACGACGACGAAGTCTGTAAGCGAGGATCATGTCAGTGCCGTGAACGAGTGTGGTGGAGCTGGTGCGGCGACAAGGAAGCTGCACTCTAGCTCATGACGTGCGGTGCTTCGAGAGCCAGCTTTGGAACTAGTTACAACTTACTTGATATGTGTAGTTTTGGCGGTGTTTGACGATGTCCACCCTGCATACGTACTACTACTTCTGTGGGGTCGTATATATGATTTCCCCTTTTACAAGACAGCCCTGGTGCAGAGATTCTCACAATTTAGCATTAGGCAACCCTTGTACATTTACCAAACTGAAGTGATCACTGTCCAAAATTTTGTACCACATGTGTCAGCTGGACTTTGACTCCTGAGTTCCTCACAACAGCACGGAAACAGAGGAGCCATTGACCAGGGCAATACCATATCTTGGTCTAACTCAAAAGCATTGCATCACCAGCTCCAACCGTGTTTGTTCTCACTCTTTAGCCCCATTTTCACATGGTGGCATGCATGTAGCACTTTTCATCTGGCAATAATCCCCCCCCCCCCCCCCCCCGCCCAAAAGTACCATTTCATCTGAAGAAGAAAATATGATATCTGGAGAAAAAGGGTACATCAGTGGCGGCGGCGGGACGAACTCGGCTTTGCAGTCGATCCTCCAGCCCAATGGGCCATGGCATGGCCGTCACCACCACCTTGCTCTCTCCCTCGATCCGCTCTGTCGTCGAACACGCCGGGAATTACCCAGATCTCCTCGGCCACCTTCTCCTCGCACTTGGCGCAACTCATCCTCACCTTCAACTGCAGTTTCTGCGCACTCTCTCATAGTGTTCACGTAATGCGTTAGCATGCTAGAACGTGAGTTACACCGGATCCAATGCCAGAGTGCATGAAGTGGTGCGCATATTATCTTATATAATATTTAGTCAAATCAAGGTAGAATCATTTACTGCTTGCTCTGCAGACAGTCTACTTTGCTTCCAAATTCGAATAGAATTGGTTAGATTGTTCGCCTTCTTACCGGGTGCTGGTAATTATGCTGCTGCATCGCTGCTTGCTCACAAGGCACCAATACCAGAGAGTTTTAACACTCTCCTACACTACAAGGAACCCTGTCGTTTTTCATTTACTATTTTGAGGATTCTTTGAGCAGGGAGTTTCTTGGGTTACAAAGGACAAAAAAGTAAATGCTTTTCTAATTTTCAGTGAGCGTAGAGCGACACTTTTGAATGAAAACCGACAGGGTTCCTTATAGTGCAAAATGAAAAACGACGATGTTTGTAGTAGTGCGAGCACTTGGCAAAACACATGTAGTGAGACTTGAGAACATAAATATTACACCCTCCTGACCTTAGCTACTCTAGTTTAGAGGTATATGGAGATGATAACTACACACTAGACAAATGATCCTTGAAGCTAGGTAGTAGTTAGGCAAGAATTGGGAGTTAGTATCTTAAATACTAAGGTATACCCCCTATGACCAGAGGATTAAGCAATGTGCATATAAGGAGAACCCAAATAATATTACATTTATTTTTCAGTGATAGCCAATAGAATTACAATCTCAACACGAGGGATTTCATATTTTTTTGATGAAATGTGAATTAGTTATGAATTTTCTAAGTGGTCAACCATGTTTAGCCTATTTCTGCCACTAGGTACCCTCTATTAACGCCAACCAAAAGTTAAGGGTCTTGACCAATAGTAAGCCTTAATTTGGAGCTGACAAAGAGTCAATGGGTGGAAATGGGGCGGGTATGGGATGGAATTGGGACCAAATATTGAGAGGCAGTAATAGGAGGGTGGCCGTGATGGGCTAGATTACCTTGTACAATCTTGTCATATGGATACCATCATACACCACTAATGCCTAATCAAACTTCCATCCATACTTCCAATTTTTTTTTGTAGAAACCATATCTCTAACTAGCTTTTAGCTCTTTACACAACAGATTTGAGACCGACTCTAGAGGCAATGCAATTTAACCCTTTAATGCAGGGCTGACCATGGCACGACCATCACCTACAAGTCTCATAGATCCTAAAATGCAATATCTACTACCCTCATAGAAGGATGATCGCGCCATAGCCAGCTCAGCATTGAAGGGTTAAGGTTGGGTAGGAGCTCAATCTGAGATACATGAAGCATCAACACTTGGACGTCACACCTATTCATCCTTTAAGGATGAGCAAGCCTAATTTGGATGGCCATAGCTATTCTCGAAGAGTAGTAGTAGATGGCCGTCCAAATCAACCCTGCAATCCTCGTATGTCCACATTCACCTTTCTCAATTTGGTTTTTGCTTGTTGTATTGAATTGTTCAATGTACAATTCAATTGTTTTCTTGACTGGCTATAGCCATCCATCATTATGCATTACATGAGCAAGCTAGAACAACTTGCAAAGTTGCGGACAAAATGAGTTCTATTGAAGGATAAAGAATAATTGATCAAAACCATTCAACACGCATGGAAAGACATGAGTGAAGAGATACTATTTCTCATTTTTGCATGGCTTTATGTACAATGGGTGTTATGAATGTTCAAGGCGGACACACTAGATTGTAGCTAGTGTGCTAATTAAAATTCTTTTGTTATGTGATCTTACAACTTTGTGAAGAAATTTTTTGCTGACATGAAAGTAGACTCCACTACCTTCGAATCTCAATGCACTTCACCACTTTGGATTTGAAACTTTTTTGAGGTTATGGTGACAAGTCAAATTTGCTACTTCTTCAGAGTTTGGCAATTTTCAATAGAAGTACGTATGTATAATTACGGGGACTGTACACGATAGATGTCTTGTGTCCTTTTGACACTATGTGCATCGTGCTTGATGTAAGGTAAGCCTCCCCATAAGCAACAAAAACCCATAGCCAACGCCTATAAAATTGGAGTATATCCAACCCTCTTCCATCCCATTACCACCAACTGAGCTCCAAATGGAGGTTTGCTATTAGACAAGACCCTCACTTTTGGTCGTTGGTTATGGGGGTACCCACTAAACATGGCTGCATAGTTTGAAAATTCATAACTAATTCAGTTTTCATTGAAAAAATATGAAATCACTTGGGTTGGAATTGTAATTCTATTGGCTATCACTGAAAAATAATAGTATAATTTTCTCCTCTCTCCATATATGCACATTCCTTTAACTTGTCGGTTTAGGGGGCTTACCTTATTGTAAGAAAATTGCTACCGATTGAGATTGGATAGGTGTTCGAGAGATAAACAGTCTGTAATATGGCATCTACAATCCCACCAATTCTACATGCTCACCAGCTTCACCACCAACATGAACTTTCCAGTGCAAGCATTTCATCATTTCAAGAAAAAAACGGCATCGTTTATTAGATGAAGTTGTACATTCTGGATGTACAGTTCATCACTTACAGCTAGACTATTCCAATTGTGATTACAGTTCTAGTACCTCACAGCACCTTGAGATGCTCAAGCCCTGTAATTTCTTTTGATTCAGTACATACCGATTCTACTAACCTCACCGGAAACAGCTACATTAAAGAACTCCCTATCCCTAAAAGTCAAATGAATAGTTTACTTGAAGAAAAACGTCAAGAGAAACGGAGACCCATCATGTCTAGCTAGCTATGTTGCTACAGTAATTTCAGAGTCCCCAAATCCCATTCTCTTGACGTTTCTTCAATGCAAACGCGAAGTAATGCCCTACTTATAAATTGTGTTGTTTGACAATTCCAGTAAAGAATTTGTGGCGTCATATCTAAAGTATTATTTGAAAGAAATTCTTCTTTCACACATGATCGATCTAGAATGGCACCAGTTGGGCACCACAGATCATGTTCGCCATACCGCCCAACTCCCGAACCATAATTCTTCAACGAGCATTGTTTGAAGACTGAAGATAGGATGACGGAATAGCCAACACGAAAACAAGTCATTTTCTGAAAACAAGCAGGGAAAGGAGGAGAATGAGGAATAAGAAGAAGTAGAAGGGCGTGTTGTCATCCTGGGCTGGGTCCCGGACGAATATGAGAGGCGGGCCTGAGGTGAACTCGGTAGAAGAGAGGGGAGTTGAACGGATTACATGAGGCCCTAGCGGCGGGTCGACGTTTGGTCTCACCGGGTCGACTTTCGGCGGCTTTGTTGTGATCTTCGGTGTCGGAGAAAATGCTATCGAGTGATCGAGTGGCACGAACTTGGCTCTGCAGTCGATCTTCCGGGCCCTTCGCAGCACCTGGTTCGGGTCCAGCCACCCGTCGCGGCCTTCGAATCCCATCCCTGACGTGTCTGGGCACTCGGGCATGCCCGTCACCACCACCTTCTTGTCCGCTCGGAAGACCACCACGTCCACCACGCCGCGTGCTTCCCAGATCTCCTCCTTCACCATCTCCTCGCACTTGGGGCAACACATTCTCACCTTCAGCTGGTATCTCTGCAGGAGCACCACTCACAACCTTAAGCTGCTTAACTGAAAGTTAGTTCCTACCTCATGGACCACAGCCACTGATATACAACACAAATGAACACACAAATCATGAGAGACCGATCGAATTGAGATTCAACCGGGAGTTTGTTGAAGTCAATCGTCCGGAGCCATTCGTGAGGCCACAATCGCTCCGGAATATCCTTCAAGTCTTTGCTGTATACCTGCACAACAAGAAACATTAATTGCAGCTCCGGATAAACACGTAGCTATATGTGATCTACCTCTCACTTCAAAACCTACGCACAGACCAGGAGCGACACTGCATACATTAATCACTAAGCGCAACCAAGGTCGGAGAATATCACAACCACCATCACAAACCCGTGTTCAATATGTCCGCACCAGTTTACACTCATCTACGAAGTGCCACCGCGGTTCCTACACAAAAGCACTGCGGCAAAAACAGTACGTTCCAGACAACTCACCGGCCGCGGAAAATTATACGGCTGCATCGCTGCTTGCACCACTCTGTCGATGATATGAAACTCGGACCGATCAAGTGAAACCTCAAGAGTACAGTCTTGGCACTAAAGCAGAGATGTGAACCACATGGCTAGTCTGGTGACCCACATTGCAAGGTCCAGAACCCCGTGCTGCTCAGGCGTGATGAATCAAGTGAAAGAGCCACTGTGGATATACAAAAGTCCAGATGAGGTTATGATAATCAGCTGTCCGACAATTTGGAAGCTTGCTTGTGCAGAAACACGTCGTTTGGGTGCCGGTCGGCAGGTCGATGGCACGCCTCGATCTGTGCCATGTGTCCGTGGGGCCCTTGGAGCAAAGTTCACGTCGTCTCGAGGCGCCGTGCGTATTTTTGGTGGTTTTCTCGGTCCTCGCCAAGCCTCGTGCTATTCGGGCTGCACAGTGCTGCATCGATGTCCGAGCCGGGCCCGGATTTAGAAAGCATCATGGATGGGAATACAGCATAGGCTGTTCTCCTCTCACGCCAATGGAATCTAGTACATCATATATTCTCCATCGCCTATGGATGGCATTGATGAACACGGTTTCGCTTGCCAATTTTTGGCCAAGTTGGTTATTTCCCTGGAGCGTGTGTCAGTCACGTTGATCGATCATCGGGCAACCATGTTCAACAGGAAGGCATCCTGATTGAATACTTAGGGGGTTTCACACGCGGACAGTGGACCAAACTATGACGAGAGGCCGAGTTTTGGAGTTGGAAAAAAATATTTAAACATGTGATTTGCAGAGTTTGGGTCCTTGTAGTGTGAAAGCCCGAGGGACCGAGTGGAGAGGCCGAGACCCATGCCATTTGACAAATTTTAAGTCAATTTCCACTTCTACTTAACCCCTAAAGGACCAGAGTCTCCTTCGGGGGGATTCCTTGATTTTTGGGCAGGTTCCTAAAATTCAAAAATAAATCAATTTTCTCTGAAATTTTTATTCTAGATTGGCTTTGATAAGAGCTTCGTGGACATATTTTTATTTTATTTTTTGGATTGTGGTTTGAAATTTAGTACCTCTTATAGTTTTTGAGGGAAATTGTCAAGGAACTTTAGGGGTTAAGGATCTAACTTTTATGAAAATTTCCACTCTCACATTCTCTAGCCATGGAGTCTACAAGGGAACATATTTTTGGTAAAAATTCAAGAAAGTGGCCAAAATGCTCATTACACCAAAAAAATTCTAGCACAAGCACAAAAAAATTCAGGTAAAAATATTGAGGAGAATATTCGAAAAAAAAATTAGGTGACACATTTGGGTTGAAACGTTGGGTAAAAAATCTAGGTTAAAATCTGGATAAAGAAGTTGGATAAAATATTTCAGGGTAAAATAAGATATTGTTTTAATCTAACGGTTGAGATCTTGTGAAATCTAAATATTTTAATGAAAAAAATGTTCAGCACCTCAGCTGGAGTTTGGTCCAAACGAGAATAGAAATCCAAACTTCTCTCAAGGGACCAAACTTTTGGTGCCAAAACCTCCCGTGAGTTCACTATAGCTTCCCACATTCAGAATCCAACCCGTGAATTCACTGTAGTTTCCCGATGAGTTGATGTGGGGAGAGAAACATTTCTGTTCATTTCCATGGTGGTAGCCAACCCTCTATAAAGGTATTTTTTATGGTCATCATCGTCGATTAGCCTAGACAAAATCTTATTTTTGGCCAAAATAGTATGTTGGGAAGTATTTTGAGATCATGGGCTTGCCAAGGTGGTTGACGTCCCGAGAATGGTTTTGAACACTGGTGTTTGGGATTCCACGTCCATAGTCCCTACTCAGGGCATCCTCAATGCATTCAATGTAAATTAGGTCCTCAACCTCAATATCAAAGGACAATTAGAGAGTCTACCAAAATAGGTGGCCACTTGAAGGGTGTTGAACCTCAACCCTACCCTCTAAATAGGCCCTCAACCTTGCTCTTTATACCTCTGTTGCGCCACATGGCAACACCTCCTCATTTAATGGCATGAAGATCAAAAAGAATCATGTAACCGGGCTCTTATGCTTTGATGGCTTTGTTCTTCCATTAGAGGGTCTTTTGGGGAAATCTTATTATAGTATGCTTTGGTCTTCTTGTACTAAAATGCAAAAGCCTTATAAATATGAAGCAAGCGGTCTTGGAAGGTACAAGAGAGGTGTTAACTTCTAAAGGACCATTTCTCCCTAGGGGGATGTTTTCGATTTTAGGCAGGCTCCTGTGTCTCAAGTGTAATCATGAATTTTTGAAATTTTTTATGGAGATGCAACATAGTACAGTCACTCCATAAATTGAGTCAATGTTATGGACAAGCACCTTCAAAGCCACTTGGTAAAAAAATAATGATATTTTTAGTGGATGTAGAATATGGATGAAAAAAAACCTCAAGTGGACTTTGATATGATGTCATGATGACATCATCATCTTCTAGAAGGTTTGAGTGGCAGAGAGGAAAGCTTTGAGAGTGCATAGACTCAGTTTTTGAGGCCTTCCTTGCTACCTTCTTCAATAACTTGTTTGTTCTTGTTTCTTCATGAAATTTGATCATTTTTTTCCTGGGTTTGTACTATATTTTCTTGTACACTTCTTGTGATTTGTAGAAGTTGTATCAAAAGTGAGGCCAATTTCTACAGACAAAGAAGAAAATATTGTAGCTTTGGTAGAAAAAGGAAATAGCAGTAGAAAGATTGCAAGAAGATTAGATTTATCACAATCTACACTTAATAGAGTGAGAAAGCGTCATTCTCACAACTTAGACTTGTCTAAAGGAGGTCGTCCTAAAGTCCTTACAAAGCGGGAGAAGCGATATTCTTCACGTTTAATAACTGTTGCAGGTTTAGAAACTGCAACAGAGGTTGCAAAAGTGCTTAGAAGAGAGACATGTATAGGAATGTGTGATAATACCTTGGGGAATGCGTTGAGAGAACAAGGATTGTCTTCTTCTAGAAAAATTGAGAAGCCTTTTTTAAGTGGGAAGAACATCAAAGCAAGGTTTCAATTTGCTCAAAATCACAAAGATTGGACAGTGAGTGATTGAGAGCGGGTGGTATTTAGTGATGAAACCAGAATATGTCGTTTAAGCTCAGATGGAAGAGCTTGGTGTTGGATTGAAGACGAAGAAAACATTTATGTACGTGCTGCCAGTTAAACTGTCAAACATGGTGGAAGCGGCATTATGCTTTGGAGTTGTTTGACTTCTAAAGGATTAGGGGCATTGCACAATATACAGGGGCGATTAAATGCTAGAGGCTACATTGGGATTTTAGAGCAAGATTTGTATTCTACATTGTGGAATTTGGAGTTCAATGTTGAGGAAGCTATTTTCCAACATGACAATGCTAGTGTTCATTCAACAAAGATTGTTTAAGATTGGATTGGAAGGCAATCATTTTGTGTCTTAGAGTGGCGTGCAGAGCCCCCTGACCTTAGTCCTATTGAAAATGTATGGGCTTCACTCCCCTGACCTTAGTCCTATTCTACTCTTCCTAATGGTATTCTTCAATTATAGAAGCGAGTGCAAGAAGTTTGTTTTTCTATTAGTGTAGAAGAGTGTAAGAGATTGTATGCTAGCATGTCTGATCAAATTGAAGCTGTTTTGGTTGCAAAAGGGCGGTGGACAAATTTTTAAGTGACTTTTGAAATGTAGTGCAAAAACCAAGTTTATGTACAAGGAATTTACATCCCATACATTGTAATGGTATAAAATTTAGAAATTTTGTAATGCAAAAATTTGACACCAAGTGAAGTCAAAGTCCTTTTATTCTGTAATTGCAAAGAGGAAAAAAAGAATCTTCACTATAAATTCCATGATCTTTTAATGCATGTAATCAAAGATTATGAAAAATTTGTGAGCATGTGGATTTGGTAGTTTAGATTAAGTTCTTACAGTTTATTTTCACTTTTTATACAGAATGAGTAGTTTTGAAGTGTTTTTTTTTTAAAGAAATAGTCAAGGAATTTGAAGGATTAACTTAGAATCCAAAAATATGTACAATGTCCTTTTCTATTACCATGTAGCCAAAGTCAAATCAAAGAATATACTTGTATGACATAGTTTAATATTTAATGTGACTTAAAAGAGCCTAAGCTCAAAATTCTTTATGATGTTATTTTTTGTTGCATTTGATCTCATGGAGAACTCTTATTTTTCTTTGTAAAGAATTTGATACTCTTAACCTACAAAGGTCCTTGACTATTCCTCACTAAAAACACCTCTAAAATGCCCATTTAGAATAGTATATGGAAATGAAAAATGAAACTCTAATTTTTCATCTCTAATTGTAAGATCTTTATTTATACTGCTAAATTACTTTTCCCACAAAATTTCCATAAGATTTGAGTGTACAAATTCAAAGATCATAGAGTTCAATTTCAAGAGGAAGGTGTTTTTTTTTCCCTTTAATTAAAAGATCAACAAACTTTGACTTCACAATATTGAAGTGTCAACTGTTTTACCACAATTATAGTCCTAAATTTTATACCCTTTTAATTCACATGATGTTAGTTCCTTGCTTCCAAGCTTTAGAAATAATAGAAGAATGAAGCATCACCAAATGTGTTATTTAATGAAAGGAGGTTATAAAGTTTCAAAAGAATTATTGATTTTTTTAATATTTTATTTGTGTTTAACACAAAGCATTGCAAATTTATATCATGATTGCAATGTGGTATGAGTTTCATTATAATATAATATAGGGTGTAGAATAATAGTCTTCAAAAATCACATAAAATTGATCTAGTAGTTTGAGTTATTTTTGAAAGTATTTCAAATTGACTTCCAACATTCATAATATGATTTTGTTGGAATACTAAGAACATCATTGTTTTTTATGATATCTAATAAAATTATCATTAATTAATTATCATTGTTGTTTTTTCACTTGCAAAAAGAAATCACATATAGCTCTAATATTTGTATGATAAATATCTTATCAAATTGTATAAGATTTAAATTTCTATTACTATATATTGACTTTAAAAATTATATGTAAATTATTTTGTAATACCAAAATATTCAATAAAATCAATTTTATACTTAATTTAAAATAATAAATCATTAGTTTTTTTTGGTAAATACTTACCTTCTCATGGATTGCTACATAAAATTATGGTAACGGTTACAAAAAGTATATTGAAAAATATACATTGAGGATTTCTTGATGAAGGAAAAATTGAGGGAATGCTGTGAATAGAATCGTTACAAGAGTGTTTCTAGCCAATTTACACAAGTTTATATTCCTCTATGAAGCTTAACATTTTTGGAAAATTCATAGTTAAAGAACAAAGTGAAAAGAGCTCATGTCTATCATGCAAATATACCATGAGCTTACAAAATCATCCTACAATTTTAATGCTATTCACTGTTCCCACGCAACCTCTATATTCTCCTCAATAATCTAGTCATAGACACTTATGCAGAACGTCACAAAAAAAATTCTATTAGGCACTTTGCATGGACCTTGGTGGTGGCACGACGACAATAAGCATCTGCACATGAGCACCATACGGTGCTGTGAGGTACCAAATCCGGCTTTTACGGGGCCGGGTTTGGTATCTCACACCCATATCGGATTGAGGTGGAAAACTAGTTTGGTTACTAACCAAACCATTGTTTACCCTTCTTTGACATTACAATTTTTACCATATTTGTGACTTACATGTTCCCAGCGTATTCCCACATTGTTCTCATGTGTTTCCAATCTTCCCAAGAAAGTTCCCAAGAAAGTTCCCAAGAAAGTTCCCAAGTGGGCATGGTCGTTTCCAAGTGTTCTCAATGTGTAATTTTAAAATGTCAAAAAACAAAATTTCACGTGAGGTGGGGCCCACCATTTGACGTTGGAGTCGAGATGGAAGCTTCGTATGGTCGCATGTGCGTTTGCTTAGGCCCGCTTTACTCTATGGTCGAGAACTCCACTGGCCAAGAATTCAAGGGAAATGGAGCAATATGATTGGAGAACAATTTGTTCTTCACCAGATTGGGTTTACTCTATGGCCAAGACTTGACCGGTGAAGAACTTCAAGCATGGATGAAAAAATGACATTAATACCTATGTGGCAACACCTTTTTTAAGAATTTCTCTCCTCTCGATTAGTTTCTTGTCCGACCTCAACCCCGAACAAGAAACTAAACCACCGAAGAAGAACCTACTTAAAATATTCTTTCCCCCTGCAAATTCGCACTTCCATTACAAGTCTTGTCATATTCTTTCCTCCTGCGAATTGTACACTTCCGTTACAAGTCCTTGCATCACCAGAAAGGTGTTTCTCTTTGGCTTTGCATTACTCTGCGGAAGTCTTTAGTTACCAAAGCACTCTTAATGAGTTCTCTAATCTTTCTGCATAGATGGTTAGTTTGGTGTTCCAAAAAAAACCTAGACTTTTCTGAATTTTACTGTAGTTCAAGTTCTTACTTTTTCTTCCATGAGTGTCTATTTTTAAAAAAACAATTGTTATCTAAGTTGCGCACTTTTGTCTAGTTTATGTGATGCAAATTTCAAGTCAGTTCAACTAGTATTGAGTAAGTTACGTGCATTTTAGTGGAAGAGGTTCTGCAAAAAAATTCAGGGTCAGCTTTGAACATTGCAACTTCGGCGTGCTGTAACTTCTTGGTGGAAGGTCCTTACCCAAAACTTGTTTTTTTTTCTTTCTAGAGATACGCATTTTTGTCTAATTTATGTGGTCCAAATTTCAAGTCAACTCCATAAGTATTGAGTGTGTTACATGCATTTTAGTGGAAGGAGGTTCTGCATATTTGCAAGTTTTTATTGCTATTGATTTTCAATTGTTCGTTAATTGTAAATGACACAACTGTGGGGCTTGTGTTTCAGATAGGAATTTACTACTTGTTACTCTTTCTTAGATTTTTTAAGTTGACTACAACCCAAAAACTCTATGCTAGATTATGTTTTCTATACAAGAAGTAGAGTTAACCCGGTGTAATAAATGGCTCTCAAAATTACATTGTATGTTGAATTCATGAAAACTTTTTACCACACAAACTAGACAAGTAGGACCATTTTTTCCAACAAATTTTACTACATTTTTACACTTGATGTAAAATGTATAGATTTTGAAAGGTGATTGCGGCCAAAAATGCATGGGGGACCTTATAACATTCAGTAGATGGGAGATATCCATCCTTTGTTCAAAGAAATCAAAAGCCAATTTGGAAAATGATTTTTCATCCACAAAGAGTTGTTGCATTGAAGAAATTAAAAGGAAAAAACAAGATGACATTGGCAAAATGCGGGAAGGAAATTAAAAAAACAACTTACATTGATCGTACATGTTTTATTTAGAATAGTTTCTTTTGAGTTTGACCTTATATTTGGACATCAATCGTTGTCAAGGTATGTCTTATCTTTATTTTTATTTTTAAATTGACATCTTTTGAGATTTCTCTTATACACTCGTCTAATGTGCGAAAATCATTTCATTTCTATTAGTTGGGTCAATTATTGTCCACATAAAAAAACAATGTCCTAAAGTTTCATACTTATATTGTTTTCAAATTATGTGTTATTTTTCATATTTATAAATATATTTCATTTTTATAAATATTGTATTGAAAATAATTTATACCACTTCATATTGTCTTTTTACAATATAATCTCAAGAAGGATTGAAACAATATTGATATTATGTCAATATTGATGTGGAATGCAATTATAACCCATATGGAATCTATATGACCATAAAAAACAGATATCTATGATATATTCTACATATGAACAGTAGTGCCTTCTATTTCCTTATGTACTTTTGGTAAATAAATTTTGAGCAACTACATCAATTTTTTTTTGTAATATAAAAATTATAAAGTAGAACCCAGAGTAAGCACATAGATGTGTTTTTACTTAGTCTAATGTCAGCATCAACAAGCCTTATGTGGTAATTGAAGAAAAGGCAAGAAAATAATTAAAAGTTTGAAACAAATCAATTATAACATGGTTGTGTGTGCTAACAGCATGTATATTATATTCATGTGAAATTTTTACGACACAAACTAGACAAGTAGGGGTTTTTTTTCCAACAACTATTACTACATTTGGACGTTTGATGCAAAAGATATAAATTTTTGTAGTTCAACGGAGCCCATAATGTACATAATATGTCCATGGGGACCATTAGAAATTGTGGTTTCCATTGGCTACCATAAACTTTCTTGGTGGTGAAGTTCACCGGTGGTCTTTACCTTATGAAGTTGGGTGGTGGACTTCACCGTTGGGTGTTGACACTACAAACCGGTTAAGACTTCTTCATGCATTACTTTATTCTTTTTTTGTCATGTCCAACATCCATCGCTTGCCATGTCTTGGCCGAGACTTCTTGACCGGCCGATGGAGTTCTCCACCGTAGTGTAAAACCCCCTCAAATGTCACTTACCACCTCGGATGGTGGGATGTTGTGGATCAATTCATTAAACTCGTATGCATTGTTTGCAAAGAGATCTTTCATGATCTTCTTGGAGACGCCTACAACATCCCACTTATTGGGGTAACCTAGAGAAAAGGTTGACCACAAAAGCTCCAAAGCCTTCTTCCTCCCAACCACTACACTAAATATTGCATTTAGTGTTTTTAAATGAGTAGTGTACTTACCCTAGTACACTAATTGCAAAGAAGTTGACAAATAGTGTTAGCTGCCCATGGCATTCATGATACTCCTAAGCAACTTTCTTGTGCCAATAAAAATAAAATGAACTACAAAGTATCCTCCACTCAACCACCAACCGGTTGCCATGCCTTAATTGAATAAAATACTTCCTTTTGAAATGTTTATCTCTGAAAAGGTCACTTTCTCAAAAAATTATTTATTCAAAAGGCTTTTTTTTTCAAATGGTTACTTTTCCAAAATGATATTTTTCCCAAAAGGAAACTCTTTGAAATGTGTACTCTTTCACCATGTTACTTAATGAGAAGGTAACTTTTTCAAAAGCTTATTGTTTCAAAATGATACTTTTCCAAAAGATTACTTTTCCAAAAGTTACTATTCAACATGTAACTTTTTCAAAATGTTTACTTATTCTAATGTTAATTTTTTTAAAAGCTTAATCTTTAAAAGCTTACTTTTTCAAAATGTTACATTTTCAAAAAAGTTAAATTTTCAAATGTCACCTTTTTGAAATGTTATTTATTCAAATGTTTTCTTTCTCAAATTTTTCCGTTTTTATAGTTTTTGTTTTCCAAATCTTTCCTTTTTCAAATGATCCCTTCTTTAAATGTCTTTTTTTATAAAGTCCTCATTCCTTTCAAACCTCAGTTTTTATTCTTCAATCTTTTTCTTGCATATGTTTTAATTTTTTTTGGATTGCGAATTCACTTTCCTTTCATATCTATGTTCTATTTTTCTAATTTTTTCTCTCCAAATTGTTGTTTTCTCTCAATTGTTGGTGTTTCTAAATTGTTCTTTTTTTTCAAAGTCGTTGATTTTTCTATGTTGGTCTTTTCTCCAAATTATTTTTCCCAATTTTTTCTCTACAAGTTTTTTTTTTTTTTTTCTCTTCTTCACTTTTGATACTCCAACTATACAAATTATTCTCTTCTACTTTTGATACACTAAATGACCGCGAGTTTAAATTTTTTTATTCCAATCTTTATTGGAATTCCCAAATAGTATAGTAGTTGGCATTTAATATAGTATTTTGCCACTACACTAATTGCATAGTTTATAATTAGTGTACATGTTGGTATTTAGTGTTTAGTACACTAACTGCAATAATTAGTATACCTCTACATACAAACGAGCCACAATTGGACTAGCATGTTTCTTTGACCAATTACAACAATGTCGGGTAGTATCATGACACTCCTATTATAGCTTCTTGAGCCATAATGTGTCTACATACCCTATTACAAACAAAGCTTGCTTCTATAACAAAGTCCCTAAACCTGACAAGTTTACTTCCTTCAAGTGCCCACTTCCCTCGAGTCCCCTAAGGGGCTGTTTACATCTAGATGATTTGGACTGGAGCCCAAAGAATTTGCGAGTTTTGATTGGAGTAAAGAATTGGTACCTCGGAAATGGGTTTACATCAAGCAAAATGTGGGTTGTGGCCCAAAGTGTTTTCCGTGGATGAGAAACCTAGTTGGAATCCTACATGGAAAATTTGAATAGTGTTTTACGGAACTTAAGGAGACTTATTTCCTACAACCTCTAGGAGGTTGTATTTTCGAAAGGCCGGGAGAGTATTTTTCAGAACGAATTTCAACCAATCATTTATAATATTTTAATGCTGGATTTTGACTATTTTAGAACTGAAGTTTTTTGACAACTTCTTTCCCATTAGTACTGTTCTTCAAAGAAAGAAGTTACATTTACTGCTCATGGCGTGAGAATTGGAAGAAGAATTTTCCAAGGCCAAAAATGATGGTATGTTATGAAATCTATCAGTTTTCAAGAGGATCTACATATTTGCAATATTTTTGGACTTAGAGGAATTTTGAGGAGCAAAAGTGCTTGAGCCTTCTTGAGCCTTTGCCTGGAGCCGAAAAGGGCCAATTGGGCCCCCCTTTCCTCCCAAATTCCGGCCGTATGATGTATCCGGTGTGGTGACCAAAATGGCACCACCGAGGAGCGAACCCGCCACCTCTAGCCTCCCTTTCAAGGCCTCACACTACTCTAGCCACCAAGCCTACTAGCTTCCAGTGTGCAAACTTGGATAAAAACCTTCCTATACTACTATTTCTGTGATTTATTGTGTGCTGTCCAAACATTTTCAAGTCCATTTTTAGGCCTTTAATGATGTTTTTGAGCATTTTAGAGCACACCTATTGCATGAAGATTGTATATGAGCATAACTAACAATTTACTTACTTTTTGGTCAAGGTCAAAATGCTTGGCTGAAGGTACAAGTGCGTATGGTAGCAGCAATTCGAGGATGTACTCGAACTGCTCCATCTTTCTTTCACTATGGGGTAATTCTAAAATGAGCCCGTTTTCATACAATTACTTAGAAATTCAGCCCAAGTGCACAATGGGCCACAACCCTTCTATTCGGGTTTACATCTAAACTTTGGGGCCACAACCCACTTACAACTCCCTTGTTTGGTGGAAGGTACCTCGCTTACAATGGTTTCATCCTTCAAGCAGGGTACCACTTGTGTCTATGGGCTCCAACCCAAACCTTCAGGTGTAAACAACCTCTAAGTCCCAACTTTCCTCAAGTCCCCAATTTCTTCAGGTCTCCTAAGTCCCTACTAACCTCAAGTCTCCTAAATTCCTACTACCTTCCAGTCCCTCAAATTCCTACTACCTTTAAGTCCCTACTTCCTCCAATTCCCCTAAATCCTCACTAACATTAAGTCTTCCAAGTCCCAACTTCTTTACAAATGTTTACAAAAAGATTGTAGTATTATAATGACATTGTTCAAAAACATATACCGTAGGTGAACCTGTGGTTTGGCACTTTAATGCCGAATAATTAAATAAAGTGAAAAAATGACATTCCGCATTCAAAATAACAATAATGTAATTTCAGCAAGAAGTCATAGACTACTTTATTTACCTACTTTGATGTCCATGGGGATTGAACTCAAGACCTTGGGATTCCAAATACAAGAGTTCATGCGTGAGGGGCCATGAATGAAGACCTTTCCAAGCCTTAATCCCCTTTGATGTCTCTCAATGCGACAAAATCTGTAAATATACATTTCCAATAAACTCAACATTTTTGAAAAATTATTTTCGACTAATTCGACATGGAATTTTCTAATTATTTTTTAGTTGAACTAGAGGTTCACCTACGGTATTCATAATTTTTTAATTTGTATATTCATAGTCTTATAAGTTGAATGATCATAATCTTGTAGATTAGGGATTTACAATATATGAAGGTATACTCATAAATTTGTATATGATATATTTACAATTTTATAAGGATGTATAATTTCTTAGAAAGTGAAAATTTCAAAATTGAATAACTTAGAATGTAACAAAGAATTTGCATATTTTAAAAAAAGAATCAATCATAATCCATGTATTAGCAAAATCTATAATATATGATAAAAGTGATGTTAATTTACTGTAAATTACTTCTAAGAGGTAAAAGAGAAGTAAAGCATTCTCAAAACAATTGAGGATTGAGGGGAGGTTCAAAAAATGCCAAAACACGTCTTGATTTTTGGAAAATACATTATTATCTCTACTTTGAAAATCCAAACGGTCAAGACAACGGTTTTTGCTTCTACTTGGAGCAGAAAAAGTAAAATGAAAAAGAAATCAAGATCTCTAACTTCTATAGGGGAACAAAATTTGTTATTTTGCACCTTGTTTGAAAAATGTGATAACAATTTGACTAGTCTTGGAGTGAAAATCTTACACCATGGAAGGTTATTTTTATGTTGAAAATCTCAAATGAGTTAATTTTTCTTGTTTGTATTAAAAATCCCATATCTAATGGAGGTTCATAGCCAAAGTTTTTGAATTTGCCCCATTTGGCTACCCTCAATGATATATTTCAAGATTGCATAACTTTTAATCTTAACATCCAATAAGAATAAAATCATATTTTCAAGTAGCTCTTGTCTTCATGCATCTTTTTACAAATTTTTAAATATTAGAAATATAATTTGTAATCATGGAAACGTGCCCAAGATTTGCAAAAACCTACAATGGAACTTTTGGTCTATATGGGTTAAGTAAAAAAAAACTAAATGCTTAAGCTACTCAAGAAATCGGTTCTTATAAAAGTACATAAAAAATTTAAAACGTAAGTTTGAAAAGTACAAATGGAACATGGTGTGTATTACATCTTATTATCTACAACATGACAAAATTTGGTTCCAATTAAATTTTAGTTTGATCAAAGAAAGTGGCTCATAACTCTTTAGTGCCTAGAGCATGTGTCCTAATCTAGTGGTTTGTAATTCTCAAAGTTAACCAAAATTAACCTTAAGCGAGCCCACCTAACCAGATTGTTTATAGGGATTTTTACCGTGCATCAAACTCTTTAAATCTTAACAACACTTCACACTTGATACCTCAGCACATCCCGGAGGATGGCTTTTACGGTACCTTAGTAACCGGTAACAAGTAACCACAAGTATTTAAGTTAAACTTTGTTGAGCGTCAGAGTAGTTTTCCGGTAAGTTTTTACAATGCCCAGAAAGTCACTGCCCTCTGTTCTCGCAGTCCAGAGGCCACAATATCCACAATCTAACCCTACACCTTGAAAATAATAAAAAGGGTTGCAGCCAGTTTATTGGTCTTCACAAAGTACCGGAAACTTGTTCCGGTGAACCGGTCACGCAAGCCCGATTTCCAACTACAACCACATCCAATGAATTAAACAAAGAATATACAAGACTCGCAACAAGTTAGTGCTAAGCAAATCATATGAGCAAGACAACATTCCACGGGGATCGTCGGAACTTGTCCACTGCAAGGGTAAAAGCCTTGGAATTCTCCGGACTCAGGCTTAGCCGGGATCTCTCCCGGTGTATCAAAGGGAGGGATATCATCCATTCTCCCGACGAATCCAAACACTTCCCACTTAAGGGAGGCTATTATGAATAGCCGTGGGCTTCTCGGATCCCGTCCGGTAAAGCAACTCTTCCCAGTCCCACCAATGAAGGGTCTAGAGTATAGATCCCGGATCTTACTCCACCTATCTAACCTGGATATCCTACACCTTCGGGAAGTTTCTACCCACACTCAATCACATAACACACAACAAGTCACAACCTTGCACACCTAGCAAAGACACACTAGAAGGACTCAACTCTCTCCCAGTCTACTCACACAAGCTCAACAATGACTTTAGACACAAACAATGAAGGCAAGACACGAGCAAATCAACAAAGAGAAGAGTACTTAACACAAAAGCCCAAGGCTCCTTAAGTACACAAAGGCTACTAGCTACCCTCCAAAACTAGATTCCTAAAAGGCGAATATGGCATCTAGAGAGTGCACTAAATTCAATAGCTATCTTCCAAAAGTAGGTCCACAAAAGGACAAAATGGCATCTAGATCCTAAAATCAATGATAGCCTAGTCACCGGCGGATTACCGGTAGACCGGTAATCAGGAAGTCTCCTGATCTTGGGACCGGTGAACCTTTCCCTAACAAAAGTAAGTAGCCGGAGAAACCACTGAAGTGGAAGAGACCGGGTGCACAATGGGCCCCATCGACATCACTACTCTCACTCTAGTGTTTATATCTAGCAACTTTAACAACATCCCATCAACCGGTGGGATAAATCAACAATAACACATAACATATAACAAAGGCTCAACCGGAAGACTCTTCCGGTTGATCCAAATAGGGATTGTCAAGAAGTTTGGAAGTACCCACATGGTCGAGAGAATCCACCGGAAGGTTGAATGTCTTAACCGGGAGGTCTACCGGTGGATTGAGAATATCCACTGGTAGGTGAGATGTATCTATAGATACACGAGGAGCCTCGTCGAGATCAATGAGTACAGCCACTGAAGACTACACCAAGGACTCCGGTGGTGAGGAAGGGAGATCAACCGGTTCCTTCTTAGTAGAGTTTACCGGGAGGCTTTGTTTTCTTTCATAAACCTTTACACCCCAGTCCTTGGAGGATGGGGAATCCACCCGATTCACCGGTGTTTGAGTGGATGGATCATCCTCTTCCGAAGAGAGAGATTTGTCATAGGCAAATTTTCTCTTCTTCCGGGGTGGACTCCGGTCTTGCAACGGTGTGGTGGTACTTGGTCGATCGGCAAACATTTTCGTCAACGTCATGATAGTCGCTTGGTACATAGTCTTCGAGTCTTGGAGCTCCTTTTGGGTGGCCCGGAGATCCCTCTTCACCTTGGCCACTAGCTCCAGCTTCTCCCGGGCCGCGCGTAAGATGTCGCGGTTGTCCTTTACTTCAAAATCTTCCGGAGAATCCTTTGGAGACCTCTTGTCTCCATTAGTTCTATCTCCATCTCTTGGATCTCCCGGGTCACCTCCCGATTGAACTTGGATATGTTCTCCAACAGAGTGAGTTTCTTGGATGCCCCGGGCGGTTGTGGTGGTTTCTTCCGGTGAGACCGGGAGGTCCTATTCTCACTCGAGATCGCTTGAGACGAAGAGGCTTCTCGTCGAGTTGCCGGTAACGCCAACCAGGACTGCGATTGTTGAGGACGATCCCGGGGAGGGTGATATGGAGAAGACATCCCTTGTATCTACATCTTCTTCTCATCCGGTTCTAAACAATGGTGGTGCTCATACATATGCATGACATAGGGGGTCAAGAATGTCTTGGAGCCTCCACTTTGTTGAACTGCCCGGAGTTGAGGCAAAATTGCCTCAACCAACAAAGATTTCCAGTCCGGAGAGGATTCTTTGAAAAATGCTTCGATGTAGGCGGTGGCCAACCGGACCGTGAACCTTTCACGTCGATTGGGATGGAGGATTGGATTTTGAAACTCAACCGCCCTTCTCAACCGATGATTCCTGAAGTGGTCGCTTTGGTAGCATTCCAATGCATTGTAAGGATTTGATACATGTTCTTCTAGCAGCTCTCGATTGACTCCGGATATCCACTTACTCTCTTGACGAAGAGAGTACTCTCTTTGCGTCATACATCCGTGGTCCAAGACCGGGGATGAGCCCGGTAGACTCCCCGGGGCGTCCTAGAAAGTTGCAACTCTGCCACCGCACGTCCCCTCGGGAATACCCACGGCTTCTCGTAGAGTCCTCTACACCCCATCCAGATGAGGTTCTCCTCCAACTATACACCTTTCGTAGTCCCCTCCCACTTGTTCGGGTCAATCTTCGAAAGAGTTATTGACATCGGTAGAGCCATATTGGCCGGGTGGACAAAAATCCGCAAAATGCATGTACTTCCACCAATCTCTCTATTAACTTATCACATACTCCGGTCCGGCCCAAAAATCACAAGTCTACCGGTCAACCGGTGTACTACTCCGAAATACTTTGCTAGAATACGTGGATGTAGGTGTCTCACATATCTAACAACACACTAACCACACAAGATCACATAAAATCATTACAAGGAGAGAACTTGGGAGACAAAGACTTAGAAAGAGATTTTCCCGGTTGACCGGGAAGACAAGGAAAACGACAGAAAATTTGGGCAAGACCTAAAGAGGATAGAAGGATGGAGAAAACTTAAAAGAAAGGCTTGTCACAAGACTAAGACAATAGAAAACAAAGTCACACGTCACAATATGGTCTAGATAGAGTCCACCGAGGATCTTTTTCTCTAGACCGGGGAGGATGTTACCGAAGGTCACCCTAGTAGAAAAAGAGAAAAAGGCTTACAAACAAAGAAGTTTTCACAAACAAGAAAAATCAAACATGCGCAAGAATCACCTTTGTTTTTCAACTCCTTGTTGCACCCACAACCTCCGTAAACTTTTGTCTATTTGATCTTCCTGCCGTGGCCACAAACTTCCTTGCAACACCAAACCCTAGGAATCTCCACCAACTTGTCAAAAATGCTCCTCCACCACCAAACCCTAGTTTTGGTGGTTCAAACCTTAGGTGCCACCAATCTTCTCCAAACCCTAGCTTGCGATGCCTCTTCCACCACCTTTGAATCTTCAAAATTCTCCTTGAAAAACTCCTTCCTCCACTAAATCTTGTTGCATCACCTCTTCTTCAAAACTCCAACTCCATAAAAGACCAAGACAGAGAGAGAAGAAGAAACTATGAGAGAGAGAGCAAGTTTTTTGCATGTCACCCCATTACTGGGCACGTTCTATACACGTCTAAGCTATGTGTGACTCATCACAGTAGTTTATTGCAACTTAGTGCATCAGAGTAGATAGGTAGTCTAAGTCGTTTTTAATGTGATGCCAGAAGATATGAGGTTGATTTATTTAGACAAAATACTTTGAGAAATTCCCTACCGATGGGCCTTTTGATGGAGCCGTTTTTCTTAAACTAGTTTTGCATCAAAGCTTTCTGACTTTTTTAGAATAACATCATAAACATATTTTGTTTGCAATAATGATGTATCAATGAACATCTAATGTAGAACAAAGTTGCTATAACATCTATGAGTGATTTAGAGCAGTAACCATACTAGTAGTTATGTAAACTACAGCAAGTAGGCACTAGTAAAAGAAAATACAAAGTTGAGGTGAAGTAGGTTTAATTAAATCCATATGTGTGGATGCCACGCTTCACCTGTTGTGTTGGATTGATGTCATCAACCTCGGTGATGGTCGGAGCCATCACATGGATAGGAATACCGGTCACGACAGTCGTCAAATCACTGTACTGTCATTCCTTTCTCATGGTTACACAAGAAAAATCAAACATGCGCAAGAATCACCTTTGTTTTCCAACTCCTTGTTGCACCCACAACCTCCGTAAACTTTTGTCTGTTTGATCTTCCGGCCGTGGCCACAAACCTCCTTGCAACACCAAACCCTAGGAATCTCCACCAACTTGTCAAAAATGCTCCTCCACCACCAAACCCTAGTTTTGGTGGTTCAAATCCTAGGTGCCACCAATCTTCTCCAAACCCTAGCTTGCGATGCCTCTTCCACCACCTTCGAATCTTCAAAATTCTCCTTGAAAAACTCCTTCCTCCACTAAATCTTGTTGCATCACCTCTTCTTCAAAACTCCAACTCCATAAAAGACCAAGATAGAGAGAGATGAAAAAATTATGAAAGAGAGAGAGAGAAAAGAAAAAAAAGGACGGGGGATAAATTTGAAAGAGGGTGGGGGCTGGAGCTGCAACGGCAGGAGGGAGTGGAATCGGGGTGAGGCATCTACGGGATAGGGGGGAGGCCGTGGCCGTCTGGCCCTGCGGTGGCTCCCCTCCCGTACCCGCTCGGGGCTGCAGGCCGGACTCAGGGCTGCCCAGGCCCATACATGGGTTCCCGGGTTACCCGGCTTATGCCCGGGGTTGGCACCTGGGTCATGGCTAGTGGGTCGGGTTAAAAACCCGGCGCCTGCCCTGGGGTTTAGTACTCGGGCTATTGCCCAAGTGATACCTGAGTAGCTTGGGTATCTAGCCATATCCAGGTTGATACCCGGATATGTTTAATTTATTATTATTATTATTATTATTTTTATTTTTATTTTTCCTTTATTTTTCTTTTCCTCATATAACTAAATCCTTATTCTTTTGAACAAGAATTTGTGTGTACAACATCAAAAGGAAGGAACTAAACTACTTCCTCATTAATCTAACTACCTTCTAAACTTAAGTAATTAATTTAGGTTAAATGGTGATTTTAGAATTACATCCCGGAATCTCTTCCGAAACTCTTTGAAATTGTTTTTCGGGACTAAACCAGTGATTTTAAGACCCGGTTTTATCACCACTATAACCTCAATTAACTACTTAAGCATTTCCCTATTTCCACTATCCGCTATCTAATTTAATTCTACACAACCCTAACTACTCTTCTAGTTAATTAAGACTAAAAATCCTATTTTAACTAATTTTTTTGGTAGGGGCAACCAACTGGGAGTTTTAAACCCCCACAACATGTTTATGAAAAACAAGACTTGTGCTAATTTTTTTCTCGTAACTAACTTAGATAGAGATTTAATGCCTAATTATAGTATCTAACCTTACAAAATTGAACTCAAACCATGACCTAAACCTTGGAGAAAATTTGCATTACATCCAATGGTTAATGGAATAGATTATAGTGTTTGAAGTCACTTTATATTAGTGAAAATTTTGGGTTTTGATGAGTGTACCACTTTATCAATCAATAGATTATTGCAAGAAAATTCATACTTTGATTGAAAAAGGTTAAGATGTGCATTGGGTTGATAGCCATATCATATGTGAAGTAAACATTAATACATGATTACGGATGATTTTTTTACTTTTGTCTGCTCAGCAATATAAAAAAATGTACTAAAAGTTATACTTATCAAAACGGAAGTTTTGTATGTGATGACAGGGATCAAATAATCACAAAAAATGAAGACTTTGTTTATGACAAATTTCATCAAAGTTTCAAACCAAAATCATTTTGCATGTGCTTAAAATGCTACATAGTATGTGACATGGTATTCACTGTATTTGATGTATATTGCTATATATTCCTAAATTTTCCATAAGTTGCATAACTCCAAACTGTGATATGATTTTTGCAAAGTATACTTGAAATGTGTGCGCAAATCTATTCTTCAAATTTCAACAAAGAGATTGTTGTTGTAGAGAACAGATATTTGTCATGGACTCAAGCATACTATTATAATGAAATGGATATTGTAACATATGCTCTCGTAAGCGAGCCAACTGTATTTATTTATATTCAAGGCATATTGGAGTTATCCTGAAAGTAAAGGATCTTTCACCACAAATCTTAGGGTCTTATGTTAGTAACTGGGTCTTATATTATGTCAAAAAATATTGGGTTGGAGTCTAAGAAAATAGAGAACTTTCAATGGTAGCTAGCCATGGTACAGTATCCAGGTACTGAATGAGTAGATGAGAAGCTATATGGTATCTCTGTGGGACGGATGTGGGAACAACGCGGTTTTTACGTACATACACAAATACCGTATTCGTATAAAAGAACTGTCCGCCATGCAATCAAGCGATGAATGATAATACACCAACAGGAAAGGCTGTGGTAAGTTACTAAGCTTGGAGAATGTGAATGAGATGTAAATTACCTTAGGTTTGGACCAGAACACCAAGGATATCTTTATTCCATGTAGACGGATGTCCCGGAGAGTGGGTTAGGGGTAGGCCTCTTTTTTCTACCCTTTTTTTCGAGTCTTGGAGATCCAAGACCATTTTTTGGATTTTTGGGCCAAATTTGCGGCCCCATATCACCCTGGAGGGCCCACTTTGGTCTAAATAGGGGCCAGGTTTTGTCCACACCCTCCTTCCCTTACCATCCGTCTATATGGTTTATAGAGATCCAAACACCAACCTTACGTTTGATTCGCTTTTCGCACTTGCGCTAACGTTAACAGTAACAACAAATGCTGCTGGATCTTTGCAGACACTCACAAAATCATAGACATTTTACAGGGAACATCCAATAATTTTACAGAAAAAATCCACTTTTACTTTCTAGATTAGACAGTGCCACCTAAATTACTATGGAACTTAGAACTACAGTATTTGCAGCGCTCACAGGAGATACCGCTGTGGGTGTGTCACTTGTGCAACAGACTCTCATGATTCAAGTCAGGTTCTTTGCAGAGTGCACAACATCAAGTTGAGGTTCTTCATGCACAAGCATCAATGGAATGACGCCGGCGCCGTCAACATTCATGTCTGTGCTCGAAGGTCGGTCCCACAACCAGCGGTCTGATTTAGAAATCTGTATCAAAGAACGCGTCATTTGCAAGGAAAAACACAGAGTGTTCCTGAAACCGAGAATGACAAACTCCTCGATCGAAGTTACTACGTCTCGCATGTCATTAGGTCCACTTCATCGACTGATCAGACACTTGGCACCGATTCCCTCGTATTACAGCATCCAGGAATCATACCATTCAATCCCTATCTCCCCTCACAAGGTTCCCGCCGGGAGTTGGTCCTACTCTATTAGATTCGCTCCTTAGTTTTTCCACAAGTCATAAAAACAGCGTATAAAGTTTGGTAAACGGCAGGCAAGAAATCCCTGTGGTTATATTCTCAAAAGGTTAATCTTGACAGTTTATAATGAGTAGAGATTCCTCTAAAGTGCCTTGGTCCTTTAGAGGTTAAATTAAGACCAGCACCAGCACCGGCACCGCGTTGTACTGTTTCCTGCGTGAGCGTGGAAAGTGAATGGCGAATCATTCCAGAATCTTAAGACTTCCATGTGCACAAATGCATAGTAGTACATGAGCATGCTGTCGGTACAGACCGGGGTGCGGGACCATACAGACCATGGAAGAATGTGGTCACTGGTGGTAAATTATCGCGTATCAGGATAGTTGTAGCTGCACCTTGATGATCGTAGAATAGCTTCATATCATGTGGCCAAGCAAACAGTCAGGGTGCGCAGGCCGCACTGTTGAGTAGATTCTAGAAGGTGAGGGAGGAGGAGACTGTCACCAGATGATCACTGTTATGTCGTTACTAGTGGAAAACAGTACTACTGTGGTTGAATCGTAGGACTACTCTGCATCGCCACGACCGTAATATAGAGACCTAGAGATCCAATTTATCATCCAGGCTCCACGGCAACGGTGAACTCCTCAGCTCACATGCAGAGACGTTTCTACTTGCACGCATAGATCTTCTTCCATAGCCTCCAGCCTTTGATTGCATCTCGTGTTGTAGAACGTCTGGAGCTGAAATTTTGCTTGTCAAATTGGTTCACGGAAATGAATTACAATGTTTTTCCGGTGAGTAAACATCTGTGCTTTAAGTTCGCACGTTGTCGTGCGTGATGCGCAACCAGCGCCATGTGGTGGTAGTAGATATTGATTTGCTGATTCAGAAGCGCATGAATCTTTCGCCTGAAAGTTATTGCAGGGGGGCACATGTCTGAGCTGAATCTTTTCTTCACAAATTTGTGCAGTCCTTTCCTAGAGACCACAGGGACATACCGTACTGGCAGACGGAGGGTGAGCACCCTGTAAGTGCATTTCTGTCTCGGATTTCATCTTGCACGTACATGCCCCATCCACAAGTGCAAATCAAATTTCCTTCAGATTTTCCTAGTAATGAGCATGTTTCGGGTCAGAGTTCGGGTCTGAATTTGCTAGATTTTTGCAGGTATACGCCAAGGACCAGAAGGACGTGCCAGACTGGTTGAAGGCCTACCACCACTGGGAGCCAGCGTCTGAAGTAAACAAGCTCCAGGTAAGTAATAAGTTCCACGGTCCCTTCTGCATACAACGATGTGGTCACAAATCAACTAACGAACCGGATGTGTGTGTGTGTGCAGAAGCTGCAGCTGAGGGTGAAGATGTGCTGCTCCAAGTGCGAAGAGATCGTGGTGGAGAGGATCCGCGAGGTCCGGGGCGTGTTCGACGTGCGGGCGGAGCATCGCGAGCGCAAGGTGGTGGTGGTGACCTTGCCTGGCGGCGCGAACGAGCACCAGGTGCTGCGCAAGGCGCGCACAGTGCACAGGAAGGCTCGGTTCGTGGAGCTCGACGCCAAGGAGAAGCTGCAGCAGAAGCCCAAGGGCAAGAAGGAGGATCATGACGGCTATGACGACAAGGGTGGACAAGGCAACCAGGGTGGAGGCGGCAAGTCCAACAAAGGCCACAAGGAGCTGCAGGCGGTCCCTGCTCACAGCATCGCCGGCATCTCTGGCGTTCCGTGGGGACTGCCGTTCTGGCCCATTCAAACCGGGGTGCCGCGCTACTTCTACGTCCCTCCTAACAATGTGCAGCTCTTCCCTGACCCTTATGGCCAGTATGTCTCCTTCATCTGACACCATATGTGCCAATCCTCTTCTTAAAACCACCTCAAATTCATATAGGAAACGTCATATCGATACTAGAGAACGGCCACTATGCCTACTTCCTCTGATCATGCCTCCAGTTAATTCTCCTCTTGTAAGATGCTATCTTGGTTTCGACAAAGCACTTTAGTTTACTGCTTCATCTGATCATGGCAAACTTTTGTGAGATAGTACTCTAGTCTTATTTGTTCCTCGTACAGAAGTTGAGGCTTGGCACAAAAATATCACCCACATCGTTATTAGAGGTTTTGAGGGTGCTTGTGAGTTTCCAGAAGAATTCTGTTTGGTAGCTCTGGAAAAGCTATGAATATTGTTCCTGCTCCTGCACACCCTTCTCCGAAGAAAAATCTCTTCTGATAGACTTCATTTTTCCATGTGAATTTTGAAACTAGTTTTGATCTCATTTCTCGTTTTTGCCATCTCTTTACTCTTCACGGATATCCTCAGTATAAATATCCTTGTAGTGGCTGAGAGTTTGGTGGTGCGTTAATCGTTGAAAGATTACACAATATTCTGAGCATTTTGCACAGATACAGAAAGTTCACTGGTTCTAGCATAGTAAAATTTGGACGTGAGTTGTGGATGCATTATTTTTACTTCTTTTGGCAAGCATTCAATTCATAGACTTGACGCTACTTCTGCTTGTAGAACCTTCACTAGAGATTCCTTTAAAATGGAGGTAATTTTGATTCAACCCTAAATTAATGGAGTAGAGATTCCTTTAAAATGCCTTTGGTGAATTCCTCTCGTAAAGGTGTGTCCATGGAGACTTGAAAGTCGTCCACATGACGGGAAGGTGCTTCACGAATCATGCACTCCGAGTCTTGGAACTTATTGTTAAGGAATCTTGGCTAAATCTAGCCCCTAAACGCCCGTGACAATTTTACACCAAAAGCACTTCAAAGTTGTTGATTCTAGTGCAAGTAAGGAAGGAAATAAAACCTTATGTTTATCCTTTTGACCGTAGGATCTCCACAAAAACTTACTAAGTAACAAACTCACAAAATTTTATATACTTTGACCGCATGGATTGAAAGATTTTAGTGTTTGAGGTCAAGAAAATGGTTCATTTTCTTTTTTGCGTTCCGTGACTTCACTTGGTATTAAATTTTGCACTACACAAGGTCTAAATTTATTACCATTGTGTTGAGCATGATGTTAGTTCCGTATACAACAATTTTTAGAGGTAGAGAAGGGGTGTAGCGTATTCAAAACAAGTGTGCGAGGAGTGGAGGTTCAAAAATTGTCAATTCAAAATTTATTCTTTTGAGAATTCCATATGTTTTAGAATGATAATCTAAATGGTCATTAAGAAGGTTCAAACCACATATTGTTGCAGAAAAGGTAAAAAGTGAAAAATATGAAGATCTCTAGGTTTTATGTAGAAAAGGTGAAGGCTTTTTCCCCGCTTGCCCAAAATGTGTAAAAATGTTTGACTTGAGTTAAAATGTTTTTTTACACTAACGACAATAATTTTTTGACATCTACAAACAAGGTAATATTCTCTACATGTATGGAAAATCTCAATGTCCATAGAGACTTCTAACAAAATTTTGGAGCTGCCCGGAGTCCCCAATTCTAACTTTGAGTGGTACTAACGTTCAGAAATGAATCCAAAAATAATAATAATAATATTTCCATGGAGCTCTTGTTAGGGAAAATCTAGTATAAGAGTCTTAAAAAAAAGATTTTTTTTCCGAATTTTAGGAACCTGCCTCCAAAATAAAAAAACGTATGTCCCATGTACACTTGGGCTCTTAGGCGCTAATGGAGCCGATGCAGCCCTTTTTTAGGCAAAAAATATCCTATTGGCCAAAAAAATTATCTAAAAATAGAATATTCCCCAAAAAATTTGGGGAATTTGTGATTTCACATCGCCAAAATTCCATCAATGGTCGTTGTTATGTCGCCATATTGCCACTAATGAACAACGGGGACTCCATCTTGTTGCCAAAAAGGATGTACAAATCTATGTTTATAAAGATGAAATCTTCGAAATAAATATTTAGTTTCGTTTGGATTGAGGAGAAAGCCAGAAGTGCTACAGCTCCCTAGCCTCTCCAGCCACTGTGGCGATCCCACTAAAACGAAAAAAAAAGGGCTGAGCCGGTGTGACCAATGGATGCAGTTGCGGAAGAATCAGTGAAGTATAATATGGAGCTGGCCTTTGACATCCTGTACTAACTTATTTACTTGCCTCTGATTCGAATTTCGAGCAACGAGCATCCATCAAGTGTTGGAGTAAAATAATATTGTTGCCACCAACAAGGTTCACGCTTGCGCTTTCTCAGGAGAAGAGAGAATGTTCCACATCTGCCAGCTTGTCTTAACCCCTAAGGGGCCCAAGTGTACCTACCGGGAACAACTTTTTAACTTTGATTCTAATGATCTTTCAATCCGAATAGTCAAAATTCACAAAATTTTAACCACATAATCTCATACAAGGTTGGAAGAAGATCCCACGGTTACATTCTCAAGAATTTCATCTTGGCAAATTAGAATCAGTGAACTAGAGATTCCTCTAAAACACCTTCAGCCTTTAGGGGTTAATGCAGCTTTGAACCCACACTGCAGTGATTACTTCACTTTGGTATGTGCTCGCATCTTCTTCCCAAACCTCCATGATTTTTTGTTTGTATATTCTTCAACTCCAACTATGTATAGTCCCCTTCAGCAAAGATACGTACTTTTTTGCATTCGTTGGAAATGTAATTTTCAGTGCTACCAACTTTGACACCATCTTGAGGGTTAGAAATTGTAATTCTCCAATGAAATTTTTGGCACAAGATCATTTCTATGTTGACAACATCTGTGCAAAATTTCAAGGTCGGAAGTCAAATTAAAAAAAAGATATTCAAGATCTACCAACATGGGTAGCACTAAGAAAAGTTTCATACCAACGAACTTTGACACCCTTCCAAGGATTGAATTTTTTGTTTTTTCCCATCTAATTTTTGGCATGGGACTGTCTCTGTGTTTATTACATGTTTAAAGTCTAAAACATCCACACAAGAGACATATTTAAAATCTAGCAACATGTGTAGTTGTGAGTGTAGTTGTAAGAAACATTTCACTCCTGGCCAACTTTGACACACTCCCAGGGATTAAATCTTTTTTTTTGCGCATAATTTTTTTTGCATGAAACCATTTCTATATCGAATACATGTGTGCCAAGTTTTAAGGCCAGAATACCTACATAGCAAAAGATTTTTGAAATCTACCAACATGTGTAGTTGTGAGAAACATTTCACTCTTGCCAAATTTGACACCCTCCCATGGATTGAGTTTTATATTTTTTCCAATTATATTTTGGTCATGAGACCATCTCTATGTTGATTATATGTGCGCTTAATTTCAAGTCTAAAATATCCACGATAGAAAAGAAAAAAATCAAAATCTACCAACGAGCTAATTGTGAGAAACAACCAAGGGTACCATTTCAACTTTGGCACCTTCCCTAGGTTTGAAAAATTGTTATTTTACTATGGAATTTTTAACACATGATCACCTCTATGAATATAACATGTGTGCCAAATTTCAAGGCTAGAAGATGAATAAAAAAACCCATATTCAAAATCTACCAACATGTGTAACTATGCAAAACAATCTTGTGTATCTATTATTGTATTCATCACTTGGCTTTGAAGTTTAACACACATGTTATCTGCATAGAGATGATCCTTTGATAAAACTTTCATGGTAAAATATCAAATTTTCAGCCCTCAAGAAGGTGTCAAAATTGGCAGTAGTGAATGGGTTACAACTACACATGTTGGTAAATTTGAAATATCTTTTTATGTATTCATCTTCTGGCCTTGAAATTTGGCACACATGTTGTCAACATAGAAATAATCTTGTGCCAAAAATTTCATGGTAAAATAACAATTTTTTAAACCTCAAGACGGTGTCAAAGTTGGCAACACTGAAAGTTACTATCCCTAAGAATGCAAACAGTACGTATCTTTATTGAAGGGGACTATACAGTACCCTCATACAAGTATACGTACTTTTTGCTTGTGTACGTTTCTACACTACATTGCTCCCAACTTTGGCACCCTCATGAGGGCTTAAAAATTGTCATTTTACCATGAAAATTTTGGCACAAAATCACTTCTATGTTGAAAACATGTGTGCCAAATTTCAAGTCGAGAAGATGAACAAAAAAATATATTCTAAATCTACCAACACGGGGTTGTTGTAAGAAAATTTTCACAGCTATCAACTTTGACACCCTCCCAAGGATTGAAAGAATTTTTTTTGCCCATGGAATTAGTAGCATGAGACCACCTCTATGTTGATTACATATTACAAAAATTTCAAGTCCAAAAGATCCACACAAATAAAACTAATTCAAAATCTAGCAACATGTGAAGTTGTGAGAAACATTTCACTCCTAGCCAACTTTGACACACACCCAAGGATTGAATTTTTTTGTTTTTGCCCATGAATTTTGGCATAAGACTATCTCTATGTTGGATCACATGTGTGCCAAATTTGAAGGCCAAAATATCTACATATCAAAAGATTTTTGAAATCTACCAACATGTATAGTTGTGAGAAATATTTCATTACTGCCAACTTTGACACCCTCCTAAGGATTCAATTTTTTATTTTTTCCCATGATATTCTGGACATCAGACCACATCTATGTTGGTTATACATGTGCTTAATTTCAAGTCCAAAAGACCCACAAAAGAAAAGAAACAAATCCAAATCTACCAACATGTGTAGTTGTGAGAAATAATCAGCGAAACCATTTCACTATTGTCAACTTTGGCACCCTCCCTAGGTCGGAAAAATTGTTGATTGACCATGAAATGTTTGGCACAAGATCACCTTCATGTTGATAACATGTGTGCCAAAATTCAAGGCCAGAAGATGAATACAAGAAACCAACTTCAAAATCTACCAAAATATGTAGCTACGAGAAACAATTTTGAATATCCTTTGTTCTATTCATCATGTGGCCTTGGAATTTGGCACACTTATTATAAACATAGAGGTGGTCTCATGCTAAAAATTCCATGGGCAAAAAAAATTCTTTCAATCCTTGGGAGGGTGTCAAAGTTGGTTAGCCGTGAATGGCTCACAACTACACATCTTGGTAGATTTTGAATATCTTTTTTTGTATTTATCTTCTGGCCTTGAAATCTGGCACACATGTTGTCAACATAAAGGTGATCTTGTGCCCAAAATTTCATGGTAAATTGACAATTTTTTAGCCTTCAAGAGGGTGCTAGTGTGGTGTGGAAACGTACAAAATCAAAAAAGTACTTATACTTGTGTGAGGGTACTGTACATCCACATATTACTTATCACATGGATTTTCCATTTCATTCACTCATCCCTCCTATTACAACCAAATATGGCGCCAGTGGATGGACGTGGTAAGTTAGTAGAGGTTATAAGTTAGTGGTGGATTTGGCAACTTCAGTCCAATTGCACCTCCATCTTCTTGCACTATTCAACGGCGTAGCCGTCATTCTAATTTAGAGGCGCAACAAGGTTGACACCGAGGTTGTAGCACCAATGAGGCCGTTAATAGTGGCTATAAGTTAGCTGAGGTTATAAGTTAGTTGAGGTTATATAAGTTAGTTGAGGTTACATAAGTTAGTTGAGGTTACATAAGTTAGTTAAGGTTACATAAGTTAGTTGAGGTTATATAATTTAGTTAAGGTTTTATAAGTTTGCTGAGGTTATTTAAGTTAGCTCCATTGAAACTTATTGAAGGTATAATTTATGGGAGAAATGGGAGTATTTCATAAACAATAGCCTATCCCTTTGATTAACTTCTAAGGACCAAGGCATCTAAGTGAAATCTCTACTCCAACAATTAAAAACTACCAAGATGAAATTTTTGAGAATGTAACCATAGGATCTCCTTCTAAACTTATATGAGATGATGTGGTAAAGATTTTGTGAATTTTACTATACGGGTTGAAAGCTAATTGTAGTAAAAGTGAACAAATTTGTCACTACAATCGGACACTTGGTCATGTAGGGCTCAAATAAACAGGCTTGAACCCAAATATTGTCATGGCATAAATAATAAAGCCATCTTCATATATATATATATATATATATATATATATATTTTATTTTTTTAATATTTACATATATATTTGGAATTAGTATGTATATAATAAAAAAACTAAAAAGTAGCTCAAAGATAGAGTCATACTTTGTTACTATAGGGGTATTTTCTACAAAATTCAATGCAACAAAACTCACAAGATTAGAACTTTTATAGAGAAAGATATGGAGTTTTGAAGTTAGGTGTTTTTGAATTGATCTACTTCTAGGTGGTCTCCACATATAATGAGGTGTGTACTAATAACTTGGTGGTCTTTGATTCAGGTGGTAAATTAGTATTGGTACATGAGGAAACAAGAACTATTTTTTGGATTGATGTCAAAGACCACTAAGCTTTTAGACAACTTATAAAAAGTTATATAGTGTTCTAAATGCCCAAGCATTCACATATTAGACAAAGAACAAAATCTTTCATGCTTAATACTTGTCAATGGACAATATTTTCATCCATCCAATTATTTGAAGATTATTTACCTTATTTTAGCTTATATGTAAAGGTGATCCAAATATTTTTAGCATTGTTCAATATTGAAGTATTGATTCCTTAAGTGAGAGTTTCCATTTTCTGTATAGACGGTTAGAGTCAAAAGAGAAATCCTTCCACCATTCAATTCCGACAACTCTTCCGCTGATTTCCTCCAAAAGCATTTTAAAATTGTTTATTCTAGTGCAAAGGGTGCAAAAGAAAAACAAAGATTTTCATTTTAATTTTTACTCAGAGGATCTTGATCTAACATAATTCAAGAATGTGGTAATATTTTTTTCATAAACCTTGATTACACATATTGAAATGTTATAGTTATTGAAATGAAAAAAGAAGGCTTTCTTTCCTCCTTGCACAAAGTAGATTGACATACAATCTAACACCATTATCTTCCAATCCGTGATCAAAGATTATAGAACTTTAATAAATTACCAAATTTTTAAGATTTATGTACTAATCAAACATCTTTTTCTGTACCTTACCTAAGACTATGTATTGTAAATCTTTGACTCACCTCAAGATGAATTTTGATTTTTTAAAATGGGATTTTATGCAATCTGAAAAAGAAAATAGAATTCATCGAATCATTTGTGCAATGAACATTAATGTTGATAAAATGATATTATTATAAACTTGGAGCTATTTGGAAATATTAGACATTCCACTTGGAATAGTGAAAATGTATTTAGAGGTCCAATGTGAAAAATTTATATATTTCAAAAAAGCTACTAATATGTTGTAGCTTCATAAATGTTTGTAGAAGTTCATATTCAAAATCAACATCATAAACATGTGTGTAAAATTTCAAAAGTCCCTTTAAAGATAAAAGGTCTTAAAGGGTTAAAAAAGCATAATTTGATTGTGACTTTTATTTCATATATATTGTTATTTCAAATTCTAAATTTTAGAAAAGTGCATATATATAGTTGTTGAGATGGAGGAAGAAAACATATAAAATAAATCTAATTTTTTTAGAGTAGGCTTCTTACAGCTAATATTATTAAATATTATTTTGACTAATATCTATAAACTATCAAATTTTAATGTTTCTATTTTCTATAATTGCATATGAAATGTGGAAGAGAGAAAGGTGTTATCTACAATGCTGAGAAACTTTGACTTGCCTTTGAGTGAATATTTGCACTATACAAAGTTTTTCTTAGCTATCAATCTCAAAGAAGATTAACACGCAATTAAGCAATTTTGCCCTCACCATATAAAAGTGCACTTGGATACAACGGCAGCTATTGCGAACAAAAGTGTCAAAATTGCAAAAATAAATGTTTTCCAAAGAAAAAAAATGTTTTTCAAGAAAAAAAAAATGAGCTTGTGCAACAATATTATGTACAATCATGGTTGTTAATATTGGAAGCGATTTTTTGGCATTTTCAACTAATTTGAGGTGGCCCTTTGTTAATATTAGATAAATGTGTATTTAATATAGTTTTACGATATTTCAAAGATAGATTTGAAGGATTGTAGTATACAAACAGGCGTAATCACAAAAAAACATACTTTTTGCAAGGGTTGGCAGTTGATTAAAAGATATTCTACGTAGTACATAATGCATATAATGGTGGAAACTAAATATAGATGCTTCTACAAATGGACTTAGCACCAATAGTAAAAATACCTTTACTCTATAGAATTAATGACATAACGTCTTACATCACCCTTAGAATATACTACTCTTACACATACACTATATAGCAATTACCATACACAACTAGTATACTCTCATAAAGGCACACTATCTACTCCATAGAATTTAGGGCTGCTTGCAAACGGTCGTCATCGATAGCTTTGGTTTGCATTGCAATATACTGTAGTATATGAGCCTTTGCTGATTGAAGAATGCGAATCATACTTTCAACCTGCACTCCAAATACATTGCGCTTTCTCCACCCGCTGGCCCCGGACATGGTTCTTTCCGGTGAGGCTACTCATGAAAAAATGCATGCATCTTTCTGTACCCAACTATGGCTCTCCCCAGATGGCTCCCAAGATGAATCCATGCAATTTGCATACCGTTGTGCAGAAGACCCATGTCCATCAACAACCCCCCTTTGGATGATGGGCCAATACCAACGAACCTTTATCTTAAGTCTCCATCGGTTTTTTCCTTCCTCAATCACTTTCCCCACATAGAATGGTACACCGCCTTCTATTTCTGCTCGATCAACACTCAAGGCTACAAATTGTCCACAAAAGATATCAGATTGTGGATTAAATGGTCGAAATGGGTCGTGATTACCTTCATACATTGCTCCTTCTTCGGCTCGTTCCTCAACATAGTTGCGCTCTATTTGTTGTGCCCTACACAGTGCTTGATTAGAGGGTCTTCCTCTACGAGAACCAAAGTATCCTCGAGCTTTGGCATTTAGAAGCATGGCCACTACCTACTCTACGACATCTATCTCGCCATTTTCTTCACTAGAACCATCCAATACATCCAAAGATGTACTCTCTGTAGGTCCGGTGTTGGAAAACCCTGAAGGCCAAAACGGTGAGGAACGATGCTCATTGCTACGGTTTTTGTGTGGAAATTCAGCTAAATAGAGTTCCAATCTTTCACCCTCTACTTTTGCTTCACGATTCATGTCCTCGTGTTGCAACCTTTGAATGCACCTTTGTTTACATACAATGAAGTCATCCAACGCCGTCAACTTCCATTCGTCCACTGCAAATACTTGCACAAATGATGGTCGCTCATCCCTACTTGGCAACGACTTAAAAGTTTTTGTCCCTGCCTCTGGTCTCCATGGATCCTTGCAATAATGTTTGTGTTGTACTCGAACCTCACGAGTCCCTTCTCGATTGTCCATATAGAATCGCATGTCGTGCGGAAATGTTATGCCCACTAATGAATTCTGACATGTCACTAAGTGAGGATTTATGAACAATTTCCAATCCCATACATTCTCTAACAGCCGGGCGCTAACAAATGCCTCCGTAGGAGATGTTCCTAGTTCTATAAGACTAATCATTTCCTTCAACGAGTCCACGTTCGACCTCTTCAACGTATTTGATATACAAGTGAAGCGTTAATCAATATCTTCGTGCGTATGGCTCACTATTAGAAAAGATAGTTCCACCTCCTGAAAAAACCCCAATCCCACCAATGTAGCACACAGAGCAAGCATATAAATGTTTTTGTTCTCACGTGTGCAATTGTCCGCCTGAATTTGCAATGTTGGTGGCAAAAAGCCCTTCCTCCGCAGCACATCTCCTATCACGTAAAACAATGTACTCACGACTTGGTTGCTATCGTGTTTGTGGTGAGCCCCAAACCACACGTCGCAATATAAACCAATTTCATGTACAAGAGCACCACACAGATGGGTCTTCACAAACCGGTGTTCAATGTTCTTCATGGTCTGACGCATCCTTGGTACCATGGTCGTATTTTGGTCCATGCCATCCACTATGATGCACATGTACAACTCAGCGCTAATATAACACGACCTCTTGAATATCCAATAATGCCTACGTTCTTCCATCTGGTTGCGCAGATGCAACATAAACAACTCTTTTGTCTTTATCCTTGCATCCGCATTGGTTCTACAGCCACTACCCATAGCAAAGACTGATGCCAACGAATGATCAAGCCCACACACATGCCAAGGCGTTCTCCTACAATCTCTCCGATCCAATGCAATGCATCATCTACCCTAGTGATATGCACCGCCACCTCGAATAGGAACAACTTCGACCCATTCAATTCCATGCCACTTTTGAATGCATGCTCCCTGGTTGTTAAGCCCACCACATCTCCTCTCTTAGAAAGTAATTCTACCGCCCTTTCTAATTCAGATGACATGATCCCAACAGATCTCTGTTGAATTTGCCTTGCACGTGCTGCTCGTACTAATCGAGCCCCCACAGAGCTATTGGAATGCATATTATCCCTTTGGATGTGTGGCCGTAATGAAGGAGTCTGAATCGTGGGACTCTCCATTATCAGTATTGAAAAAATAGGAACATTATGGCTGCACATTAGTCAAAATACATGTACTGATTGTTAAGCTTCAAAACACCATTCATCTGATAAAATATATGTTTCTAAACACATATTTACTGTTCAAAATATGATGATGATATTGGACCTTTTGATAAAACAACTTTGAAATGAAAAAATTAAGAATTTGTAGAGCATGAACTCCTTGCACGGAGTCTTTAACCCTGAAGGTACAATGACAATTTTACACCAAAAACACTTCAAAATTGTTGGATGCCAGTGCAGTGAACAAAAAAGGAAACGAAAACTTTTATTTCTAGTTTTGACCATAGGATCTCAATAAAGATTTATTAAGTAATACGTAAACAAAATTTCATAAACTTTGACAGCACGGATTGAAAGATTATAGTGTTTGAAATAAGCATATGGTTCATTTACTTCCTTGCGTGCAGTGGATCATGAGACTTTGACTACACTTGGTGTCAATTTTTTTCTCTACACAAGGTCTAAATCCATAACCATCTTGTTAAGCATGATGTTAGTTCCTTGTACACCAATTTTTAGAGGTAGAAAACAGGTGTAGCATATTCAAAACAACTGTGCAAGGGCTGGAAGTTCGGAATTTGTTAATTCACACTGTAATTTTTTGTGAATTTAATATGTTTTAGATTGGTAATACAAATGGTCAATAAGAAGGTTTACTCCACATATTGTTGTGGAAAAAATAAAAAGTGAAAAATAAAAAGATATCCAGGTTTTAATTGGAAAACAAGAAGTTTTTTTGGTACCTTGCTCAATACTGACTGACAATGTGTGAAAATGTTTTATATGGGTTGGTATGCTATTTTTCACTAAAGACAATAACTTATTTTGACAACATCAAGGGAAATATATTACTTGCAAGTACTGAAAATCTCACATTCAACAGAGTGTCCTAGCAAAAGTTTTTGGACGTGCCCGACTTCCTTGCTCTCCCCATTTGAAATTCAAAACCCAATTTTTTTTTTATCAAATGTCCAATTTAGGTAAAAATTGTTTTCCCACTAAAGCCTTTGTAATGCCTTTCTATAGTAAAATTTTCAAAGAGAAATGTTGGAAATTGACACCGTAGGAACCTGACCGAACTTTCAAAAAGCCCATTTTTGACACTTGATCCTTTAGAGGTTAAATATACTACACCTCTTCTGCATCCCTAGACATTGGTGTAGAAATGGAACTTATATCATTTCTGACATGATGATAATGAATCTACATCATGTGTGATGCAGTTTTTTTAATCTAAGTGAACTGAAACGAAGGAAATCCACTGAACCTAGGGAAGAAAATGAACCATGTTGTCTACTTGCTATTACTGACACCATTGGAACTTGTTACAATCGCTAATAAAAAAAAAGGATTTGTACATCCACATAAAGGTTATTCTACAAACAACATAGTATAGAAGATCAATCAACAATCAATCTTAAACTTGTATAAAAATAAATGTTTACCTCAAGAAACGTTGTAGGTGCTAGCGGTATACGCACTGATGCTTGATGGCGTTCAACATTAAATCACCATTCCGTTGTTGTTGAACATGTTTTTCAACCCTTCCCACTTTACCTGCAACACATGCATAAAATTTATATGGTAAACTATGTGATAAAAACTCCTAAGTATGATCGTATTACACATAGCCCAAAATTTTAATATAATATGTAAAAAGTTTAAACATAAGGAGAAACAAAGCAAAAGGTCCAAAGTTCAAAAGTCAAATTTTGACTAGTAAACTTGAGGCACAAGGTTCCAACATGGATAAAAGGTTTCTATGCAAATCTAGAAGTTATTTCTCTTCCCAGTTTCTAAGGTGAGCACTCTTGCAATGGAAACCTCAAGGCCATTTTCATTTTTACATCATTCACTAATTTCTGTCAACTTTGTGTACTGTGTAGATTGGAGGAAATTTGCACATCGAGGAGATTTTTGCAAATTTGGTAAGCTTCTGACTTTGTTTCAATTCTGAATATGAGGGATTTCCAGGGTTAGGTTCATGATGGTTGAAGTTCAGTCAGAGTTACGATAGTATTAGGTGAGTACCAATATTTGAATATACAAATGAGGACACCAACTTGAGTATGTACAAAATTGCAAATTCAACAAAGGAAACATGATAGCAGTCAACAACTAGAGAGTGCTGCCTTTGTTAAACTGAAAAAATGACACCAAAACCGCATAGAAGTCAGTCAAGAGAGTAGCTCATAGCACTGCACTAAATCCTCAGTATGGCACATCAGTGCACTACCTGAAACCCTAGCCGCCACACCCAAGAACCTAAATCCTAGCAACCAAACCCTAGTTGCCGCAACTAAACCCTAGCCGCTGCCACCAAACCCTAGCCGCCGCAGCCACTAACCCAGACCCTAGTCAACACGTATTCGTGTAGTTCGCGTGACGCCTCGCGGAGTAACCTTAGACTAGAGGTGTGCGCGCGCACACCCCCTACTGCTGGTGCTCCTCCATCAAGCAAATCCAAAAAACATCGAGTCGAAAACCAAAACAAGAGCTTCCTCTACGATCATGTGTATCAACCTCTTCATTCATTGCGCGGCGCCTCCTTTTCATTCTGTTGCCGCGGCCTCCTATCCACACACCATTTCATTGCGCCTCGTAAGGCGCTGCAGCGGCCTTGCGCATAGGCGCCTCTTAAAAATTTCTCACATCATGCTCCCTACTCTCTCATTCACACACAAAATTTCCCTCAGACCTATTCTCCTTCTCTCTTTCAAACCCTAGCCGCCCACAACTTGTCTCCCTCACACCTCCCACAACTTCCCTCTCCTCCCTCACACCTTCCCCGCCCTCACAAACCCCTCTCTCCCACACCTTCATAATCACTCTCCTCCAAATCCTACCTTTTAACACTCACAGCCTCCAACACAACTACTGCCAAGGGTGTGCGCGCGCACACCCCTCTTAGGGCTACTCAAAGGTGCAAAGGATTGATATCCAGTATTGATACCCTCAAATCCAAACCCTAATCCAAAACCCTAAATTGATACCCTAAATTGATACCTTGGTTGATAACCGGTTATGGTATCCATGAACTCATACCCTGGTGGTGATACCCTCGATATTGATACCCCAAGTACCTTGATCCATAAATGATGTCTAGAATATCTCAACCAAATATCGTTAAAAATGCTTGTTTTAGTGCAATTAGCAAGGGGAAAAAAATAAAGTTTTTTAATAGTTTTAACTATAGGATCTGAATTATGACTTGTTAAGTAATATGCTCACAAAATTTTATAAAGTTTCACCGCACGGACTGAAAGATTATAATGTTTGAAGTAGTGAAAAGGCTCATTTTTTTCCCTGCATTTTCTGGATCCGCAGACTTTGACTTCAATTGGTGTCACATTTTTGCACTATAAAAGGTCTTAGTAAATTACCATAATGTTAACCCCTATAGGACCAGAGTCTCCTTCGGGGGGATTTCACATTTTGGGCAGGTTCCTAAAATTCGAAAAAAAATCCCTTTTTTTTTAAACTTTTATGATAGATCGGCCCCGATAAGAGCTTCGTGGAGGTATTTTAAATTTTTTTTTTGGATTTACGGTTTGAAAGTTAGTACCACCTATTGTCAAAAATCGGGAGGATGGACAGCCTGGGCACCCCTGGGAACCAATGAAACACAAGTGTGAAAGAGGGGCAGTAAGTAGGGGCACAAAGGGTGGAGGGAGGGTGAGGCAGCCCAAATCAAGGGGAGGAATAGTGGAAGGGAAGACCCCACAAATTCCAAGAAAAGGGATAAATAGAAAATTTTAAAAAATAGCAAAAAGTGGTGCATGGCAGGGGCTGTGGATACTGAAAGAGATGGCACGTGTGAAGAAAAAAAAAAAAAAAACGCCGCCGAGCAGTGGCGGGCCACCCCCGAGGAGCTGCGCAGGTCCCGCACAGGGGAGTGGGTGAATGACGTGGCCCTTCATTTCTTGAAGGGTCCCCATTTTGAAGCCCTGCCCTCACCTATAATATTTGAATAATTCAATAAATTCATTAAAATTAGAGATTTTATCCGTTTTAGAAAAAAATAATCTAAAATAAGTAAAAAATTAAATTCCACATTTCAACCATACGGATTTCTAAATTTGTAAATTCATATTTAGCAAATAATTTCTCACTTCATTTGTAGTCATTTGCATTGTTTTATACCCCCTTTCACTAAAGTATTTATTTGAGCATGATGTACCCCTCGAAATGACCTCAAATTTTGCACACACTTAGCTAACATCATATTCTTTACATTGGTAATGGTTTCCAACACAATGTACTAAAAATACTAGAAGATATGCTTAGTCAAAGTGAGATGACTTTGTCGGGCAAGAGGGAATAATAACTACTTCTTGCACTTCAAACACTATAATCTTCACATCCGTGCGGTGGATTGCAACTAAAATTTTACAGGATTATTATACATGAGTCTAGTTTTAGATCTTACGGTTAAAAGTTGAGAATTCTTCTAAAAAATGTGATTATTGCGGCCATGTTTGACTATGGCAGTTTTGGACTAGTTTTGGACAAAAATTGTCAAGGAACTTTAGGGGTTAAGCATGATGTTACTTTGCTATATACCAATTTTTAGAGGTAGAAAAGGGTTGTAACATATTCAAAAAAATTGTGCAATGAGTGGGGATTCAAAAATTCTCAATTCATGTTATGTTTTTTTGTGAACTTGATATCGTTTGAAATGAGAATCCAAATGGTTAATACGAAGGTTTACGTCACATAATGCCGTAGGAAAAATCAAAAGTGAATCATACAAAGATCTCAAAGTTTTATGTGGAAAGGTAGAAGTTTTTTGGTACTCTCCTCGAAAATGTGTGACAATGTGTGAAAATAATTGACTTGGATTAATATGCTATTTCACCAAAGAACTAACAACATGCTCAACACGATGGTATTGGATTTAGATCTTGTGTAGTGCAAAAGTTTTTAGAGGTAGACAAGGAGTGTAGCATAATCAAAAAAATTGTGCAATGATGGAGGTTCAAAAGTTCTTATTCCATACTAATAGTGACTACGGTTTTGTAATGATGTACAGGTTTTTTGAGTGTTGGATTATCGCACCACCAAAAATTGACAGAATCTGGAAGAGCCACGGTTGGTGGATTGCGAAAGTGGATGAGTCGAGCGCCTTTTTGTGGGTGACGGATTATCCCTTTGAGCTATGGAAGGTACATTGGCGTTGGAGAAGAGTTTTGGCAAAATCCAGGCAATTACTATTCGACGTGATGATATGGTATACGTATCTTGTGCATTGGGTCGAGGTCAATCGGAGGTGAAGACTTCTCTTTTGAAGAAGTTGCTTCTTGCACCTGTCCCTTTGAATTTTCTTCAAAATCCAGGTCAAGCGAAATTCCTCAAATTATTGCAGACGTTTTGGTTAAACATCTCTCTTGTGGTACGTACTGCTAGGCATAATAACGTCTTAGCATGTTTAGCGTTATCACTGGAGATGGTGCTGAAAGCTAAGAAGATTATGGAGCAATATATTAGATATGAGGCATTACAGGAGAGGAACCCATCTCGTGCGACAACTCAAGCCCTACCAGCGGAACCAGAAGAAACAGAAGTTTATCAAATTCTTGCTGAGCCGTTGCAATTGGATTGGCGACCACTGGAGAAAGGGAGGGGAAGTAGAGGCCAACATCCCACCACAACTTCTGATGTACAAATATTATCTAATCCTCCAATAACGAGTAGACGTCCTACGAAGAGGCCACGACGTGTTGAGAGTGATGTAGCTTCTGGTTCAACAGAAGGCCTATCAAGTTTGGATCCAAGCGGGAGAAAGTTGATTGGGAGAAGTGAAAGATCGAGTGGCAGGGTTCCTAGGTCGGGGCTTAGGACGTTTGATGGTCATCGTAGGGCCCCTGCACCTACAGTGGAAGATTTAGCTGATTTGTCAGCCGTGGCGCCGCAGGAAGAAGCATTTCACAACCTATCAGATAGTGTACCAGAGGATTTTGAAGACACTGCGGAGATACCACAGGATGTTCCAACCTCAATGTATTTCAAAGCACGAGTGCCTACAACGGAGGAGATTGCAAAAGGATCAGTGTGGGGGAATTTTGTGTTAACGGCACACATAGACCGTATTCTCTCTGTAGAGAATCCGGAAACAAACCACCGGGTTTTATCACAGAAGAGTGTCAGAGAAGTATTTAACCGCTTAAGAGACCCAGAATCCGTGACTCGGGTAAGTAGATTAGTACTTCGACCGATCAGATACATCGTGCATATTACTACTGATGTTGGTGTCGTTGAGAAGCAGAAGTTGCCATTTCCGTTGGTAGGAACAACACGAGAGTTTGAACGCATGTTTATTGCATACAGAAGTGCTTCTGCACATGGTGCCATGGGATCCCAGTATTCTTGGCTCCAAGATCATATCATTTGGGAACCGATGGATGGGCAACACATAGTACCAGCTTGTAAGTTTGCACAACAGCAGTGGAGAAATGATATTTCGCTTTTAAATGAGTACCTAGACACGTTCGAGCTCCGGGAGGCCTCTTTTGTAGTGTATGATGATTGCCGCTTCTACATTGAGAAGTCTGCGCGGATCAACACAGCGGAGTTCTAGAGACAATCATATTCTACCATGAAAGAGGATTAGAGGAAGCTCCGTCAGATTTGGGATCTATACGAAAGGCCTGATAGCATACTACGTGCAGACGATGCACATAAGGTTGTTGCTTTGGTGAGTGCGGCAAGTGCAGTACATAAATTGCCCAAGGGGAATGGAGTTGTCACGGTGAAGAGGTTGGCCAAAAATATGGAGGATCTGACCAATCATGCATGGAATCCGAGCAATGATTGCTTTGAAGTTATCATTCAAATATGCAAGGACTACGGAGACGACATTCTCTTTTATAGGAAGGAGGAAGAGGACAAGTAAAAGGACATGGCGAGGAAGAAAGAGCTGAGTCCAAATGTGGACGTACGACCAACAAGAAAGGAGATGACTTAGAATTGGTTGAGGCTGTTAGGTAGGGTTCCAAGTCCATATTATCTTCGGTTGGCAAAGTCTGGTATAGCAAAGCCGGTGAAGAAGGACGGAGTAAGACCTCGTCAAGCATATTACTTCAATGGTGTACAAGACTCGAATCCACATCCTCATACGATTGCCGGTGTAGTTGACCGGTATAAAAGACGAGAAGTTGTGATGAATTCCATCCGTTGATTGATGGTGGAGAACAAGGAAAGTACACCTAATTCCATGGAGGAGTTCTTTCGTATCCGTGTAGGGAAGTATTTTCCGAGGAGTAACGAACAACTTGATACCTTTGGAAAGCTTTTGAATGCTACCACGAAAACAGCTTGGAGTGCTCATGTGCAGGGGAAGGTGTCTAAACTAGAAGACATAGGCTACCTCATTCCCCTTTCCATCAGGTTTCATTATGGTGACAGTGCAACAAGTCCTATCAACGGAGCGGGCGGTGGAAGATACTTCAAAGGAGACGTCTGCAACACCTACAGAGAGGATGCAAGATACCGGTGTAGTGGATGTTAGTTTGGTGGCAGTGGCAGGAGGGGGCGTACATTTGATGGTCCTAGGGTAGAGATTGAGGAAGAAGAATTGGACTCATTGGAATTTTTTTCGGTGCAGAGGAGGATTCGACAGCATTCGATGCCTTCTCAATCAGAGCCAATATCGGAGACACATGAGACATTTGAAAGTACTCAGAGTGATATTGGACCAAGTTTGCCTTCCATTTAAAAATCTAGCATATCCGAGGACATCATTGCATTTCAGGGGGCCTTTTCCTCAGAGCGAGAGTTGTCCTTCAATACAAAGGATGGTTTTTTCTACAATGATGATAGCGTAAGACATACGCGGGAGGGTGTTCCTGGCAATTACCGATATGTTGAGTGTGCGTCCATTAGCATCGAAGATGTGGGAGATCGTCCAGTGGACGATCATGAACTGTCCGCTATGGTAGGTAGTGCCATTAGACACGTGGAGGGAGTTGTTGCGCCAGAAGATGAGCTCTGAGCCCTGGAGCTTTATACTATAGTAGAGCATGCATACAGTTTAGGTGTCAAGTATGTTAGTATAATGCAGTTTGAGATGTGTCTATTGTTTGATGAATGGTATATATTTATATATTGGGTGGTCCATACGATATGTTTGATTTTAGAATCTCTCAGCAATAGTGTGGAATTGCTTGATTATGTATGTTTTTGCATTATAAAATACAGTGAGGTACGTTACACTATCTTAGGAAATTGCATATATATTTTTGTATCAATACACATTATTTTTGTAGTGCAGTACTCTAATATCCTATAATAACTCAAAACACATTTATAATCTCTTTGGGCACATTAATATAATTTTGTAGCAGGATTTGCAAACTAGATTAGAAATCATATATTTTCTAAAAAAAGGTAGAGAATGTAAAAAATATCTTATATGAACATGAAGATTTCAATGTTTGGCACGACAAACACCAAAACTTTGTGACAAAAAACATACTAAACTTTTGCCAAATTTGGATTTAAAAAATAATTTTGAGCAAATAACTTGCGGCTTTCTACCAGTAACCACTGCACTTGGCTAAGTGCATAATTGCTTAATTGCGTGTTGATTATGTTGGCTACTATTATATGAAATCTCAAATTTAGTGTCCAAAACTCATATGATTGTCCAATCTGCTTGTTGTTCAGAAGACTACTTTAGGTAGCATAACTTGTTCATCAAATGTTTGATGGAAAAAATTATATTTCCATAGAAACTTTTAATATAGCCCACCTCAAAAAATCTCAAAAACTACATTCAAAACTAACATCAGAGGAACATGTCCAAGCACTTGAAAATCCAATTTATGATTGGTTTTCTTGGGGTTAAATAATATCTATAGAAATCTAACACTCATTAATTTGATCATAGAAGGTACTAAAGATTGTTTAGAACAACTTGATAAGTAAAATTCTATATTATATTATGATTTTTATATACAGTAATGAACCTAGAGAAGAAGAACTCCGGTATCCGAAAGAGACCGGTGTGAATATAGTGTTTGTTCATTCTCTTCACTGGCCACTAGACATAGGCTAGTGTAATAGAACTACTCCCCCCTCTCAAGGGTAAACACTATTCTACACTAAGTACTTCCCTACACTAATTGCCTTAGAGACAACCAACATGTCATCTCCTCCAAGGGCTTTGTGGGTCCCCATACAATGAGGCCTTGGGACCCCACCATAATTGGATGGACTATGGTGGTAGGCACCACGCTAGCAATAGGACTTGAACTCACAACCACCTCACCAGTGTGCCATGACCCAAACCACTACACCAAGGCCGTGGTGCTTAACCCCTAAAGGACCAAACGTCCCCTCGGGGTCATTTTGGATTTTGGGCATGTACCTACAATTCGAAAAAAAATCCTATAAAATTGAATTTTTTTTCAAGATAGGATCTGATAAGAGCTTCGTGGAGATATTTTTAAATTTTTTTTTGGATTTGTGGTTTGAAAGTTAGTACCACTTAAAGCCAAAAGTGGGACTTTGGGCACCTCCAAAAATTTTGACAAAAGTTTCTATTGACATTGAGATTTTTCACACGTATAAAGAATATTTCCTTATTTAGAATTTTTCAAAAAAAATTATTGTCTTTAGTGTAAAAAGGCATTTTATTCCAAGTCAAACATTTTCACACATTGTCGGGCAACGGGGAAAAAAACTTCATCTTTTCTACATAAAACCTAGAGATCTTCATATTTTTCACTTTTGTTTTTTTCAACAACAATATATGGTAAAAAACTTCTTATTGACCATTTGGATTATCATTCGAATACATACGTAGTTCACAAAAAAATAAAACGTGAAATGGCAATTTTTGAACCTCCACTCCTTGCACACTTGTTTTGAATATGCTACACCCCTTTTTTACCTCTAAAAATTGGCGTGTTGGGAAATAACATCATGCTTAAGACAATGGTAAAATATTTAGACCTTGTACAATGCAAAAATTTGATACAAAATGAAGTCAAAGTCAGCTGATCTACTCAACGCAGGAATGAAAATGAACCATTGTTTTGACTTTAAACACTAAAATCTATCAATCTGTGCGGTGGATTGCAACCAAAATTTGATGGCATGTTTATATGGAAGCCTTTTTTAAGATCTTACGGTTGAAAATCCGAAATTCACTTTAAAATGTGGTTTTCATGTCTCTATTTGACAGTGGCAGTTTTGGACTGGTTTTAGAGCGAAATAGGTCGTGGTCCTTTAGGGGTTAATGAACCTACAAGTATAGTCGCATGATTGCTAATTTGAAACAACATTTAAGAGTAAGATCCATTCATTTATGAAACTGAACTCCAATGAAGTCATTTTGTATTATAATCATTGTGATTGAGTTGATTATATTTTTATCATTTCTTAGTTCATTAAAAGAAATTATGCAATATATTACCACATATCACCTTTTTAGTTATAATAGAAAAAATACAAGCACATAATATTATAAATTTCAATTGATTTTTTAGAATAAAATTCAACATTCCAATTTAGCCTTTAGATGTTAAACCTACTTCCAAATGAATTGAACCAATCAAAACAAAATATGAAATGTTCAATATTCAAAGGTTTAAAATAACATTCAATGTTGGTTATATAAAATATTTAAGGATTATTTAGATGGAATCGTCTAAAATACATTCAAAAGCACCTTGTCACTTATCAACATAAAACTTTATTTCAAAGAAGATAATTGAATGAAAAAACAAAATTTTAAAACTTAATTTAATATAATCAATACGATTTGACAAATATTGAATTTTCTTGAGTAAAATTATAATTCTCAATCAATTATCTAATACACTAACAAAGGACTCTTCATAGCTAAAAGCTGCAATGTAATCATATTCTACCGTTCTAGATCCGAGGCTTTCTATTTTAAAGTACAAGAAATTGTTTTTGATTTTGGTATAAAAATTAGGTTTTTATTTATGTGTGTGTAAATATTTAAATATGTTGTTATACTAAAATATTACCTATTAGTGGAAACTTGTGTGGTTAGGACACGATACTCCAATGGAATCGCCTCATACAGCTTCGCATCCACCCTTTCCTAATCCATGTACGCACCTTTGATGGTTGACGAGCTCGTGTACGGTTCACATCCATGCTTTCCTAATCCATGCACTTACCTCCGACCATTGACCAACTTGTGCACGGGTCCTCTTCCAATATTATTGGAAATCCCGTTGACGTGGCGGGACACAGACTTGCAAGTAGACATGGACGCGTGGCTTGTGTATAATTCAGTCGAAAGGGTACATTGGGAGGACTCTTCCAAATGACACATCGGATTCAAGAGACACATTCGAGAAGGATTTTTCAAAGAGCACATTTGATTCCTCACATCCTAAGGTGAAAAGACAGTTTGACCACGTGCACGCGTAGAGACCAATTCTATCCACATACAATAGAATCGGTTTATCTACATGCGTGTGGTCAAACTTTGTACTTCCACCTTTGGATGTACCGTTTGAATCCAATGTGCTCTTTGGATAAATCCTTCGTGGATGTGCCCTTTCACTAAAATTTGATTTATTATAAAAAAATTTACTGAGTTTTGAAATATTATCATGTACAGTACAATTTTTTTTTTAATTAATTGATACACATACAATTCTAAAAGTATGATTTCTACATATTGATCTTGAATAAATCCATCAAATTTGAGTTGATTTCAACATATAATAACAATAATATAATTCAAAATAAAATTAAAATAAATGTAGATTATGATGACTATTTATATATTGGCGGACTTGAGGGAAGTAGAGACTTGGGGGCTTGAGGGAAGTGGGGACTTGGGGGACTTGGGGGACTTGGGAGACTTGAGGGTAGTAGGGACTTGAGAGACTTGAGAGTAGTGGGAACTTAGGGAACTTGAGGGAGGTGGGAACTTGAGGGAGGTGGGAACTTGAGGCACTTGAGTGTAGTAGGGGCTAAGAAACTAGAAGGTTAAACAAAACAATATTGACACAGATTTCCACTTGTAAATTGTAATTATATATATATATATATATATATATATATATATATATATATATATATATATATATATATATATATATATATATATTGATTTCATTACAAACAAAAACCAAAAAGAAGCTTACCAAAAATCAATAATACAATCCCTATGAATTCCATAATTCAATACCCAGAAAAAAACATGGAAAAAACCAATCGATAAAAAGAAACGAAAGTCATCTCCTAACCAGACTTAAACTTCCTTGTATTATCCACGTCCAAGTGAACATGAGTGCCTGAATATCACCCGGATATTACGAGGGTATGAGCGTAAAATTCCAGGGGAATTCCGTCGCATTCAGGTGTTCACCTCTGGAAATTAATGAAAATAATTCCAGCGACTCACAGGAAGAGCTGTATTACGAACGCCACAGCTAATTACAACTGCACGGTTATGATCGAAGCATCACCATGATGAAAGATTGAATGGCCGCTGCGGCGCACCCAATGATGCCATTCCGCAGCAAATTATGAGCTCATGGATGTAATCAGTCGCTCATAATCACCAACACCGCCGAGACCCGCTCACCTCCCCATGATACACACGTGATACCCCCATCGGATACCTGTATGATACCCGGCGAGATTACGACTGCATGTTCGATCTGCCCTCGAGACGTACATGCAGTCGATCATCCAACGACTCACTACTCGGCTTTATGAAGCGCTACAGTTATGGAGAGGATTCCAGTTACATGCTTGAGCCTGGATCGATCACAGAGGGATCATCTCTAACTTGCACAGTCGATCCGTTTATAATTTGGTAAGGTGAATACCTAGTTTGGTCTGCTTTTTGGTTTCATGTGTCTGATACAACAATATATTGCTTTGTTGTTAGCGGTTCCAGACTGGTTTTAGGTTACGTGTAGTTCGAAAATATTAATTACAGCAGTGCTAGTTCCGTGATTGTGATCGATCTAGGAGGGTCATGTTGTTGCGGATTGTGATGGTTGGCTTTTGGTGTGCTATCACGGTTATCTGTCCAGGAGATAAGTTTGTTTTGGAGTGTGAACGTGTCTGTGCACTTCGGAATTTACGAGTCGATGCTGTTTGGAGCAAACTTTCAGCTTTTAGGTGTGCTCTGGGACGTGACTAAGTGATGACAGTAGTGTCAATGGCTGTTTGGTTTTGACTTTCAGCTTTTAGGTATGCTCAGGGACATAGCTAAATAAATTCTGGTGACAATCACCCCCATGTTGGTGATGGTGGTGGGTTCGCGGGTTGTGGTGGCAGGAGCTGGGACTTAGGCTCTAGGCTCTGAAAAGCACGGACGAGATGGAATCCGTGCTGATCATTGGCGCCGGGCCTGCAGGGCTGGCCACAGCGGCGTGCTTGGCCAACGAGTCGATCCCGTTTCTGCTTCTGGAGCGTGAAGATTGCGCCGCCTCGCTGTGGAAGAAGATGACCTACGATCGATTGCGCCTCCACCTCCCGAAACAGTACTGCGAGCTCCCGCTCGTCCCATTCCCAGACTCCTACCCCATGTACCCCTCCAAAGACGAGTTCATCGCCTACCTAGACAACTACGCGCACCACTTCCGCATCGTTCCCATGTGCAACACCACCGTCAAGTCGGTGGAGTTCGCCGCGCCTCTGGGCGCGTGGGTCGTCACGGCCGAGCACGGCGCGGGCAAAGTGCGCTGCAAATTCGCCGCGAGGAGGGTTGTGGTCGCAACTGGCGAGAACGCGGAGGCGGTGGTGCCGAAACTTGTTGGCCAGGAGAAGTTTGCAGGAAAAATTATCCATGGTAAGGAGTATAAGAACGGGAAGATATTCAGGAATCAGAACGTGCTTGTGGTTGGAACAGGCAACACGGGCATGGAAATCGCCCTCGACCTGGCCAACTTCGGCGCCATACCAACCCTCGTTGCGCGCAGTCCGGTAAATTCACTTCTCCGAGCAGGAAACTATGTCAGTTTGTTTAGATATCAGTTTGGTAAAATCCAGAATCGTGAATTATAAATTGTTGCAACTTGTGGAGTTTCTTTCAGATCAGAGCTGAACAATCAAGAGAATCAGTTGTGGACATCCCCAATTGCATTGATGTTCACTTTCCATTATTTCATAGCTCTGAGCAGGAAACTATGGACGCAGTTTGTGTTGAGAATTGTAGACTGGAAAGTATTTTGTGGAGTTCCAGATCAGACCTTGATATTTCGAAGCTGCATAAGAGATAGAATCATCTGAGCCTGCGGCGCTTTCTTAGATGTTCACATGCAGTTGTAAATTATATTAGCGTGCGTAAAACAATCAGCTGTGCATGTCAGTACGAGTACTTTGTGTTGATTCTCATGCTGTGTGCTTAATTACAGTTTCATGTGATGCCGCGCGAGCTTTTCGGATTGAACTCCCTTTCCACTTTCGACGTCTCCATGAAACTCCTTAAGCTGTTCCCACTCTGGCTTGTGGACAAGTGCCTGGTGTACTCCTCCTGGCTCACTCTCGGCGGCACCGCCAAGTACAATCTCGTCCGACCGGAAGAAGGCCCGCTGGCCATCAAGGCCAGGACCGGCCAAACTCCAGTTCTGGATGTGGGCACCGTGGCGAAGATCAGGAGCGGAGATATCAAGGTAACACACCAATGCTTAAACACTTGATGTGAAAATCCTCACTCGATCAAGTGGTTTCCGACTCACATATTCTGGTGAACTCGCAGGTGGTGACAGGAATTGATCGCTTGACAGAGAATGGCGCACGTTTTGTGAATGATGTCGAACAAGACTTCGACGTCATCATCTTGGCCACAGGATACTCAAGCTCAGTCTCCACATGGCTCAAGGTACGTAGCTTGCTTGTCGTGGTTCATCCCTTTGCTAAACTAGTAGGTGCATGCTTCTGATTTGTGTGATTCCTTGACAGGCCGGAGACGGCAACATGTTCGGAGAAGATGGATTTCCGACGAAGCCTTTTCCGAACGGATGGAAGGGCGAGAACGGGTTGTACGCGGTCGGATTCGGCAGAAAGGGCCTTCTGGGATGTGCTCATGACGCACAGCGCGTGGCAGAAGACATCGCCAAGGACTTTCACCATCAACAATTTTAGCTGCTGTTCCATGGTAGCCTATCATAGCCACCATAAATGTTCCACTCACTCGGAACGATAACTTAGTAGAGAGTTCGAGGCTAATAGTTTTCTCAACACGGATGCCCAGCTCACAAAAACAAATTGTGAATACCATATTTTCCCTCTCAGTTTATTCCAGAAATTTTTACCGAAGCTGCAGTTTTTCTCATCGTGCCGACGATGTTCTTCAAATTTGTCGGTAGCCTGATACTTTATATTTTTATGATCTACTACACATCCATACTGATAAAGTAAAAGTGATCACATCCATACTGATAAAGTAAAAGTGATCACATCCATACTGATAAAGTAAAAGTGATCACATCCATACTGTTAAATAGTTTCTACATCCACATAAGGTAAAAGGAGCTTATGTTTCCATATCCGCTCAAAGTAAAAGTGAGCTTATGCTAACTCTAAGTTAACTCCACCTTGTATGGTGGAAGGAAAGTATAAAAAGGAGCTCTCCCACAGAGTTGAACAGCAATACAATTTTTCAATAGGTGTGTTTTATTTGCTCTCTCTTATATTTTGGTTTCCTGGGCTGATTCAAACGCTGATTCTGGACGTGTTTAACAAGTCTGCTACTTTCTAAGAGGCTTCACCCACCTTGCTCGCTGGTCATTCCTGAGCCACATGAACAGTGAACTAGGAGCTATGTGCAGCAAAACCCTAAAAAGTCCGGCAAGTGGACTCCGATGTCTGCACTTGTATCGACGTTAGCACGGATACGACGTGCAACTTCGTCGCAGTTCTCTTTTTGTCGGGACGATCTGCCTATAAACCTGCCTACAAACCTCAAAAGATTGCATAAATGAGGACTTCCAGTCTCTGATACGAGTACTAGCGATTACTTCAATCCGATAGTGATTAGGCCAAGGCCCTGATACAAGTAGCGATCGCTGTAGTTGTCTGATATAGGAGATCGTCGACAGTGAGGATTGTGGGTGTGCGAGGCAAGATGGAGAACAACGGCAGCGTAATCGTTGACATGGTTACCGACATCGACCAAGCTGTGTGGAACGCGTACGCGGAGGAGACGCTCAAGATGGCCGCCAAGTGCGAGCAGATATGGATCGAGAAAGAGAGGGAGAAGATGGAGGAGGAGGAGGATCAGGCACATGAGCAATTCACTACCGACGTGGTTACCGACAGCGACCAAGCTGTGTGGAACGCGTATGCGGAGGAGACGCTCACGATGGCCGCCAAGTGCGAGCAGATATGGAGAGAGAAGATGGCGAGGGAGGAGGAGGAAGAGGAGGCTCAGGCAGCGGATCATCGCCATGAGAAATTCGGCTTTACCGACGCGACTCCAGTTTCTTCGAGGTTTTGGTCGCAGAGATGGCGTATCCCGCGACGTCTTCTACTCTTGATCCGGTGATCTGCACACATCTTGCGCCTTCGGATCTGCACACGTTCTCGCTTCGGATGTGGACCGGGTCTAGCTAATTTTTGTGATGGTTATGGGGATCCTTGCCCTAGGATATATATCTGTTGAAGATGGGTATGGAGTGTGAGTGTAAATATGCTGTTTGATGTGTAAAGATTTGAGTTGCACGTGAAACCCTAACCCTCATGAATAAAAGTTTTGTGTACATTTACAGACTGATTTCGTCGCGAGTTTCAAATCCTTTCATGTCGTAAGATTTTGTTGGAGTTGGAGGGTTTCTGTGGGCATGCGTGGATTGCACAGGAAACCCTAAAACCTTAGAAACACGATTTTTTGGTACTTTCACAGATCTGTTGCAGACAATGTGTTTGCAGACATTAGGGTTTTTCTGAAAGTTAAGGATCTTTCACCACGGATCGTAGGGTTTTATGTTAGTAATGGGACCTCATGCACTTGGCTTGGGAAAGGTGTGGGGAACCACTGGTCAATCTTTTGGGAACTTGGGGTACTACGGGGGAGCTTTAGCTTGCATGGGGTAGGACCCAAGAGCATTGCATCTCATTTGTGCAAAGAAAGGAAGTGAGATTTTTGGACGTCTATTCTCGTGCATAAAAAAGTTTCGTACTGTCTGGCACCATATTCCTACTGGCTTTCCTCTTCGTTCAGGAAAACCCTATTATGATTTTCTTTTTTGTCTGTTGTTTCTTTCCAAGGTTGGACGATTCGTGGAACTTATCCTATCTTTGGCTAACTGGACTTTGTGACTCTGAATTGTGCAAAAGTGAAGTAGTCTTTCACATGCTGCACTTTCCACATGCACCATTGGATGGCGTTTAGGGTTTAGGGTTTTCGACTGAGAAATGCATAGATGATCACTGAGAGGGGTCATCCCTCATGATTGAGTGGGTGCAATTTCATTGTTTTCAGATAAGATTCCTTCTTCAAAAGCATATGTGCAGGAATTCATTTTGTGGATTGAGACTGCCACAGGTAACCAACTCTTTGCTGTTTGGAGAAAGGTTCTCCAATATTCGTTGACACAAGCTGGGGGTTGGTTGAGGCATCGATGGACATGGCCTTGTTTTGAAAGCTTGTCGCTGCCATCATGTCCACACTTACTCTCCAAGCAAATAATATCTGAATGGGATGATGTACATACATAAAAAATGATATCTTATGTACATCCAAGGGGTGAAGAGTTACCAACTTTGTGAGGTTCTATTTAGAATGCAGCCTGATATAAAAAAAAGCGTTGCTGGTAAAGATTTGTTTGTAGTTCTCCTGTTGATGTTCTGTGCTCCAACTCATGCTGATTCTTTGGAATAAACAAAAGAAAAGTTGATCTAGATGCCATCCTTGAGATGGAGAGATGAAAACCAGACCTCTAATACACTCCAACACGTTCTGTTTTTTAGCAAGTAGTGAGAACAACACAGCAATTATAAGGAAGTAGTAGAGAAATTCTCTGTTGCTTCTCACATGGTTCACCATACGGCTTGTGTTTGGTTTTAGCCATCCGATTGGTTTGGGTACATTTTGTATGCTTGATCACACAATAACCTTGTTACTAAGAGTCACTGCTAACAAGATATTTAGGTAGTAAGTGACAGGTGCTTTGTTCAGCAAATGAGTTGATACTGTGAATGTTCTACAACATGTGTGATTTAAAGGGTTGTTAAAACCTCAGTTCGTGACGTCATACTCCGACAAAAACCTTGCCACAGAAGTGGACAGTGTACATTGGGCTCACAATGGATGCAAGGACTTGGATCACACATCTCAAATTATAAGGCTTGACTCCTTGCCAGCTCTGGCTACTTGTACGGCCTGTACCATGACTAAGATCTGCACGGTTTCACTGGAACCTATAACCACGGGTCTGCCAGAAACCATGGAATGCTGTGCAGCTGCTGGTTATGTGTGCACACTCCACTGTTCATTCAGTAGTTGCCAATCCCAAAAAACCTTCAGAAAGTTTAGTACTTGCGACAGCCTCACCTGAGGACATAAAGCAACTCCCCCCCCCTCCTTCGGGAAAAGAAAGATGTTCATTTATCGCATTTTAGCTGTTTTCTTGCTTCTCAAAGGCGAGGATGAAGATTGAACATATACGCATCTTTCTCAAAATTCTATACCAACTTGGTCTCACTTTAGACAAAGTTCTAGGAGAGGAGAGGTTCGTTGAATGCATCCCCGGCATATGCTAAATTCTGTTATCCTTTAGGTGGAAGAGATTTGAATGGGTGGTTCCCTATGCTGTGATAGGAACCATGACAGTGTCTACCAAACTTCCCTTTCTGGATTGTTTCGGAGTGACAAAATCATGAGCAGCCCTTATTTTCTTTGTCGATCTGTAGCCAAATTGCAAAATTTTCCCCCAAAAAAGAATATTCCCCCCAAAATGGAAAAAATATGATTTCATGTCGTCGAAACTTCATTGATGGCCATATTGCCACTAATGAACAGCCGGGACTCCATCCTATCGCCAGAAAGGATGTACAATTCTATGTTTATGGAGATGAATTCTCCAAAATGAATATTTATGGAGAAAATTTGGTTTTGTATGGTTTCAAGGAGAAAGCCAGAAGTGCTACAGCTCCTTGGCCTCTGTAACGACTAAAACAAAAAAAATTAAGGGTCATGAGTGTACGTTGGTGATTGTTGTCAGGAGCAGCATGATGAATCAATCCACAAAGACTCCTAGTATTGATGTTTCATGTAGACTACATATCCATCTGCAAAAGTGTTCCCCAGTGGCACGCACATCCAGGGTTATGTGGAACTTTGGGTGAAGGAGTGAGGTCTCATAAATTCAAAGGTTTGAAGCCTTGCCCTTTTGGATAGAGAATGATTTTCAACTGCTCTTTTTGATGATTTGTTACTCACGCGGGGCTTTCCAGTGAGACGCAACCTAATTCTGAAATGGAGCAGCAAAACAAGAACACTTTTTGTGTACTTTATATCTTGCCAGAAAAACAGGCCCATGTGAATGGCTCACAAGCATGCTGATACCCTTTGCCCAGAGTATCTATGGGACAAGATATCTAGGCGGGAATGTACTTTTGCTTTCGTGTCTCTTGCCTAATTGGCCAAAACACATATAGTCCTTTCGTACTTGTTGCACCACAATATCGTCCCCACGTGGAGAGTTTTATTTTGGTGAGTCCGGCAGATGGAAACAAATTGGAACTTCGAAATTGTTATGCACATACAAGGACTGGTGTACTTCCATGTGAGGGTGGAACACATGCATTCACATCCCTAAACATGAGCATGGACGGGAAAGATGAAGTGGTGAGAGGCATGAAAACAACAATTTATTCACCACATTATCTTTGCCATTAATGATATTCACTACATACCCTCTTTCCAACCTTTAGTTGCTTCCAACTCTAAGTTTTCCATCGAGAAATCTTGATATTTTTCCAAAAGGGATTCCTCAGATCACAACCATACCTTTTGGTTTCTAGCGCCCCCTCCATGCTTTGAATTCCCTCTCACCACAACTAACGACCACCATCTCATGCACAATGTTCACTCGATATTATCTTGGTAGTAATGTTACATGGACCATTTCCTTGTGGGTGCACACAGAGTTTACCTTAGAGCATCCACACCGGCTCTTGTCAAGCCGGGCTCTGGGAGTCGAAGTTGACAAGGCCCACAGCTGAATGCTTGTGGCCAAGACGGGTGGACCCGCAGCGAGCTGCGCTAAATAGCTCCTGCAGCAAGGGGCTCACGACCCCTTCCTTGTCCCCGCCTCCCTGCCATCACAAAAAACAAAAGTCTCCAACGAATCTGAGCCCTAAATGTGCCTCGAAATCCATTGCAGGGGCCATTTTGAGACTCTTGGAGTTGAAGAGCGCGGCACAATTTTTAAGGAGCCCAGAACCCCCTAAACCCAGTCTTGAGCGCCGGTGCGGGATGGTGGAGGCTCCGGTCCTGGCTTGGCAAGAGCCGGTGCGGATGCTCTTATGAGTGTTGGACTAAGCCAGTACAACATCACATCATTGCTCCCTTGAGAATAGAAATTGTATTTGTAACTCAATTTAGAATCTTTCGAGAAGATGATGCCTATCTTGCAAAGAACATTGTCTCCTTCCTCCTACGATAGCCTTGCCTGGCTTATTCGAGCATATTCTCTGCAACAAGAATCCACCTCGTAATGAAGTTGATCACAAGTTATTGAAATTCAATCCATGTGAGGTAGAAAGTATCCACATTCTCCTGTTGTGGAGCACCACAACTGAACCAATGATCAAGTGTACCTTACAAGGTTGGACTTGACATACAATGTACTTTGCAAAAATATCCACAGGTTTCATCATGAGTCACTCATCAATGACGTTGTTTACAGACATTGTAAGAGCAAACTTCATCTCGTAAAAAAAATTAACAAAAAAAATCTAATATTCACCTACTCAAATGCTCCTCCGGAAAGTTAGGGGTTAAGTGGCTATTTATTTTCATGGGCTCATGAGCCTATGTCAAATCACATCCTTTTATTGATGTTCATGTTGAAGTTAGGAATATCTAAGTTATGTTTGGTTAGAAATGAAAAATCTGTCAAATTTTTGCAAATTAACCCTTCAATGTCATTTTAGATTCTAATGGCTAGTCCAAGGTACTTATGAAGAATGTAGACTACATAACTACACACTGCATAACTAATCACATTGAAGAAATGAAAATACAAGGAATCAATCAAGAACTTGGATAACAATCACAATGATCCTTCACACACCTTGAGTGTTTATCGCAATCACTTACTTAAGAACTTGATGTTATGAGTGAGTACTTTAGATGACCTTCATTAAGTTGCATTGATAGACATTGAGGTTTAAAGATTAAGAACACATTTGTTATTTCTCATCACCCTTCAATCATGTGCTTGATTCTAATAATTAGAGTCTTACTGAAATGTGTCTTTGCAAAATCATACATCTATGTCAAATGAGTACAATAAATAAACTAATTAAATCTATAAAATTAAAAAAATCTCAAAGCTACCAAAAGTTGGAGAAAGGTACCTTAGGATTTGTTAAGATATCTATGGAGTTGGTGGATTATAACCCAATTGTAAATCTTGACTTTACTTATAAAAATTTCCTCAACTCCAAGTTGCAAAAATTCATGCACTTGTTATGGATTTCCAAGAATAATCTATTTGTATTTCAATTTATTTTTGTATAACAATGATGCTCATGAAAGCTTTACACTTGTGGTATTGGAGGCCTATGAATGCTAACATCAATTTTGTAAACATTTTAGCCATGAAATTTTGTTATTCTCCTAACATATCAAGGTGTACCTTCAAAAACGCATCCATGTAGATCTCATAAGCTTCATGGAGCAAGCAAACAAGTCATAGTATTAAGGCTCCCTACATGACACCCGATGAAGGGGTTTGCACCTCAACCTGCCTCAGTAGGGCCAAACTTTGTAACTTGCCTCCCCAAAAGGCACCATGGCCTTGGTGTGGTGGTTTAGGTCATGGCACACCGATGAGGTGGTTGTAAGTTCAAGTCCTATTGCCAGCATGGTGCCTACCACCATAGTCCATCCAATTATGGTGATGGGTCCCAAGGCCTCTTTGTATGGGGACCCACAAAGCCCTTAGGGGAGATGACATGTCGGTTGTCACTAAGGCAATTAGTGTAGGGAAACACTTAGTGTAGAAAAGTGTTTACCCTCGAGAGGGGGGAGTAGTTCTATTACAATAGCCCATGTCCCGTGGCCATATGCTTAGTGAAGAGAATGAACAAACACTATATTCACGTCGATCTCCTTCGGAGATCGAACTTCTTCTTCTTCTTCGCCTCCGCAATGTGTTCGCTATTAACCCTTTACCGCCCAAGACCTGTTTTTGGAAAACCAAGAATTCTGCTAGTTTTTTCTTTGAACCAGATTTGATGGAAATACAATGACTAGTATTAATATCTATTCATACATAATTGAACTTAACCCATGACCTCAACTTTGGGGAAATTTTGCACAACATTCAATGGTTGATTGGAATAGATTATAGTGTTTAAAGCTACCGTATATTGGGAGTGAAAACTATGGACTTTGGAGGGTGTACTACTTTAACCGCCGATAGATTCTTGCAAGAATTTTATTACTTTGAATAAGTGTTGTTCACTTGTGCACTAGGTTGATAGCTTTGCATTGACATATCATATGTGAAAAAAAAAAATTTATACGCAATTATTGGTGGTTTTTTTTGCTTTTTCTACTTGATTGTTTACAAAAATGTTCCAACTTTATATGAATCAAAGCGGAAGTTTTGTATGTGAGGAGAGTGATCGACAATCACAAAACAATGAAGAATGTCTTAAAGACAAAGTTCAATCAAAATTTAAAACCAAAATCAATGTGCATGTGTGTAAAATACAACATAGTATGTGGCATGGTTTTCACTGTATTTTAGTGTGTTTGATGTATTTTGTGTTGTATTCCTAGCTTTTACAAGAGTTCTATAAATCCAAATCATGATATGATTGTTGGAGAGTGTTCATGTAATGTGTGCGCAGATGTGAACCTTGTATCTCGAAGCCTAATTCCTCATGGATTTCATGCAAATTGAGTTTTAGCACCTCCGGAGTCCCATTTCAAGCTTCTTGGGCGGTAAAGGGTTAAAGGATGATTTTGCTAAACTTTATGTATATTACAACCAAGGTTGTCTATCGTGACATTGTACCACCATGTCATGTTGTAACGGACCCTCTCATCACAATAGGATAGAGTCAACGTCGGATCTTTACCCCTATATAGGCTAAGTAAGTTACTTCGTTGTTGACATGGCCATCTTAGGTGGCAAGGATATCTGACATAGATGTCCTAAGTCGCCATGATATCCCACATGTATACCACCACTTCATTTCATTAAACCCAAAAATACTCTGGCAATTTCACACCAAAAACACTTCAAATTTGTTGGATTCTAGTGCAATGAATAGAGAAGGAAACAAAAAATTACTTCTATTTTTTATCGTAGGATCTCAATTAAGACTTGTTGGATAAGGAGCTCAAAAAAACTCATAAACTTTGATCGCATGGATTGAAAGATTGTAGTGCTTGAAGTCAAACAAAATGATTCATTTTCTTCCCTGCGTTGAATGGATCAACAGACTTTGACTTCACTTGGTGTCAAATTTTTGCACTACACAAGTTCTTGATCCATTACCGTTGTGTTGAACATGATTTTAGTTCCTTCTATACCGATTTTTAGAGGTAGAGGATTGGTGTAGTGTATTCAAAACAACTGTGCAAAAAGTGGAGGTTCAAAAAGTGCCAATTCACTTTTTAATTTTTTGTGAACTTAATGTGTTTTAGATTGATAATCCGAATGGTCAATAAGAAGGTTTACACCACATATTGTTGTGGAAAAAATAAAAAGTGAAAAATATGAAGATCTCTAAGTATTATTTGGAAAGGAAGAAGTTTTTTAGTACCTTGGCCGACAATATGTGACAGTGTGTGAAATTGTTTGACTTGGGTTAATATGCTATTTTTCACTAAAGACAAGAATTTTTTTTTGACAATATAAAAAAAATGATATTACTTGCTAGTATTGGAAATCTTATATTCAATAGAGTGTCCTAGCAAAAGTTTTTGGAGGTGCCAAAGTTCGTGCTCGCTCTTCCCGATTGAAATTCAAAACCATATAACTTTTTCATTAAATATCGGATTTAGGAAAAAATTATTATCCCACTTAGGTTTTAGTGATGACCTTGTATAGTAAATATTTCAAAGATTAATGTTACAAATTGACACCATAGGAATCTGACCAAACTTCTGAAAGCCCATTTTTTACACTTGGTCGATTAGGAGTTGATTTTACCATCCGCTCCCATACTTCTGTCCGCCTGTCGGACCTCCTCACCTTTGGGTAGACGGGGTGGACGGATTTCTTGCCCAAATGTAGCTTGTGAGGACATGTTCGTCCTCTACGTTTTACAACGTCGTAAAAAATGTCCTTACAAGTCTACTTTGATATAGTATCAAGGCTACTAGAACAAGATCCGTCACTGGTCCCTCGTCCGACTCCATTCAACCCCTTCCACATTGGAAGGTCAAGGCAAACAAAATACTTCCTTAAATGTTTCTTGTTAAAACATTTTTGCATCAGCATTCAATGAGGTTGTTAAAAGTGTCTTTCTTTATATCATTTGAATCAAATGTGAGGCTGCTAGAGTGCCTTAAATGTTGCCATATGCTTCCATCCTAACGCCACTATTTATCCCACTCTGAGACCCTCTCCCTCAATCCTTCTCCCTCTTTATCCCTCTCACTCCCACTCCTTTCTCTTGCCCTCTCCTTCCCCCTCTCCACCCCTTCTATCCCATTTCTTTCCTTCCCATTTGCTCTCCTCCTCCTTCTTCCTACCCCTCCCTCCCTTATTCTCCCTTTCCCAATATTATTTTTTTCTTATTTTCTTTTTTTAAAAGAATTTTTTTTGTGGATAAAAATATTTTCATCATAGAATTCATCATTTTGTTTTTTGAGGAAAATAAGTCCCTTTTCCAAATTTTCTTCTTACTTCAATCTTCTTCCCTTTATTCTCTTTATGTCTTTCTAATTTTTAGTTAATGTCGTGATGTTTTAAATATTTGTTGGTGTTTTGGTGTTTATTTTTTGGTCAAAAATGGTTAAACGCTCAATCATTGACTCTAGTGTTTCGCAGAAGGCTTTTTCTAGCAAGTATATATCTTAAAGATATCCATATGGCAGTCAAATTTAGTTCAACCAATTCGTTTGCAACAACTTAATGGTTGGTAGAACCTTCCAAACATAGTTACTACAATCTTGCAATTATCAACCTTTATGAAGCTCCTTTTTGATCGATAATTATCATGTATGACCATTTTTGACAACAATAGTTTTTATGGATGTCCAATTTGTCTTTGTATGTAGCATTTGGTTCCATGTGAAAGCTCTTTGGAGTCCCATCGACCCTTCTTCCTCCACCTTCCTACCTCTCATCACCATTATCTCCAAATGGAGTGGTTGTGGGTTCGATCCCTAACTATAAACTTTACACTCCACATGATGGGATTGCCACAAGTTGCCAATGTAGCAACTTGTGTGTGCCAAAAAAACAGAAAAAAAACCAATCAAATTTCAACGTGCATGTGCTTGATTTAGAAGTTCCTCTAAAATGCCTTGGTCCTTCACCAACCAGTGTGTGCCCAAAAAAAACAAAAAAACAAAAAAACCAATCAAATTTCAACATGGATGTCCTGATGTAAATTAATGCGAGTGATCCACATCAATCATGAATCCACACTATATTCAATGAACAGTGTAGAGAATCCTCTAAAATACCTTGGTGCTTTTGACCCGTGATTCTATATGACAACAATATTGAAAACACCCGGCCCTAAGGTTGGATGACCTATAACCACCACGAACCCCAGAACCAACAAGCTAAAGTGGACCAAAACCACCACAAACCCGCCCCATTTCCGAAATTTTAGGAAGTCAGATATGATTGGGTGTCAGTTCATGATTGGTTCAAAGCTCCCGGTTTTTAGTCAATGCAGAAGTGGTCATTAGTACAACTTAGTGTGGAAATAGAGAGTTTTGTATGTCGAGGAATGGGTCACGGCTTACTATCCACTTTGAAAATTTGTAGCAATTTCAATATGAAGAAATAAATGGTCACGACAATTGCAATATTCATGAAATCCTATTTTGAATTCCCAAAAAATGTCTTACCACGTATACAAACGCTATAAATAGGTCAGCAAGCTTAAGTTGGTGGTTATAGGTCATCCAACCTTATTAGCCTTTTTCGTGACGGAGCTAAAGCCCACCCAGTTCCCTCGACACTCCAGAAGGCAGCTGATGCGTGCCGGGCCGGGAGAGGAGGGGCAGGTGTAGTGACGTGGGCAGGTATGGGGCCGGTATGGAGCCCTGTACAAGTGTGAGCCTTCATGTAATCTCCAAGACCGGGTGCCATGTCATGCGCTGTATCCCCGAGCACCGTCGCGGGCCGGGCCGGGCCAGTTCGGACGGGTCTGGAACCTTATGATTCCTCCATTGCCGTGATTAGGGAGCTCGGCCCTAAAAGCACCCGGAGTTGCGTAACTGTAAGCTGCTAATTCTGGGATGAACCCATTTTTCCTTCTGTAGGGTTGCCTTTTTCCTACCCTTGTCCGAAACATGAGGATGTAGGGAATGGAGGGTTGTGCTCCTCCAAACAATAAAGTGGGCTTCTAGAATTGCTCTCGTTTGGAGATACGAGTGCCTTTTCATCCCCAAATTTCTTCTTGTGGGGAGTGAGAGAGGTGGCATGCAAAGAACTTGAACTTAGAGGCCATGGGGTTACCTGTGGAGCTTTTCTTTCCCCGAGGAAGAGTATGGAGATCATCTCTTTAAAAATAGGATTCTTAATATTTACATGCTTGTGAGGATAGAAGTGTTAGAATTTTTATTTTTTATTAAAAAAAAAAATATGGAAGGCTTGTATTCAAAGATTTCCCCATAGAAAGCGACGTTGACAATGCCATGGAGTCAAAAAATTGGCATCAATTAAGGATTTTTATTGGAGTAATTTTTATTTGAAAGGTTGGGTTTCCGCTTCTTTCAATATATGCAGTCAATTTAAGTAATTTTGATAGCCATACTACTTATTATATGAATTAAAGTTTAAACTTTCATAATTAATCCAATTAATTTATCCAGAGGTTAGAGTCTCAGTAGGACTTCAGTCTATGAAGGAACAAAATTGTGGTGCACACACCTGGTTGGGAACACTCCCGTCTGGCGCAGCAATTATTATCTTATGACAGACATGCTGAACAAAGATGTTTTATTCTGAATCAGTAACGACCTCTGATCTCATTCCCATGCACGTGACTTTGCACCCCACAGATACCCTGTTGATACCCTGATTTGGGAGGCACTGATCTTGTGAGCTTCGTGTTCTCATTGCTTTTCACTTGTTTAATTAAGTTTGCGTACTGTTGTGAGCTGTTATTCGAATCGAAATGTTTACAATACTCTGTACTTTTAGCTTTTATGATTTCTACAAAGACGCCCACTACTTCAAATAAACAACAGTCTAAATAATCAGTGACAAAACTCTCAAATAGATCGGAACACAATAATTCTTCCCTGCAAATCAATTTTTAAATATTTCATCACATTTCTAGGTAGTTACATGAGGCCATCTTTACTGTTGGAAGTAGGACTTTAATTCAAAATAATCAGTATGATCGTGTTTAAATACATGTTTTTACTGGGATTAGTCCATTTACAATCACGATTCACCTAAAAAATTTCTGGCTTCCCAAACGTATCAAGAGAAAATGTTCCAAAATGTAATACCCTCACAAAATGAAAAAGTAAAGTCAAACATCACTGATCATTTTCAGAAAATTACTTCAGTCACAGTATTCTATAAAAGAAAAAGCATTCTTATACAAATATAAACAGTCGTTTGTATAAGTTAAAGTGCAATCAAACCATAATTAGGCGTTAACTGTAATTAGACGGTAATCACTTCTGGAAGTATTGAAACTTTTACTTTAAACTTTAATTATACTTGAAAAGTAAAAGCATGTACAAAAATAAAGAAGAACTGAACATCTTTTACGGATTACATCTACAGAGGTGATGAACCCCACCGTTTATAGATAAGATCAACGGCGCTGGAACTGGAGTTGAACTCCAGTCCAAACCCCGGACTACGGATGAAACTCATTGTGAAACTGCCGGTCAGAATTAGTTAAGAACGATCTGCACGCGGCCACAAGTCCGAGCCCCGACCTCTTATGACCAACCCCGTCGCTTTGGATGAACGCACCGAAGGAAGGCCGCTTGTCATGAAAGCCGTGAACACAATATCACAAACAGAGCGCACGCACACATACTCTCGCGTTGCGCTCCAAGCCCGCTCTCACGACGACATGCGTCCGGGCCGTGCCAATCTGCGATGGAGGCGACCGTGAAGACGTGCCGACGCTCGTTTACAGGGCGCAATTTGGTGCACTGTGGAGGTGTGATGGTGTGGAGCTGATCTGAGAGAGGAGCGATCGAGTTTGGGAGGCGAGAGGGAGAGAGGAAGAGAGACAGAGAGTGAGTGAGAGAGAGAGAGAGAGAGAGAGAGAGAGAGAGAGAGAGAGAGAGAGAGAGAGAGAGAGAGAGAGAGAGAGAGAGGTAGGAGAGAGGGAAGAGATGGCGCAATCGAAGGCCATGACGGGCGTGTACATCGCGTGCGCAGCTGCGGCGTGCGCCGTGGCCGCCGTCGTGGTGGTGAACCGCGTCAGGTCGCGATCGCAGAAGGCGACGGCGCGCAAAATTCTGCTCGAGTTCCAGGAGGCATGCGACACGCCGCTGGCGCGCCTGCGCCAGGTCGTGGACGCCGTGGGAGTCGAGATGCACGCCGGGCTCGTGTCGGAGGGCGGGAGCAAGCTGAAAATGCTCCCGACGTTCATCGACAACTTGCCGGACGGGTGAGATTGCGCTTCCCTTTCGGCGCTTCTCTCCTCGCGGTGGAAAAGAATTCTTCTATTCGTTGCTACCTCTCTCTCTCTCTCTCTCTCTCTCTCTCTCTCTCTCTCTCTCTCTCTCTCTCTCTCTCTCTCTCTCTCTCTCTCTCTCTCTCTCTCTCTCTCTCGTTTTTTTTTTGGTTCCTTATCTTACTTTTGGAAACCTTTTCATGCGGTCTCTAGAAATTCGTGAAAACGGCGAGCCAGATCTCTGCTCCGTGAGCTCTTGCAATCTAGTTTTGGATGGAAATTCGAGCAATGCAGGAGCGTTGAGCACGATTTGTTTCGGAGGTTACGTCTTGTTGGCTTCTGCTTGTTATTTTTAGTAGTTTTGTACTTGTTGTCGCAAATTGCTTCCAGAGGACGCGGAGTCACTACTTTTAGCGTGAGGCGGAGTAGCTTTAAATACCTTGTTGTGACGAATTCAGCTGTTTTATTAGTACGTGTGTGCGTTTCATCGAATTACGTAACGGCTGTGAGACTCTTGTACAATTTGTATCTCTTAAGAGGCCGGTGTGAATTATGGCGGGCACAAGCTTTTTTCTGTCTTCTTTTTCTGGTTTCGTTAGTTTTTGCTCGGTGGGGATTTTTTAGGATTGCTCATCAGTCAGTGTAGGTTCTAATTTAGAGGGTGCTTCTGAAGCATTACTTGCATTTGAGAGTTACAAGTTGAGTGTAAGGGCTATTTATGAGCTAGTTGAGTAAAGATCATGCAATTAAGACTTTTTTGCTTCAAGAGGTCTTGCGCAATTCTGGCTCTGATGAGAGAGGATTAGTTTTGTAGTTTAAGAATTTTTTTCTTTAACTTTTTTGTTTTGCAAACTGAAGTGTATCTTGAGGGAGCGGTTTCAACTTTTTGCTTATCATTTTTTATCACTTTTTTCTGTTTTTGTAGTGTAGTCCACTCTCTGCTGGCTTTTGTTTAATTGATTCTTGAACAATTAATCGTTCTTCCTGCTTGTGTCAATGATCTAACAGCATGGGAATCATTATTTGGCGGTGGACAGGAATGAGAAAGGTCTTTTCTACGCTGTGGATTTGGGGGGCACCAACTTCCGAGTGCTCCGTGTCCAGTTGGGTGGTCTGGAGGGTAGGGTGATTAAGCAAGAGTATGAGGAAGTGGCCATTCCTCCTGAGCTGATGCTTGGAACGACCCAAGAATTGTTCGATTTCATTGCTGGGGAGTTGGTGAGCTTTGTGGCGAGGGAAGGTGACGATTTCAGGCTGCATGAAGGTCAGTCGCGGGAAATAGGTTTCACCTTTTCGTTTCCAGTGAAGCAAACGTCCGTCAATTCTGGCACGCTCATCCACTGGACCAAGGGCTTCAAAGTCAATGATACAGTACGTTTTCTTACCTACTCCCTCTTGTGGACATGTTGTAGCTGTGTTTGGAGTTGTTAATTTGATCTCTATTAGTTGCTTGGATAACGTGACTGTTTTTTTTGCAACGAAGTCAACGTGACAATGCACATGTTTGGGTTGAGTACTCCACCAAAACTTTGGTACTTTAAAGCAATTTCTGCAGTTTAAGTAGTTTCATAGTCCAAGGCTCTGATACTGTTGGACGAGTTTGTTTCGAGGTGTGTTTTATTGTACTTGGGTACTCAAATTGTCTATGTTTTGAGCTTAATTATGACTAATATCAAGTTGTTTGCTTGAATTTGCAGGTTGGTCAAGATGTGGTTGCTGCACTCCAGAGGAGCATTGAACGAAGAGGCCAGAATATGAGAATTGCGGCCTTGGTAACGTCATTCTTCGAAACTTTTTGACTTATCTAATTTTTGGAGAATTGAAATATCAGAGGCTGTTGCAGGTAAAAGTTTCGTGACTTTTTAGGAGTTCAAACGTTTTCAAGTGCAGTGCTTATGGTATGCACATGAGTGGAACAATGGTCATGTGCATAGAAATGCTCCAGGAATATGGTGATTAGATTCCGTTCATGAAGAGATTAGTAGTTTCTGATGGCTGTGTTCACAATGCATGGCTTAGCGTGAATTCATTCTGAATACCACAGGAAGTTTGTTGATGTTGGAAGATTTTAGTCGATGGAGATATACTGAGAAGGCAGTAGGAACGAAGTCGAGGACTCTTGATGACAGAGTTGAACACGATCTGTGCTTTTCACTAACGTCTGGTTCACGTGATCCAGGTGAATGATACTGTAGGCACCTTAGCTGGTGGTCGGTACTGGAATAACGACGTTATGATAGCTGTCATACTGGGTACTGGCACCAATGCATGTTACGTGGAGCGAGCTGAGAACGTATCGAAGTTCACTGGCGAGATTCCGAAGTCTGGACAGACGGTTAGTGCATATCTTGTACAATTCAGGTCGCAGTTGTACAATTCGATTGTTTTGGTTGTATGTTGCAGAATACTTATCTGCACACGTCTCTGGATTTTGACGTTCTGTGATTGTGCTCAATCTGCAGAGTAGTTAAATTTCAGCTTTTTGATTAACTAGGACAAAAGCGCATTATTTGAATTCCATTTTTTTTTAGTGAGTCTAATGGTTGTGCTGTAGCCAGTTTTGATATGTAGTTCTTTTGACAGGTCATCAATATGGAATGGGGAAATTTCTGGTCGTCACACTTGCCTCGCACTTATGTGGACGAGTCGTTGGACAACGAGAGTCTGAACCCAGGAGAATATGTAACAATTCTCACATGTGACTTATTTTGTTGTGGCTATTCTTCTCTGGTCTTGTGAACGAAACTGGTTGAAATTGGTTGAAATAAGCTAAAAATCGCTTTTGGTTGCAGGGTTTTGAGAAGATGATATCTGGGATGTATTTGGGTGATTGTGTGAGGCGTGTACTTGTAAAAATGGCACAAGAAGCTGGCATTTTTGGAACCAATGTCCCACACAAGCTTTTGGAAGCTTTCTCACTTCGGTCTGTAATCCACTTCCCCATTTTTAATATTTTAAAAAATGATTGAATTGGGTTGACTTGCTTGGTTTGCTTTTGCATTATGTGTGTTGAGTGTTGTTGACATCGCATGTAGGCTGATGTACGGTGACCATTTGTGGTTGTTTTCCTGCATGAAAAGTTGAAATACATTAATTTAGGTTTTGTTGTTGGTTAGGTTTTAACATAGCTCTGGGTTTATTTTCCAGGACACCGGACATGTCCAAGATGCACCACGATGAGAGCAGTGACCTGAAAGTGGTTGCAGAGGTTCTGAAAAGAGTATACGGGGTATGTAATTCAGATCTTGATACCTTGTTCAATACCTTCTTCTGATGGTGAGCTTGTCACGGAAAGATGAGTGTAAATGCTTTGCTTGTAACATAATGCACTTTTCCTGCAGATTCAAACCACAACAGTGGGAATTCGCAAGATTGTACTTGAGGTTTGCGACACGGTGTGCCAGCGGGGGGCAAGACTGGCGGCTGCTGGAATCGTGGGGATATTGAAGAAAATTGGTCGGGATGGAAGTAACGCGAATGGTATCAAGATGAATGGCTACCACGATTCAGAGGCTCCTGTGAACCCTCCATCCAACGGCAGAACGGTCGTCGCAATGGACGGTGGTTTGTACGAACACTACATTGAATTCCGGAACTACATGCAAGAGGCTGTGAAAGATCTTCTAGGAGAGGGATCCAAGAACGTTTCCATTGAGCTTTCGAAGGATGGGTCGGGCATTGGAGCAGCCCTTCTCGCCGCATCACATGCTGAGTATGTGCCCACCTGATGAAACTCTTTTAGCGTTATGGTTAGGGCTCTAAGGTGTCGAGTTCGCTCCTCGTCGCGTCTCCTGTATAAAGCCTCGTAGTCTAACCTGCTGTCGGTACCCCATCCGGAGTGATCACTGACCGAAAGTGAAACTCATCTGAGTACCATGGAACCCCCAAGTATTTAACCCCCATCCCTCTTGAGAGACGATCTAGGTCTGGTCCAGGATAGAGAGCTTATTCATGTTTTTGTAACGACCAACCTCTGATACCAGGAATTTGGAGGCATTGTTCTACCGATGGCGCCTTCTCGTGAGTGTACTCACGACAAGGTTGTCAATTTTCAATGCACTGGTTCTTCACAATGTTTGATCACTCTGCCGAAAAGGGGGATGTCCAGAAACACTCTTGACAGTAATCTCTCTCGACTCTTTAGAATGCTTTCTTTCTTCATTTTGTATCGGTTTTCTCACCTTCATTTTTGTTCTTAGACCGTTTTAAACTGCATCTCTTCTGCTTGTGCTAGGGCCATCCTTGGGTTGTAGCGATTAACTGATTCATATCCATATAACCAAGCCATGTCCATTTCTTCATTGACACACATCTATTTCTTTCGTCCTTGTGACATTAGCTCTTTGTGTTCTAAGCTCAGTTAAAAATTACCCTCTTTTAAAGATCCTGAATGAAAGTCTACCCTGAAATTGATTCTGGATTGCTATGTTTGTTGATGATGCTGATCACTTCTTTTCCAGTTGTTGCATAAGAATATCTTTTGCATGCTTCATCAAACTTGTAACATAGACATTAAGCTAGTGAATGATATTCTCTGTCTGATCTAGAGAGAGATTGTGACATTTCTCCATTATTATAAAATAAAGTACACAGCTTCACAGCTGTGTTCGTGTGGGCAACATGTAATTGCAATATGACCTGCAAGGCTCTCCTTCCTCAAAAATTAATATGTTTTTCACAGGTGAACATCCACTAGAAGATCTTAAAAAACAACCTTCGGAATTTACAGAATAGTATTCATGCACCAAGACATTATCCACATAGACTACATAACAACGTGCCATGTACAATTAATCTTCATCTAAGTCAGTATCATGTCTTGGACTTTGCCCAACCTCACTTGAGATCGCTCAGGCTGTCCGATGGCGGACAGACTTGGCCATAATGCTCGATCGGACAGCCGCACGATCTACACCATCAATTGTAGCCATCCGATCGCTCTTGTCCATCCGTGGGCGTTCAATTGCGGATGCACTCGACTGCGCCCACCTAATCAGACGGTCTCGCTCTACCCGAAGCCGATCGAACATCCTTGATCAATCGACTTGAGATCAGTCGGTCGGCACTTGGTGGTCGACCGCTGTCGTAGTCTAGTGGTTCGTTATTCTCAAAATTAACCGAAATTAACCTTAAGCAAGCCCACCTTACCATATCGTTTCCAGGGATTTTTATCGTGCATCAAACTCTTTAAATCTTAACAACAATCCACACATAATACCTCGGCACATCCCGGAGGATGGCTTCCCCGGTACCTTAGTAACCGGCAACAAGTAACCACATGTGTTTAAGTTAAACTCTGTTGAGTGTCAGAGTAGATTTCCGGTAAGTTTTTACAGAGCCCGAAAAGTCACTGCCCTCCGTTCTCGCAGTCCAGAGGCCACAATATCCACAATCTAACCCTACACCTTGAAAGAGTTAAAAGATCGCAGCCGGTTTACGAGTCTTCACAATCTACCGGGAACTTGTCCCGGTAAACCGGTCACGCAAGCCCGGGTTCCAACTACAACCACATCCAATGAATCAAAGCAAGAAGATATAAGACTCACAACAAGTTAGTACTAAGCAAATCATATGAGCAAAACAACCTTCCACGGGGATCGTCGGAACTCATCCACTGCAAGGGTAATAATCCCGGTATTCTCCGGACTTAGGCTTAGCCGGGATGTCTCCCGTGTACCGAGAGAAGGGGGATGTTACCCCCTACTCCCCACCAATCCGAACACTTCCCACTTAAGGGAGGTTATCATAAATAGCCGTGGGCTTCCCGGATCCCATCCGGTAAAGCAACTCTTTCCGGTCCCACCGGTGAAAAGTTTAGAGCACAAGTCCCGGACCTCACTCTACCTATCTAACCCGGATATCCTAGCCCCTTGGAATGTCTCTACTCACACTCAATCACTTAACATCCAACAAGTCACAACCTTGCACATCTAACAAAGACACACTAGGAGGACTCAACTCTCTCCTAGTCCACTCACACAAGCTCAACAAAGACTCTAGACACAAGCAATGAAGGCAAGACACGAGGAGATCAAGAAAGAGAAGAGTACATAACACAAGAGCCCAAGGCCTTTAAGTACACAAAGGCCACTAGCTACCCTTCAAAACTAGATCTCCAAAAGGTGGAAATGGCATCTAAAGAGTGCACTAAAGTCAATAGCTACGCTCCAAAATTAGACCGCGAAAGGACAAAACGGCATCTAGGAGGTGCACTAAAGTCAATAGCTACCCTCCAAAAGTAGCTCCAGTAAAAGACAAAATGGCATCTAGATCCTAAAATCAAGGGTAGCCTAGTCACTGGCGGATTACCGATAGACCGGTAAACTGGAAGACTCCCGGTCCGGCGGTCCCGGGACCGGTGAACCTTTTCCTACAAAAATAAGTAGCCGGAGAAACCACTCAGGTGGTAGTGACCGGGTGCGCAATGGGGCCCCATCGACATCACTACTCTCACCCTAATGTGTAATTCTAGCAACTTAAAACGACATGTCACCAACCGGTGAGGTAAATCAACACATAATATATAACAAATACTCAACCGGAAGACTCTTCCGGTTGAGACGTATAGAGATTGTCACCACGTCTGGAAGTACCAACATGGTCAAGAGAATCCTCCGAAAGGTCGGATGTCTCAACTGGGAGGTCTACCGGTGGAGTGGCGGTATCCACTAGAAGATTGAGTGTATCTATAGATACATGCGGAGTGTCTTTAAGCTCGATTAGTATAGCCGCATAGGACTCCACCAAAGACTCCGGGATTGAGGAAGGGAGGTCTACCGGTTCCTTCCCGGCGGAAGTTACCGGGAGGCTTCTTTTTCTCTCATAGACCTTCAAGCTCCACTCCTTGGAGAATGGGGAATCCATTCGACTCACCGGAGAGCCATGTTGTCCCGGGTGGACAAAATTCTCAAAATGCCTGCACTTCCACCAATCTCCCTATTAACTTGTTACAAACTCCGGTCCAGCCCGGAAACACAAGTCTACCGGTCAGCCGGTAGACAACTCCGGAACACTTTGCTAGAGTATGTGGATATGGGTGTCTCACACATCTAGCAACATACCAACAACACAAGGTTACATATAATAATAACGAGGAGAAGACTTTGGAGACAAGGACTTAGAAAGAGGTTTTTCCCGGTTGACCGGTTGACGGGGAAAGCTATTTTGCGTGCCTTGAGCCGTGAGCCGTGAGCCGTGAGCCTTTGGACGTGAGCCCAAAGCCAAAACGTTAGAGAAAAAAGTAAAAGATAATAATTTTTGATGAAGATATTTCTAATTTTAATATAAAACTTGGACCTATTACCGTGGATTAAATAGCAAAAGTTTTAGTGCTTATAGTTATTTTTGTAAAAATTTACGATGGAATACTCCGTACATTTGCATGTAAAGAACTAAAGGTTTTAGGTTTATGGATCGTTAGGGAGAAGGAGAGGGCCGGATGTGGATGATTATGGTGAGGGAGAGGTCTGGAAAGGGACAATTTAGGAGATGCCCTTGTCTAGTTTAGGGACAATTTTGGAGAGGAATATTCTATGGTCGCGGAGAATTATTGAGAGGTTTGGATAAAGACAATACACTATAAGAAAACCATGTTTTTTGTCATGTCTTCAGTGATGTCTCAAAAAACGCAAAGATATCTACGGTCATGTCTTGCAAGCGCGAAGACATCTTAGACAAGGTGGATGTCTAAGAAGACATCCGGGAAGACACGGAAGACATCTCTGTGTCTAAGACGTTTAGAGGTAATTTTGGGAGGATAAAGTCTGTGCCACGTGGGAGCCACGTCAGAGACACATGAGCGCCAAGTGAACGGGCAATGCCACATGGCAATGAATTTCATCCTTATGTGGACTTTTCTGTGGTCCCACATACAATGACGTGGCGGCGCCAAAATTTGACATGGCACATGGGAAAATCTGACGTGGCATGACGTAGCAGGCGGGAAATCCAACGTGGACCCTGAAAAATGACGTGGCATGTCACGTCAGAATCGTTCTGGGGGTTTTTATACTCAAAATATGTTCCTGATAGACATCCCAAATGTTTGGGCCGACATCCACAATGTCTTCAAGGATGTCTCAAGTGATGTCTTCTGAACTAAAGTAGCATCTGCCGAGACATCGCTTGAGACATGGTACTGCTCCAGTGATGTAGTGGAGGATGTTTTAGAGGATGTCTTAGGGGATGTTTGGGAGGATGTTCGTGAGGATGTTCAAGATGATGTTTGCTATGTCGTTTGAGAAGATGTTTGCGAAGATGCTGGAGATGATGTTTGCTATGACGTTTTAAAAGATGTTCAAGAAGATGCTATAGATGATGTTTGATATGGCGTTTGAGAAGATGTTCGAGAGGACGTGATTGCACAAACGTCCAAGAAAACATCTGTGACGACTTGTATAGGATGTCTTACAAGACATCCACAACTGTATGTAGACGTCTTTTGAAGCATGCTCCACTCACCATTCAAACATCCACTGTGACATCGGAATGTCTTCCCTTCCTGTTCTAGACATCTTCCAATACATCTCACATAACATTCAGAGACATATATAGACATCGCACTACCTAATGTTCAAAATGTCTACAATACTGATGGCTGCTTGTCAAGAGTAAGTATTTTTATTGCATATTCAAAACACGAGGTGACATCACAAATTAGTTATAACAATATTGTTTGTAACCTAATAAAAAAATTACATCAAAAAAATACTTCTATCTACATCAGCGATGTACTACGTACCCACAACTTCAAATTGCTCCTCTCTCATCACTGGTTGTCGCTACTCCCATATGGTCGTGCGCATGTCCAACACTGCACATGTTCAACAAGCCAACAACGCATGCAATTAAACAAGGGTTTAACATAAGAAGAAATTGCTATAAATCCCGTTAGTAGGACGACCTATATGTGCATGGTTAACTTCTTAACTCCAAAAAACCGTTAGTCTTAATCTCACCACTATGTGAACGTTCCACATGTCCCTCAAAGTAAAATACAAGTTGCTATATGTGACAAGATGTCTTATGAGATGTTCTAGCAGACATCTCAGACGCTCATGGAAATGTTGACGCGTTTGACTGGACGTCTTCGAAGACGTCTTTGAAAATGTCTTCAAGATTTCCCATGTTGTTCATACGTCGTGCAGTGGCTCACTTGAGTCTCATTCGGGCCAGCATTATATTGTGCAATCACTCACCTACTTGCACGCCTCTTTCTTTATTTCTGCTTTGCTGCCTCTACACTCTAAACTCTAACACTCTCAAACTCTAAAACTTTAACATCTAAACCACACACTCTAAAACTCTAAAACTCTAACCTCTACACTCTAAACTCTAACATCCTAACTTGAAACTCAGTCTACACTCTAAAACTCTAACCTCTACACTCTAAACTCTAACATCCTAACTTGTAAACTCAGTCTACACTTTAAAACTCTAACCTCTACATTCTAAACTCTAACTACTTAGAGAAATGAAGGCCAAAGTGAGCTTTGTGTAGCCTCAAATTCTACTTAAAGGTCTCATGACCTAACTATGGCTGCAGCTGCTAACCCTAGCCGCCTCTGTTCATTCAGTGAACTCGATGAAATTCATCCTAGTTGATGGTTATGAATGTCATTATAGACATCTAAATGGACGTCATCTTAGACATCTTCATGGACGTCATCTTAGACATCTTCATGGACGTCATTTTAGACATCTTCATGGACGTCATCTTAGACATCTTCATGGACGTCATCTTAGACATCTTCATTGACAATTCGATGTCGTGATTGATGTCTTTTCAAATGTTCCAATGTTGGCCAAGCTTTGCAAATTGGCTTAGAGCACGGGCGCTACAAGCAGAAGGGGCTGGTGAACGTTTGGATGAGGACGTGGTACGATACTCATGTCCCCCGGAGCGATTTGCAACCTCACATCATCAAATGAGCGCATTCGAGATGCATATGCAAGTTTGGACTTCCGAGGGGGGTCTCGTTACTCAAGATTCTTGTATAGTGGCAACCTATACACAACAACTGCGTTGGGGGATTCAGAATGGGAGGCTCATTGATCATACTACGGAGCATGTGGAGTATATTGAGGAAATACTGGAGTTGTAATTACTGAATCACTGCACCACGGTGTTGCTCTGCGAATAGGTAAGACCCTCAAAGGATGTGCGAGTGCTCAACATTGAGCGCGACAAGTACGGATTCAACGTAGCGAACTTCAACCACATGGACGGCAGAGTGCATCCGGATTCATTTGCATTTCCCTTGCATTGTCAACAGGTTTTCTTCTTAGATGACCCTAGCAGACGCAGATGGAAGATCGTGTGCCGAACAGAGGTCCAAGGTCGGCGTACAGCAATACAACATCGGCAGCCATTGGCAAGTGAAATCGCAATCGGTGATGACGCAGACTTTTGAGGCTTACAACCAGAGATTCAAGAGACAGAGGCAATTCGAAGACCACCGCCCTTGGGAGGGTGCTATGTTACAGCCGCAACAAATACAGTCAACAATGCTGAAATCCAAGAGGAGTAGTGACAGAGTCACTTATTGGTACGCTGACTACCGTTCTAGACAGGCAATGTCTGTCAGGACGTCTAGAGGGATGTCTCGGTACACGTCCTTACGCACATCTTCTAGGACGTCTACGGAGACATTATATCATTATTATAGTCAAAGTCAGTCGGATGTCTCTACAGACATCTGCCTAGACATTTTATGACGTGTCAGCTCGTCCGACGTGGAGTTTTCCTTGCCATGTAGATAAGGAACTGTAAATTATTAAGTGAACAATATGTCCACGTGTTTATTCAATTATCAATATCGGAAAATTGACATTTATTATAAAATGCTATTTTCTACAACATTTCTATTTTAATAATTTAATAATATTTAAATACATATATTTTAATATTTTAATAATTTTAATTGAATATAAAACAATTTATTAATTTAAATATAATAATTTTTTATTACATATTATTACTTTATTCAGAAATATATATATTCAATAATTTTAAATTCAAAATTTTAATTTTTAATATTATTTTTTAAAATGGACCAATGACAACTACTGAAAATAAAATATTCATATCAAAAAATTAATATTTCGAATTTATAAGGAATTCAAAATACTTTTTTAATGAACAAAAAAAGAAACAGTATTTTATTGGATGAAGACTTTTCCTTTGGTCATGCAAACCGCTGCCCATTATGCTAATTTTCTACATTTGGGCTGCATTTTACCCCGCATACCAGTGACTTTCAGACATTTACCCTCGGTCAAACCGGATTCCCTTGCCAACGTGGCACTTTGATGTCTCCGGGAATGTCTGCAAAGACATCCGCAAAGACATCCACGTCTCTGCAGACATCTTCGCGTTTTCTTGAAGACACGGCTCTCTTCATGCTACCGAAGTTGCTACAGTATCCAAAAGACGCAGAAGACATACTCATGTCTAGCTAGACATCCTGCTCTGTCTTGAAGACATTACCGAAGTGATTCTACGTCTGCAGAAGACATCACCAAAAACGGGGTTTTCTTATAGTGATATGACAATCGGGAAGTTCAGGATGGAGAGGATTGATGATAAGGGAAATTACGATGAGGATACTTCATGGACACTGATAAGCAGGTTTAGGGATTGCTGGAGAGACAAACTTTGAGATTAGTAGAGAGATGGAGAGTTTGGAATAGGGATAAATAGGGAGAAGGAGAATTTAGAATAAGAAGTAGGTATGGGTGGGATTTAGGGTTGAGGATTTAGGGCGTGGATGGACAAAAAGAAAGTGATATAGATGAGGGCATTGGGTGTAATGTAGCGGGGAAGTATATTCCATCATCAAATGGTGCATACAGGGTTTAGAGTAGTGAGGTATGTTATTTAAAACTCACTGGCTGTGGCCCTTGTAGTCTCACAGCATTCTCATAAATGAGCAGTAGTACAATACAAAGTTCTGATACACTTGAGATTACTAAGGACCATAATATTTTAGAAGCAGAACTTGGAGAATCCGCATAATCCCATACCAGCTTAAACTACGACTGTGGATGAAGACATCTACCTCCGGATCTAGTCCACAAACAATGTTGAGGATGTAGTATAAGTGCTTACAGTATGTCCACGCCCCACGTTTGCCAAGTGACTTCTTCGACATCTCTGTAAACGCTGAACAATCGCAGCTTGGAAACTGTCCAATGGTAACCAAATACCTTGATACTTGTGAAATGGATTTGGATTCGAAGGTGACAATGCAACCCAATGCGTTAGGGGGAACCATACGAATCCTACAAATCTTACCAACAACAGACAATGCAGAATCGCAACTGTTGATCTGCTTAGTAGTAGGTGTGTTGGCGTTCCTACGGATATTTTTACCATACCTCTTCTTAGGGTGCTCGTCAGGGTTGGGAGGAGTAGGATAGGCCTTGAGGTCCAGGGAGGCGACTTTGTCAACAAAAAGCTTTCGGGGGGAAAGCTCCACGTGCTTAGCTAGGCAAAAACCTGCATTCTCCAAGGCTAGAATCTCCTTCTTTGTGAGGTTCGTGTCCATCTTGATAGGCCACACGTCCGGTACTTGTGGCCTGGTCATTACCCACCTCCGTCTTGTGCCCTTCACACATCGCTCAATGTCGTCGTTGCAAAAGAAGAATTGCATTATCTCTTCCCTAGCCTTCCTGAAGTTATCCATGATACCAATGTACGTAGGGGCGGCGGTGGGCTTACCATCTTGGATGATCATGGCAACGCATTTCTTATTCGTTTGCGCTTGTTGAGCAAAACATTTTTTTGCAGATCGGTTGTGGAGTCTAGCGATATGCCACTCCCTTTCATTGCAGACGGTCTCATGAACTGCTTTGACATGCTGAATTCGAGGCAAAGAAGGTGGAGTCTTGGACGGGACATTGTCTTCAACCTCTGGCACTGCATCCAACTCCTCGGGGCAGTCCTCCTTGGTCAGGTCAACTATTTTGCGATTACTTTGTCGTGTTCTGACCCGAGGTCGTGATACACTAATCTTATCAGGTCGGTGGGAGTCGAATTCTGAACCTGGTGGAAGGTCAGCCTTTCGTTTTAGAGAAAGGAAGACTTCCTCACCTTCAAGATGAGGTTCATGAGTACAGAAGGTGGCAGCGCCAGGCATGTTGGCGAGGGCTGCGTGGAGAACTTTTGCATTTCCAGACCGCTCGGCTGTACGTTGGGCGGTACGTAGTCGAAGTTCTTCCTTGGTTGGTCCGGTCCCAGCCTTCTCATCCTTTAGAAATTGATAGTATCCAACAACTTGGATGAAGGCACGTACCATGTCATCGACGGTTGCCACATACAAATCATTGCCTCTCTTGCGTGATTGTTGCAACCACTTGTTGTGGATGGTTTCAGCAAGATTGCAGGAAGGCATCTCCGCCAACTCGGATAGGGACATATTCTGCGAAGACGACAAAATGTTAGCTCCAAATAATAATTATGTGACGTGGCGTACAGGTAAACACTGTTTGGAAACTCATCCAGCTGCACCGCTCAAGGTTTGTCACCATACACTCTTACAATGACCACCTTGGAGGTGGTGCCGTTAGCAGACCCTTCATAAAAGGGTACTGTGGGTATTCATGATTACACGAAAAGAGTAAGGCTGAAAAAATATATGAAGGTGAATAACAAGTGCAGAAGACTTACGAGTTCCATAAAGCCCCCCCCATTGTCTGTATCGAAAATGCCAGAACGCCAGCCACAAATCAAGACGTGGGAGGCCCTCCTCTGTTGCTGCTTCTGATGATAACCACCATGAGCAGATTGCAAGGTACTTCGTTTCAGCCTCTTCCATCGACTTAGAGTCCTTATATTGTTTGGAAAGCCGTTTGTGTTGATCGCATAGGTCTGCCCTGATATCTGCCTATGTGTGTTTTTCCAAAGATTGGACCCAATGGAAAAGGCACGTGCGTTCTCGGTTAGGCATGGGGACCGTCTTGTCGCCATTTCCATAAACTATGCGCACTGCAATCCAGTTCGATTGGGCGCTGTCAGCCATGAATCCCTTGAAATTGGGATTTTCAACGTCGTGACGAGGAGCAACTGCGTTGAGATTCTTCTTGAATAGCACTTAGGCATTGGCGTCTTCGGACATCATGTCGCACACATCGATTGTCATCACTCGATAGTACGTGGAGTCGTACACATGACATGCCATCGTAGTCCATGTCTTGTGGCGCTTGACGTGGTCAAACATCATCCACGACTCCTCCAAATCACCTCCAGGCTGCATTTGATTCACCAGGTCAACGCCACTCGCTGGTCCCAATTCTGACATCTTGAATATGAATACCTTGTCATCTTCTTTACCTTGCCCCGGAAAGCGGGTTTCCTGTACAAAGGCCCAGTTGCTGGAACCTCTGAGCTTGGTGATGCTATCCTGTTCACCGTAACGGCGGAGGTGCCTAAAAGTAGTCACCTCGTTCCGGATACTATGAGAGGACATCTGCTTGAATTTGTCTAGGAGTGGGACAAGTTCAACAAAACTCAATGTCTTCCTTGTAACACCATCAGGGCAGAGAAGTAACTCTCCAAGATAGTCCTTGCTCGCCTCGAGGACAATGGACGAGTTTGTTGCAGTAGGTGTCCTCTCAACGTGCTCTGCGATGCGAGTCTTCAGTATGTGTGCTGATTCCCTGCAAATTCCGGTCCTAACCAAATGACTGTGGAATCCCAGATGGACACACGCTCGATTCTGATGACTCTGGCCGAGGACATAGTAAATTTTAGCGGGACATGTTCTTAAGCAAGTAGGAGGGGTCCGACAGACCGAATAGACGACAATGGAGTTAAGAGGAGGGTCACAACCAGGATTAAAGGGAGAGTCCGCGGTGCCCTCCCATTCAGTTTCATTCCTCGGAGAAGTGCGATGGATTCGACTCAGGTAGTCGCAAGAGGGGTTGGTGCACTGGAGATTCCCCAAACAAGATGACATTCTAAACGTGAGGTCATACTCGGACTTAATGTGGGACGTGACTATCCGGGTCCAGGCATTACCGTCATAAGCTTTGTCCATCCCCTCCAAAAGACCAGCTTTAGACGATCGCATGTAGTTTCCCAGCGAGGGAAACTCAAAGATCCGGTCACCGTCAAAAGTCACGGGAAGAATGTTCACCTGTTCTATTGTCATGGTAGTATAATCTAATTTACTCAATACCGACCTAGCTCTTTGACGGGTATTGAGATTTCGGAGGCATTCCACTATACTAGCAGGAGCTAGTCTAGACGGTGCAAATGGTGGTTTCATTCATGAAGGGCCTGCAGAAACAGAAAGAGTGGCAATCGGAATGCGTGGACTAGGCTCCGACTTTGGAAATGTGCTAATTGGGGTACTAGTGAAGCACTCTGTGTCAGAGTTGTCACTGAGAATAAGGATGGTATCTTCAGTGGGTTCAATTTTCACCTTAGACAAGAGCGGTGTCACCTCTGCAACAGTTGAGGGTTGTCTAGGCGTCAACATTACTGATGGAGTACCAGATTCACTAATCCTTGTCCCATACACTTGGTACTCTCCTGATTTCAACAACCACACTTTGCAATCCTCACAAATACTAGAGATCTGAGCTATAGTATGGGAAATCTCTCCACTCTCCTTATAATGAACATCCTTATCAATGTGCAAGCCTCTCTCTGCTAGCTGAAATCGTGAAGCTAGTCGACTAGACTTTACAACTACGTATCCATCCTCAGATAGATCGAATGAGATAGGTACTTCCTGCACATCTCCTTGGATGAGTACACTCTGGCCAAGATGATCCTCAATAGTAGCCATGACGATAACCAAACCATTAACACAACAGAGTTTGAAGAGGAAGAAACAAGAGAATGTGGATGCTTATATAGGTTTCACTCGAGAGCGTGAAGGTCAAGGTAATTACGTAGTAATAAACGGAGGGGTAAAATGCACCTATTAAATAAAGCGAGAATTGATAATTGGCTCTCAGTGGCGCCATCGTGTATTAAGTTGAGTCACGCGCTCTATGTTTTTATTTTGGATCAGTAGGGAACAACGTCAGATATTGATTAAAATTAAGAATTAAGATCGTTTTTGGCGGGCTGGACGGTTTAGGAGATTACAGTAAATACGATGCATCTTGGACGTAAGCCCAATATAATGTTGTAAAGACGGCTATATGTTTGAATAGGAACTGTGGTTATCTAATTCAATTAAAGGTGATGCATGCATAGTAATAGAAATCTCGCCGAGGGTTCATCATTTAATCAGTTAAGGAGGTGGATGTGGTGGCAATATAAGATTAGTAAGGGAAATCTTGATTGCAGCTGAGTCAATTATCTTTTGGTAGTAATGCGGTTTACTGGCAGATACGTTTGCCTCGATTCGTTAAGTGGTCTGGCTAGGATCCAAACTAATGAGTCATTGGTAGTAGTGAGAGAATGCCAAAGAAGAAGTTTTGTTTCAGTAATAGGAAGACCATGCTGAGGAACAAAGTGATGAGAGAAAAGAAGCAGAGTGCTAGAATTGCAGAGATTGGTGAGACGGCGAAAGTGTTAGAGTTCTCCGATCATGATGTTCAGACTGGGAAAATGAGTGAAGAGGATAATCTAGACCTCGAAAGTATTCCTGCGATTGTACAGGGCCCAGGACAACTGGAACATGGATTCCCAAGTAGAAGCGAGAGTCGCAGCACAGCACTCGAAGCAGACATGGCATCTGGAGAGCCATACTCAAGGCAACCTCCTTTACAATCAGGTAATGTACATGATTAATTACCTTCTAGACGTTAGTACATGTGAAGTCAATAAATGTGACAAGATGTTTACTCTCAAAATTATACCGTGAGAACCAGAGAAACATTTTGTTTACTCTCAAAATGTAAACTCAAATTTTTAGGGTTATGTCATCAAGTTAAAACAAGAAGTTTTTGTTCCTTTTACTTGATGACATAACCCTAAAAATTTTAGCTCATATTGTTTAGAAGTTAAATCAAAGAAATCCATAGATTGAGTAGTTTTCATTTGCAGCTTCGAAGATGTAACTTAAGTTTACACTTTTTTGTTGATTTCAAGCTTGGAGAAGTTTGCTAGTAATGTTGGTGACTCTCTATTACATTGTGAGTCGTGTTTTTTACAGTTGAAGTGATGGATCAAACTTTCCTTCATTGTTAGCTTCTGTGATTCTTTATTCTCTAGTTTAAAGACTTTGGCGGTTGATTTAGGGTTTGGTCAAAGCACATGTTGGTGTTTGAGGACATGGTTGAGAGCGGAGTAGGAAGATGCTCGCAGTTGTGTTTGAGGTTGTGGTTGAGAGCGGAGTAAGAGGATGCTCGCAGTTGTGTTTGTGGTCGTTTTTTATAGTGGAGTAGGAAGGTTGCACGTAGTCATAGTTTAGAACTGAAAGAAGGTAATATTACAAAGAGGGTTCTGGAATTAGGTTTTCAACTTGGGTCTTGGAAAAGGATTTTGAACTTGGAATAGGGTTTTGAACTTGAAATTTGTTGATGTTGATTTGCAAGAAAGAGGTGTGGATGTTAAAGGGTGGGAGTTGAAATCTTGTTGTTGTTGCAGACGAAGAAGGAGAGATTCAAACGCAGCTACAGTGGAAGCGAACCTCATCGCGTGCGAGGGAAATCATGGCAGGTGAGTTCAATGTTTTGCAAGACTTACTAAGTTTTGATTAAGAAGGTTTCCACATACATCTTAACTGCGAAGGTCTAAACTAAATCTTAACAAGGTCTGAACAAGCTCTGAACTAGCGCATCATGATCTGCACACTTCTTCAAAGTAAAGGTCGTGTGTATAATCAGGAACTGTGTTTTTGAGAACCAATCTGATAAGAGGCCGAAACTTGGAGTTGTGAGAAAGTGAAATTTTTTTGTTTGTTTTAGTTCGAAAGTCATTTCGAGCTCTGTCACGTCGTGGTTGTGAAGAATTGCATTAACATGCTTAGGGTGGAAACAGATGGAAACTCATCTTCAATTGAGAAAGGAATCCAAGTGGTGACAAATTCCTTAGAGAAACCCTAACTTGGGTCATGTAGATTTTGGTTCACTTCATAATCATTGGAAGTGATATGTGCACAGGTTTTACTATACCAAATCTTTACTAATATTTAGCCAGACTTCACCTTTGGATTGAAGGATCAGTATCGTAACAACTCATGTGGAGGTCATTTCAAGGTCGAAACCTCATCATGAAGTAGTTTGTGCTCTGTTATAGGCAAGTATAACTAGCAATATGTTGATAAAATTGCTGCTAACCTATTCTAGTGCTCACTGTGCTCCAAAGCAAAGACTAACCACATCTAGTAGAGTCCAGTTATGTGTTTCTAATCATCGTGGCACAAAGAGCAAAATTATCTCAACTAATTGACATCTGCCACCAAGGAGTGCATAGCACAAAGACACAATGTAGATTACTGTCAACGCCAACCAGCGACGTTCTGTTTAGTTGAAGTATGTATTGGCCCTGTGAATGCCACAACGACACCTGTGAAGCAAGTGCCGTTGGCGGCACCTACTTCACAAGGGTCCTACCAAACAAGCTTGTAATCGTCATTTCAACAGTAACGACGGATTGTGCTGTGTCATGAGATCGAGACCTCTGCAAGTATGGTGCAATGTCACGCGATGGTTTTCCTAACACGTTTTGTTGTGTATCACATCATCGACATGTAGAGATGCATTCACATGCTTAGGACGGGAATGGACGATGAGATGGGAAGTCATGATCGTTTAGAAAAGCACTATTGAGAGAACTTTATATCAACGAGATGTTCTAGCATGAATTTAGTACAACGAGATGTTATAGCTATATTTTAAGGATAATGTGAATTGGTGTACAATCAACGAGAGCGTAAATTTTACACCTAGAACTCGACAAGTTCAGCAGTTACAAGTTTTGGAAAGAAATCCTTTAGAGTCAACATGAACTAGTGCCAAAATTTTAGAACGACGGGATATAGTAGCAAGAGTTTGAAACCTGATCTTCTAGCAGTCATGGAACACACGAATTTCATGAACTGAGTGAGAGAACCAAACTTTACATTTTTATGTTTGGAGTGGACTATATATCATGTATTAGGTAACGTGGGTTACAAAAGTTTAAGAGTCAATCGGTTACAAGTTCACTACTAGAAGTTGAAGTGCACTTGTGAGCTTGAAGTTCAAATTACTATCAAAAGTTCAAGTTGTGCATTTTGAACTTCTGTAACCGTTTGTTGGCTGGTCATATTAATTTCCAACCATTGATAGGATATCAGATCACAATATTGAGACTTTGTGGCTCATGCTTTATGTTCCATTCTCATGATAATTCATGATACTTCTTATATTGCATGATACTGCAATGAGTTGAGACGTGGACACAATGTAGATTATCGTGAAGTAATAGTAAGATACTGTAGTAAGATCAGAAGCTTGATTGTGCACCATCTAGCTTGTGTACAGGAAGTTGGATAAGAAGTGGACAGGATTGATAGACAGGAAGTGGACAGGAAGTGGACAGGAAGTGGACAAGAAGTGCACAGGAAGTGGACAGGAAGTTGGATAGGAAGTGGACAGGAAGTTGGTCAGGAAGTGGACATGAAGTTGGAAGCTAGGTACTAAGTTGGACAGGAAGTTGGAAGCTAGGTACTAAGTTGGAGAGGAAGTTGGAAGCTAGGTACTAAGTTGGACAGGAAGTTGGAAGCGATGGTGGAATAGTAGATATATCGTAAATATAATCGTGGCAGAGTAGGTGCAGAATTGAAGTGCACTCGTGAGCTAGGTATGATGGCTAGGCAGGTGAATGGTTCGTGGACACCTGTGAAGCAAGTGCCGCTGGCGGCACCTCCTTCACAGGTGTCCTACCAAATCGTGGCCACTGATCGAGGCCTCCTTTCGCGACTCATGGAGGACGTCACTTTTGGCCATCAAATCGCATATTAGTCTTGGCTGATTTTCCAAGCCACGTTGCCACTGAATGAATCCTACTTCTTCAAAACGGTGATGCAACCTCTCCAGATTCGAAGCCCGAACTCAACCATCAGAGATGAAAGACGCCAGACCATGTTGGTGGGGGCCTGTATTTTATAAAATAGCACGCACTTTTATTATTATTACCACATATAGCTGGCTGCGATTGTCGTATACACATGTATTCTACTTCGCCAGTGTGGGATCGCCAGTGCCCCATATGATTCGCAGCGTGCGAATTCGACTTCAATGATGAGGTCCACGGCATTGCCGTGTTCTCATACCTACGTGCATGTATGCATGCAACAGTCATATTAGTTCTGTTGCTGGTAGGAGGACCAAGAACCAAGTGTTTTTATTCAAAATTGCTTTATATGAACAGTGCACATATGTATACTCACATTAGCAAGTCCTGTTCGAGGAGGGTGAGTTTCTACTTGGAATGGCGGGCGCAAGTTTTGGCGGTCTGGTCCGTGACGAGCTGGTTCGTGGCCTCGTCACTCGTGAAACGAGGAATAATGTAGAATATTGTGGCCACGAGTGGCGGCAACGAAAGGAACAACGGTATGATGGCCGGGCAGGTGCATTGTTTGAGGACACCTGTGAAGCAAGTGCCGCTGGCGGCACCTGCTTCATAGGGGTCCTACCAAACAAAGTGGAATTCGGTACTTGCTGGAATTCTGTGGAATTTGATACTTTAACTTTGGCGACTTTTCGTACCAAACCAAGTGGAATTCGGTACTTGCTGGAAACTGTGGCAACTTTTTGTTCATTCGGGACTTGTGGAATTCGGTGCTTTAACTTTGGCGACTTTTTGTTCATTTGGTACTTCTATAGTGACGACTTATTGTGCAAGAATTTTATAAACGTGTGAAGTTTATTCGGGAAACCAGTGATGTTTTTTGGAAACCAGTGAGGTTCACTCGTGAAACCAAGAATGTATATTCGTGAAATCAGTTCGATTATTTGTGCAATCAGTGATGATTATTGGTGAAACCAGTGATATATACTCGTGAAACCAGGAAACCAGAGATGTAAATTCCTGACTGTTTGTTAGACTGTCGGCATTTAATTTTGAAGTTCACTCAAATGTTTTGTTGCAGACATGGAGCTTGAGGGCTTGGAACGCGAATTCGACTTAGTCGGCAACGAGCAACCTCCAATTGGTGAAAATTCAGGTAGCAAATGCAACTATATTATCAAAAGCAGTTTTGTATTCTATTCTATTTGTTTAACCAATCTCTAGATGCAGGGGTCCATTCCAATGACGATGAAGAAAATGAGAACAATTTAGAGGATGAGAACGTCGATGATGATCTTCAGGAGGAAATATCAGCCGAGGATTTGGGGAGAGAGATGGATACACTTGTATTGCAGGAATCAGTGAACACGAGTCTTGTCCTGGAGGAGTTACGGATGAAGCCACGAAAGAAGTCCAAGATTGATATCCCTCTATATAGAATGAAGGAAGTATTGGCGGTGAGGCCGCCTCTCTTAAACGACGTCAGCTCTTTAGGGGCTCACTTTGTGAGCACCGGGTACATGGAGGGTCATGGCGTTTTCTATGTTGCATTGCAAAATGATCACGGGAAGACACTTGACGTTAGCGAGGAGATTATTCTTGAATGGAGTCCATTGTGGAAGAAGAAGAATGAAGAGTTTGAGGCACAATTGCTCGCAGATGAAGACTTGATGAAGTACTCGGGTAAGATGTTCTATGTTTGGGATGGGAACCATCGTCTCAAAGCTTGGCTGGAGATTATCAACAGAGACCACGGTGATGACATAGATTGGCATTACGCAGTGGAGTTGATTATCTTGGATGGTCAACAGGTTTGACAGGACCGCTCGTGGCTGCACTCCACCAGGTCAATTGGTAAGCTCTGATTTTATGAAATTCATTAAATTGTAAAATTTGTCTTCCTTGTCTTATAACTCCATCCACTCCTTTTGCAGGCGGAACCAGAGGTGCCACGTGAAATCAAATCTAGTCCACAAGCTATACAGAATTCAACGAATTGCTGGGCAATCCCTCTCTTATTTTGAGAACCTAGTGACAAAGGCTGAAATTGATGATGCGATTGCAAAACGGGAAAGAACTCCAACATGGTACACGCTTACTATTAAAGGACTCGTTGGAGTACTATATGAGGTACTATTTACCTCTTAGGACTACATTTCATTCATCTGACAATCATTATTAGTCAAATGTATGATCATTCTTAGTGAAATGGCCTTGTGGAGTTAGTTGTATCTCTTCTACACCCCCTGAAGGGAGTGCCGCTAACGGCACTCTCTTCATAGAATGATTTTAGCTTTTTGGAGGTAGCCTCTAGTGCGAGAAATGCCAACAGCTCATTCTTTTGGAGGGTAAGTGGCTTGCACAAGGCATCCCATGGAGAGAGTGCCGTTGGCGGCACCCTATTCTTCAGATGTTGATGGTTTATTTGGGGCAGCCTGTAGAGGGAGTTCTTTCAGCGGCTCACCCTTTTGGAGGTGCAAGTGGCTTGCTCAAGGTATCCAATAATGTATGTGCCACTGGCGGCACTCTCTTTAATGGATGTTGATGGCTTCCTTGAGGCAGCCACTAGTGGAAGAGTTTCCAGCGGCTCACCCTGTTGAAGGTGCATGTGGCTTGCTTAAGGCACTCCATAGAGAAGGGGCTGCTAGCGGCACCTTCTTCTTGAGATGTTGATGGCTTCCTTGAGGAAGCCTCTAGGTGGAATGCTGCCAGCAGCTCACCGTTTATGAGGTGCAAGTGGCTTGCTCAAGGCATCCTATTGAATGAATGCCGTTGGCCGCACTTACCTTTTTAGAGGTTGCGAGGTACCTTTGGGTACTCTGAAAAGGGGAGCCGCTTGCGGCGCCTCTATTGGAGTGACAAGGGGTTCCTCCCTTTAACCCCCTTCGAGGGTGGTGCCGTTGGCGGCACTTTCTTTCGGAGGATCTTTTAGTGGCTCTCTAGTCTCTAACAAATGGTCTTCTAATGATTTTTGTGTCTCATTTTAGCAAGAGATTGGTGAAGCACCAGCGCATGCCAACAGAATGTTTATTGAGAAGTATCTAGAGAAGACAGTTCACTGGAACAGGAAGGATTTGCATCACGAAGTGTTGGAAAAGGTGAAGAAGGTGAAGAAAGACTATGTCATTGAGGTGAAGAAGCAGCTGCCTCCGGCTGACCCGAAGCACACGCCTGATTTTCTCAATCAGGTTGAAATCCATTACAAGAAGCGAGAAGATGATCGGGAGATGTCGCAAGAGAAGTTGTTCTATTTGGCAACATCTGCGATGTCTGCAGCGATGAAGGTTAAGTGGCTTGAGCGGTGGAACATGAAGCCCTCTGTTTGAAAAGCTGTGAGATTTCCTAAGACCAAATTCAATGACCACGACTTCCCCCTTTGGCTAACTCGGGCTACCTGGTGGGCACATGTGTGTTGATTTTGATACTATTTCCTATTATTACATGTTTGATACTTTCATGTGTATAAAAAATAATGCATTCTGTGTGATTTCAGATCTCTTCTGAAACAAGCGATCTTCTTCATGGAACATTGGCTGAACTAAACGAGACTGTCAACTATCACCCGGTTGATGAAGAGGCCATTCCAACTATTGTTGACTGGGTTGAGCAGATGCGCATTCAGCTTTGGGAGATTGCTTTCAACACTGAGTTGGCAACCAAAGGTGTCTCTAAGAACAACACTCCAGATGAGCAGAAGTTTTTGTCTGAGGCTGTCAATCAAACTTTATACAGGTACTTCCATTACGTGTTGCTTCCCAGGAAGGCAGTTTCAAGAATCCCGCCTTTCTTCGCAAACTACTTGGATCCTACTAGTGACAGCTGCATGTTCACTGAGGAGATTATGAAGGACTGGGATCGGGAGCATTGGAAGAAATGTGGGTGGTACTTAGATTGTCCAAAGAATAGACCACCTCTATTTGACATTCCACTACGAAATTCTATTCAGCCTGCTCTAGCAGGAACAGAGTTGGTCACGGTTGTGACAGAACCCATGAAGAAGACTAGAGGGGCACGGAAAAAGGCAGCCGAGGAAGATGCAAAGAAGAAGAAAGTTGCTGAGGAAGAGGTCGTGAGGAAGTTGAAGGAGGCCGAAGAAGAGGTGGCGCGGAAGCTACAAGCAGCAAATGCGGCGGAGGCAACGGCATCACGCAAAGCGGCAGCCTTGGAAGCACAGCTCGCGGCAAGAGACACAACACCAAGACGGCAACAACTACATGCTGGTTTGCCCTTCGATGGCAATGATGATCATGATGTTCAAGAGACATCCGTCTTTGCGGCACCCCCCGAGACTCAACAATGTCTCTTTATCTCCCGTGCTACTCATATTCAGCTTATGGACTCGTCTAATACCTTATCCATAGGTTTCAAAAGATTGAAGAGGAAGATGGCCACTAGAAAATCCACCGAACAGCCTGGCGTGGACTTGGTGTCCTCAACGCTTATTGAAAACACGAGCCTCACAAAGATAATGGATGTTCTACCGCAAGTGCACCCGGTTCTTGCCAACATGAACAAGTTCTGCATGGAGGTAAGACTACCAGTGTTTAATAGTCGTTCTTCTGTTCGCATGCATGGTTTAACCCTCGGTTCCTACGTACTTGCAGATCCAAGCTTCGACCACTATCCCTGAACGTTCGAAGGCTTGCCCGCACGGTGGCTTCAATGTCATCATTGGAGACTTCCCTGATGGGATGCCGGTACCTTCAATCTCCTTACAGCCTAGTGTCAATCCTACGTGGAACAACTACAACAAAAAGGATGTTGAGTCTGTTTTCGAGTTTGGGCATGAATTTCTTCACCGTCTGGGTAGTATTTTGGCCTTTGCACCTGAATATCCCAAGGTCCGAACCAATATTCTGAGCTACGCCAATGCATACGGTTTCTACATGTTGCGGGAGTGGTGGGGTATAAACGAGCTTCCGTTGCATTCAAGTGTGGATCCAAAAGTAAAGATAATACACGATCAACATTCTCATCAATTTTTAGTTCCTACACATTCATCTCAACTTCTATACAGTCTTCTCACTTTTATCATTCATTTTTTACAGTCCCGACGGTTCAGGGTTCAGTTATTTGTGCCCAAGGTAGTTCAGCCGGATGACTTCACCATTGCTCCATATGAGACTTTGTCGGCATTAAACGTTGATGTCTCCGACTCTGATGTTGTTTTCAACTACACCTCCCTAGAGTCACAATCTATGGATGGGAACGTCCCATGGAGGGGTCCCCGCGAGAAGGATACAATCGTTCTGCGAATGCTCATTGTAGCTCTTACTAAGCCGGGCTCACTTGTCCTTGATGCGTTCGCGACCACAGGTAATACTTTTGATATACTTTCATCCATTAGATTTGCATCCACAATTATACAATAACAATTATCTATACTTCACTTTTGTCAGGAAATTCTATTCACGCATGCAAGGACATTGGGCGCCACATTGTGGCTTTGGAGCAAGACAATGATGTCTTTGAGGCCTTGTTGAAGCCTCTTCGTGCAATAACGCCTAATACTCCAATGCCTACTACGTCTTCGTCCATTGGTCCCCGCCTTGCCGACGAGATCCAAATCCAACCGGTGGCTAAACGCAATAGATTCAGTACGTAAGCACCTTCTGTCTTCCAATCAATTTCCATCTATAATTTGGAAGTCCTCTCAAGGTCTCTACCTTAATATGTTCAAATTTGTAGCCCTACGTGTAGAATAATATGGCCTCTACTGGCACCTTCTCACATGTTCCTTACTTCGGTTGTGGCATTTGCAGAATGATGGCCAACGTTTGTTCCCCCACTCGAGACTACATAATGGCTCCATGGCATGCAGAAGAGGCCCAGAGGCAGGCAGCTGCGTCATCCCCGTGTTCAATTAGTAGAGAACGTTATTTTGATCGGCGTGTTCTTCAATTCATAGACGATGAGGTTGACGTAGAGCTGCATTATATTTCTACGTCGTACGAAAGCTCTGAGGACATATCATGTTAAACTAACATTTCTTCAATCCAAGATATTTGCCAAATATTACAACCACTAATGTAGATATTTTGTTTGCTTTGCAAATACTCTCATTCAATACCCCTTCTTTGCCTTGTTCTTTGCTCTACTTCATTGTTGTCGTCGTCGTTGTAGTTGAGTTGCACAAGTTGTAGGATTGTCAATTAAAGCCCTGTCATTGGTGAATTAAATATGGTAAATACAAGACATAACCTGGTCAAATAGAGTTGGGACCCCAACCTACACAAATGGCCATATTCATTAAATTGAGACCTTTCACAAAGTTCAAGACTTTAATCCTTACTACAGTTGAGTTTAAAGTCACTCTTTTGAGACTCTAGAATGTCTCAATTTAATGAATATGGCGATATAACTTCATATGTTTATAGAATAAAATCCGTGACAACTCATGAAAAACACATATACTAACTGAGGGCTAATGGAGATAATGACCTTTTCTACTGGTGTCGAGAAATATATATTATGCCATACGACAAATTGCAATTCATTGTAAGTCAAATAATATGACAGAATCTCAGCAAAGAAATGGAATGACAATTTATCTCTACTACCACCCATTCTTACTTTAAGTGTAACGCGTATTGAAATCTCAACAAATTGAGTTGAGCTTTATCCATCTCCAATCATTCCTGAAGTTCCTCTACAAATAAAATATGCCGTGAAATATATGGTGCGTTCATCAAGAACAATAGTCTAATATCTCACAATTTCAAGTCCAAGTTAACCCCTAAAGGACCAAGTATAAAAAATAGACTTTTTGAAAGTTCGGTCAGGTTCCTTTGATGTCAATTTCCAACAATCTACTTTGAAAGTTCTATTGTAGAAGGACATTACTAAGACGTTAGTGGAAGATCAGTTTTATCCTGAATCCGACATTTCATGATAAAATTATAGGGTTTCAAATTTCGAATGTGCCAAGCAAGCACTTTGGGCACCTCAAAAAACTTTTGCTAGGACACTCTATTGAATGTGAGATTTTCAATACTAGCAAGACATATTTTTTCCTTCATAATGAAAAATATATCATTGTCTTTTGTGAAAAATAGCATATTAACCCAAGTCAGACATTTTAACACATTGTCACACATTGTCGGGCAATGTCCCAAAAAAACTTCTTTTCCACAGAAAACTTAGAGATCTTCATGTTTTAGACAATTTTGTATTGCACAACAATATGTAGTGGAAATCTTCTTACTGACCATTTGAATTATCAATCTAAAAAATATTTATGTCAAAAGAAATGCAAACACAGATTGGCAATTTTCAAACCTCCAATCCTTCCATAGTTGTTTTGAATATGCTACGCACCTTTCTTCTACCTCTAAAATTTGGTGAAGAAGGAACTAACATCATGCTCAATACGATGGTAATGGATTTACACCTTGTATAGTGAAAATATTTGACACCAAGTGAAGTCAAAGTTTGCTAATCCACTGAACGCTGGAAAGGATATGAACCAGTTGTTTTTCTATAAACATTAATATAATCTTTCAATTCGTGCGCTCAAAGTTTATGAAATTTTGTGAGTATGTTACTTATTAAGTCGTATATGAGATCCTTTGGTCAAAACTAGAAATGAATGTTTACTTTTCTTTCTTGATTCGTTGCATTAGAATTAAACAATTTTGAAGTGTTTTGGTGTAAAACTATCAGGGTACCTTAGGGATTACAATGTGAGTCTTCACCTATCCTCCTTCACAAGCCTCAATAGCCTCGCCTGTTAGCGCCCCCGCCGGACCGCTTTACATGCTTATTTTGTTCACCTAGGTTGAGTTTCCACGTGGTTAATTTTTTCTCTTTGCCCTCTTGTGTTTCCATGTTATTGTATTATAGCAGGTAGCTACACCGTTCCGTGAATATAGTGTAGACTAGACTATTTGAAATTTCCTACACTAATTGAAATTTTACATGCAATTGTTGACTAACACACACTTGCTTGAGAACAAATACCCAATCAGAACTTGGCATGCACGTGCTTTGATGAAAATTAGTGTGAGTGATCTACATCAATAATCCCTCTACACTATATTCAGTGTTTAGTGTAGTGGCAGTGTTCGAGATAGTTCAATCCTTGGAATCGTGGACATGGTTTAGGGTTTCAGGGTTTAGAAAGATAGTGTTGAGTTGTTTCCTTCTTTGATTGCAATTACGATGAAAATAGCACCGCCGCTCGCGGGGTTGTCCACGTCAAAAAAAAAACTGACAAGGAAGGTGCACCTAGGGGACGTGATGTGGATAAAAAACAACACTCTTGGTTGGAGTGTCTGCCACACCCCGACGCTTTATTTTCAACTTTCTATGATAGTTGTCGGTCTTATTCATGTTCCTTATTAACGTCTAACTTATCTGCAAGGCTTTTTAATGTTTATGCGCTGTAGTCAATAAGGTTTTATTGGCCCACCTTAGTTGTGGTGTAAGGATCCTTCAATTTGTACTACATTGGTATGACCTAAAATGAATGTCTACCCCAAATTCAAAGACTCCCTACCTATTAGGATTGCATCCCCTTTCCTTTATTGCTAGTGTATAGGTTTACAACAATGTATCGGAGGAACATTACGTACTAGTATTGTAGAAATGGCTAACTTTTGTGGAGATAAGATTGTCATCCTCGAAGATGTCTAGAGCAATTGCTAGACGAGGTTTGAAGATCGCATGCAAGTAATGCGGAGAGGCAAGACAATGTAGTGGTCGTTGTAGAGCCCAATGGAGATTATGAGGGAACAATTATTCTCAAGAAGAGTACTGCATATAGCGTTTCTTCCAAACACGAAGATTCTTTCATTGACTGCTCAATGAAATGATTCAAGGAGAGGAAGAAAGATCCGACATGCCTATACACCGCCCTGTTCATTCTGAATCAGTGCACATGACGAGTAGATATATGGGACCTCCCTTACTGAAGAGGCGTCGAATCAAGGAAGCTTCACATCTTCTAAGAAACCTAGATCATATTTGAGTAAAAACATGTTTAAATTCAAGGCTTCTTTGTCTGCTTTAATGAAGTGTGGAATCAATTTCCTAGTTTTTAATACTACATAAGACTATGTCGTATGTAGTACAAACTATATACAGTATGTCTTATATTACAATATGTTGTGTAACCCTTATACGATCATAGGATACCTATCATCTTTGTCACACTTCATTATTTGGACTACAACCCATTCTTTACAAAGAATTCCACGATAATAGGCCCTTATCCTCAGATGATAGTTAAGACTTTCAATTGAAATGTTACTTTATGAAAAACTTTCATTTTAAAAAAACTTTTTGTTTACTTTAATGATATTCTTTTCCAAAAAGGGTCCAAATTTATTGCTGTAGGCTCGCGAACAAAGGCTCACGGCTCATGGCTCACGGCTCAAGGCTTGCAAAATAGCTTCATCCACCGGTTGACCGGGAAAAAGATAGGAATTGGGGGCAAGACCTAAAATGATAGGAGGAGGGAGACAATTTAAAATAACAACTTGCCACAGGGCTAGGACAATCGACAACAACTACACATGTAAACAATAAGGTCTAGATGAAGTTCCCCGGGGGACATTTTCTCTAGACCGGGGAGGATATTACCGGGGGAGTCACCCCAGTAGACAAGAGAAGAAAAGACTTACAAACAAGAATTTCGCACAAACAAAAGAAACCCAACATGGACAAGAGTCACCGTTGTTGTTGCACCCGCAACCTCCTTCCTTTGTCTCTTTTATCTTCTCGCTTCGGCCACAAATCTCCTCTACTTCCGCAAACCCTAGAATCTCCACCAAACCCTAGCTAGTGCACCTCTTCCACCAAACCCTAGCTTGCGCACCTCTTCCACCAAACCCTAACACCCGCTACATCCTCTTAAAACCTCTTGCGCTACCTCCTCTTGAAACCCTAGTTGTAACTCCTTGTTGCACCACATCTTTGACTACTTCTTCAAACCCCAACTCCAAACACAGACAAAATAGAGAGAGAGGAAGAACCTATGAGAGAGAGAACTAGAGAAGGAGATAGAGGAGAAAATTTGAAGGGGGGAGGAGATTTTTAGAGAAGGAGGGGGAGAGAGAGAAGAGTTCTGAAGGGGGGAAGAGTTTCTAGAGAGGACATGTCAAATTTCGGAGAGAGAGAGGTCGACCATGATGGCTGGAAGTCGTACCACGAATTCCAAAATTTTGTTAATTAGTTAGTTAGGGATCTTAAATATGACTTGTTTGATAGATACAAAAGTTAGCCCTAGACTAGTATTAACCTTTAAGATAGATTAGAGTTAAGAAATTTGAAAGGTATTTCAAAAACCTTAGAGTGGATAAAAAGTAGTCTAGGATCCGATTCTAGCTGGAGCAGAATAAGGAGCCCGGGAGGAGAAAACTCGAAGTTCAGTAGTTGGAGCGGAGTGCAAGGAGCCCGGAGAAAAACAACTTGAAGCTCAATAGCTGGAGCGGAGTATGAGGAGCCCGGAGGGAAAAAACCCGGAGATAACAACTGAAGCCTGAAAGAAACTTCTATGGCCCAAGCCCGGACTTCTTATAGAGTTGGAACCTCGAGAGTGAACAACACCAGCCAAGCCTGGAGGTCGACATCAACACGAACCCGGAGGCCAGCACCAGCGGAGGGCGAAGAGGAGGTCCGAGCAGGTAGCTCAAGCAGGAAGCTGCTCACGAGCTCCACCCAAGCTAGAGGCCGGTACAAGGATAAGCAGCGGAGCGCAAAGAGGAGGTCCGAACAGGCAGCTCAAGCAGGAAGCTGCTCACGAGCTCCACCTAAGCTAAAGGCCGGTACAAGAACAAGCAGCGCAACGTGAGGAGGAGGTCCGAGCAGGCAGCTCAAGTAGGAAGCTGCTCACGAGCTCCACCCAAGCTAGAGGCCGATACAAGAACAAGCAACGGAGCGCGAGGAGGAGGTCCAAGCAGGCAGCCCAAGCACCGGAACACGAGGAAGGAGGAGATCCGAGCAGGCAGCCCAAGCACCAGAGCGCGAAGATCACCGCGGAGTAGGTTAGGAGGAGGACTTTAAGGGAGATGAAGAACCCCGTAAGGACGACGGCGAGGAACATGAGCAAGCAGGCGGGCGGAAGCTGGCCCGGAAATCTGGCCCGGAACACTGGCCGTGAAATCTGGCCCGGAACACTGGCCGTGAAATCTGGCCCGGAAAACTGTCCCGGGAGTCCCGAGCCTTGAGAGAGGCATAACTCCCTCAATACTTGTCCAAATGGAACAAGTGATGAGTTTATCGGCATCTATGCAACGAGGAGATATCAATCAAGTGGTCGATTGTCCCGTTTGGATACGGGAAAAGGAAGATACACGGCCCGGAAGGCTGGCCCGGAAAACTGTCCCGGGAGTCCCGAACCTTGGGAGAGGCATAACTCCCTTGATACTTGTCCAAATGGGATGAGTGAGGAGTCTTTCGGCATCTACGAAACAAGGAGATGTCAACTAAGTGGTCGATCGTTCCGTTTGGATGCAAAAAAAGGAAGATATGCTGCCTAGAAGGTTCAGCTCGGATGTGAGCTCGGAAGGGAGCTCGGATAGGCAAAGGAGGACGACCACCACCGCCACGGCAAGGAAGGCAAGCCCGGACCGGGAAGGAGAGAACGAGACCGGACCAGGGAAGAGAGGAGGTCCGGGCCAGCCCGGACTCTTAGCGACCAAGACGAGGAGCTCCATTACTGGAGAAGAGGTCCGGGCCAACCCGGACTCGTGGGGATCAAGACGAAGAGCACTTGCGACGGTAGCGCCCACCCCGACTTCAAGCCGGAGTTCCAAGAAGCGCAAGAGGAGGAATGACCGGAAGAGACTCGAGGAGCTGGCCCGGAAGTAGGCCAAGATCTTGGTTTGTAGGTCACTGTTCAGTCCGGGATTTGGCCCCCGGTTGACTTTGATTTTGACTTGATTTTGCCTTGGGTTTTGTGTAATAAGTGACCTCTGATGGTGCACGTCGTGTGTAGTGGCAGCACCGCCGCCAAGAGTAGTTATTGTCGCCGTTTTTAGTTAGAAGGTATCGTTTGAGTTTGGACTCTTGTATGAGTCCTTCGCAGTATAAGAGAGGAGTCTCGTGGCCTCTCTCTTCACTGCTTGATGTGTATACTTGCTTTCAGTTCAATTCTAAACCTACGCTCTCATAATACCTTTGACGGTTGGAGAGCTCGGATTCTATATGACTATGAGTACCATCTCAAGTAGTCCACTCCTCAAGTCCATACTAACCGTCGAGTCATTGTTTCCTTGTTCCTTCAAGTAGATTAGTCGTGGTGGATGGGAATAACAGGTGAGATGGTTAGATGGTTAGTTGGGCGTGACTCTAACTCTGACCCCTTGTGATTGTTTCCTTGTTCCCTCAAGTAGAGTTAGTCCGGGTGGAGGGGAATAACAGGTGAGATTATAAGTGGTTAGGGGAGGACGAGGGGGGAGTGACGGGTGTGGAAGGAGTCTTGATATGTCTTGTGTGACCGGTCGGCGGCAGTATGTCATTGATTGTGAAGATGTATTCTGGATCCCGGATGCGTCAACCTTTGGTCAGATAGGTTGATCCACAGGAGCATTACACACCATCAACCCTTCGTGTTGAGGACAGAGTAGACTGGCGTGACCCAAGGGTAGTAAGCCCAGACCGACTCTAACAGCTCGGATTATCTTGAGAGAAGAAAGGAGATCCAACTAACCCCTTTGCGAGGTGACCATCGGAGTAATAGGAGGAGGACTTTGTTCCCTGAAGAAAAGGAGTGGGAATCGGGTACCCGAGGCTAATAGTTAGGCGATCCCACGACGTACTATTCCTTTAGCTGATTCTGAAGTAAAGGAAGGTCTCACAACTCGAATGGTAGGTAAACCGTATACTTGCCACCAGAGTAGTGTTAGTCCTTAAGGCCCAAGCCTTATCCCCTCTTACGGGGGGGAAAACCTAGTGACACCACAACCATCCCAAGTTAGTGAGTAGGAGTGATTGGAGAAACTGTGAGGAAGAAGTAACGTTTACTAAAACTTGTTTGAGTCCGTGAACCGTCGTTCATGGTGATAAAACACTCTCCGGATACGCAAGTATCCGGATGTCTATAATGTATATAGTTGTAAACGCCATGTACGATCCGGGCCATGTAGGATCCGGGCCATGTACGATCCGGGCCATGTAGGATCCGGGCCATGTAGGATCCGGGCCATATGGAATCCGGGCCATGTACCATCCGGGCCATGTACCATCCGGGCCATATAGGATCCGGGCCATGTACGACCCGGGCCATGTGGAATCCGGGCCATGTACGATCCGGGCCATGTAGGATCTGGGCCATGTACAACCCGGGCCATGTGGAATCCGGGCCATGTACGATCCGGGCCATGTAGGATCTGGGCCATGTACAACCCGGGCCATGTGGAATCCGGGCCATGTAAAGAACTTGGGTGGGGCGGTTGGTGTAATTAACGCTCCCCCTTGTGATCTAAACCTTTCTCTCTTTTCTTTTGATGTATATATTGTATAGTTGACATTGTACAGATCATGGTTTGTTGTTAATCGTTGTAGTTCTCGGTGACTCTCTGTGGGAACGATTACCTTAAGGGTATCTTTGTGTTAAGATGTGAATACTTGCCAACGCGTACTACGACACTGGAGATACCCGGGCTGCTGCCTGGGTGATACCTAGATACCCGGGTATTAACCCATACCCGGGTTGGTATCCGGGCTAGTTCATACCTGGGTTGATACCTGGGTATGTATTTTTTATATTTTTTATATTTATATTTATATTTTTGGAATTTTTTTAATTTTTTCTTTTCTTTTATCTTTTTCTTTTTTGTCTTTTCTTTTCTCTACCACTACTACTAATTCAAACAAGAATTAGCATCTTGAAGAACTCAACTACTTCTAACTACCTCCTAAACTTAAATAGTTAATTTAGATTTAAGTGGTGATTTTAGACTTACGTCCCAGGATCTCTCCCGGGACTCTTTTGATATTGTTTCCCGGGACTTAAATTAGTGATTTTAAGACCCGGTTTTATCACCACTATAAACCTAATTAACTACTTAAGCATTTTTGTATTTTCTCTATTGGCTATCTAATCTAATTTCACACAATACCAACTACTTTTCTAATTAACTAATACTAAAAACCCTATTTTAACTAATTTTTTTGGTAGGGGCGACCAAGTGGGAGTTTTAGACTCCCACATAACCTCTTTTTTGTCTGTGAGCGTCCTCGCGAGCACTCACTCTACGTTTGCCGGGTTGTAAAGTTTAACCCGGGAACCATTTGTCCGGGTATCCAAAGGAGTCCCGTCCAATTGTTCCAATTGTAAGGTTCCATTTTCAAAGATTTGAATGACTCTATAAGGACCCATCCACCGGGTTTGAAGCTTACCAGGAAAGTCTTTGTGCCTGTTGTCGAACAAGAGCACTAACTTGCCTTCCCGGATGCCAGTCTCCTGGGGCAACTTCCGGTCAAAGTCCTTCTTTCTCCGGTCTTGGGCGGAAGTTGTCCGGTCCAATGAGTCTCTCCGGTGCTCCTCGAGTTGGTCAATTTGTGATAGCCGGTCCTCTATGTCCTCGGTCTTCTCTCCGAATTCTTGGGCCATCACCCGGTAAGTCTCCACATCCAACTCAATTTCCTGCAACACATCCATACCATACACGAGGAAGTAGGGAGTTCTCCCGGTAGTCTTCTTCCAAGTCGTGTTGTAGGCATAAACCGCCGAGTGGAGCTTCGTGTCCCAATCAATCTTGTGCGCCGACACCACCTTTCAAAATATTCCCTACAATCCCATTGGCTCTCTCCGTCAAACCGTTTGCCTTTGGGTTGTATGGCGTTGTCTTCCGGTGCTTGATGTAATAGCATGTGGTGATTTGCTCGATGGTCTCGTTCAAGAAGTGGGTACCCCGGTCACTCACCAACTCCAGAAGATATCCAAACCTCATCAAAATCTGCTCAAATAGGAACGTGGCGGCGGTGGTAGCATCATTCTTCTTGGTAGCTCTGGCTTCCACCCACTTGGTAAAATAGTCCGTCGCGAGGACAATATATTGGTTCCTACCGGAACCTACCGGTGCAATGGGACCGATGAAATCGATACCCCATTTGGCAAAAGGTGCCAATGGAACTATGGGTGTGAGAGGCCAATGCTGCCGGAATGATGGAGTTCCGGTACGTTGGCATGGGTCACAACTTTGCACCAACTCCTTGACATCTCTATTCTAATGAGGCCACCAATACCCGGCCTCCCGGATACGCGCCATGGTGCTCACCGCCGCAAAATATCCTCCGGCCGGTCCTTCGTGCAATGCTCGAATGACCGGTCTTTGGTACTCCTGTTCCAAGCACTAGCGAAGCTTGTCGTCCACTCCCATTCGAAAAAGAATCCCTCAAATTAGACAGTATGGCGCCACCTGGTGTTGAAAAACATTCTTCTCCTCCAGGTTGAGGTGGGTCGGGTATCTTCTGGTCTCAAGGTATTCTATGATCTCTTGGAAGTCAGAACTTCCGGTCCCTACAACTAGGTACACCGGAACATCTCTTTCGGCCTCCAGGACCTCCGGGAACTCATCCAGGAACTCTGCAGGCAAATTAGTAGAACTCTCTAGGCCTCTTTGCCAAGAAAGATAATCCGCATTGCAATTAGACTTCCTGGATTTCACTACAACGACGTAATTGAACTCTTGTAGTAATATAATCTACCTAGCAAGTCTCCCAGACAAATCTGGTTTGTTTACTAGGTATTTCAAGGCATCATGATCCGTGTGGAAAATCACCTCGTACCCCAGTAGATAGTGCCGGAATTTCTTGCAGGCATAGATCACTGCTAGAGATTCTCTCTCTGTTGCCGTGTAGTTCTTCTCTGCCGGGCACATTTGTCGGCTGGCGTAGTAAATTGGATGCTCCCAGCCCTCCTCGTCTGCTTGCCAAAGTATGGCTCCCAAACACCACCCGGAGGCATCCTAAGTCACGTGAAACGGCTTACTCCAATCCGGGGAAGCTAGAATGGGTGTTGTTGCCAACTTCCTTTTGAGATCCTCAAAAGCCTGTTGTCTAAACTCTGTCCACATATACTCAACTTCTTTCTTTAGTAGTTCAGTTAGTGGAGAGGCTAGCCGGGCATAGTTGACAATAAATCTTCGATAATACCCCACACATCCTAGAAATCCCCTAATCTCCCAAACACTTTTAGGAGGAAGCAAGGCCAATATTGCCTTAACTTTGTCAAGGTTTACTTCTAAGCCACGTTTACTATCGATATGACCTAGTAGCAAACCACTCATCATTCCAAAGAAGCACTTACCGGGATGAAGCTTCAAGTTTGTCTCCCGGCATCTCTGAAATGTCTTCCGGAGGTACGTCAAATGATCCACCCACCGGCTAAAAATTGCGAAGTCATCCATGAAGACTTCCAAAAAATGTTTCAAAAAGTCTCGAAAAATGTCAGTCATGAGCCGCTGGAATGTACCGGGAGCATTGTAAAGACCAAATGGCATTCTATTGAATGCAAAAGTACCCCAATCGGTAGTGAAGGTAGTTTTCAATTGATCGACCTTCCGGATAAACACTTGGTTGTAACCGGAAAACCCATCAAGAAAACTAAAACATTCTTGACCGGCAACATGATCAAGAACCATATCAATGAAAGGTAAGGGAAAGTGATCCTTCCAGGTTGCCGCATTTAGCTTCCGGAAGTCTTGACAAACCCGGATCTTTACCTTACCATCCGCACCTACCTTCTTAGGTACTATCACGATTGGTGATACCCATTCGGAATTATTTACCGGGTAAATAATTGCGGCCTCCAACAACTTGTCCAATTCCTCCTTGACCATCAAGGAGTACTTGGGGTTCAACCGGTATTGCCGTTGTCGGACCGGGGTGGAATCCTCCTTCAAGTCAATGGCATGCTCTCCCAACTCCGGGGGAATTCCTCTCAAGTCCGCCGGTGACCAAGCAAAGACATCAGAGAACTCTTTCAACAAAGCCATATACTCCTTACGTTCCCTCTTAGATACTCTTTTCCCTAGGTAGAAGGTCTTACCTACCTCTACCTCCACGGCTTCGTAGTCATCCGGGGCAACCACCGTCTTGATCTTCTCCGCTTCATCCACGTCGGTAGTGGCATACAAATCCGCCCAAGTTACCGGTCTACCGGTGGAACTACATGGCACCGGTGGGAGGGCTTGGTCCTTCATTTGTTGTCTAATCCACTCCGAGGACAATAGGACATTCGATTCTCCTAAGGATCGGTCCTCTGATCTCTTCTCCGGGACGTCTTCCGGGTCCGAGTCCGGGTTGACCACTCCTATCTTCGGGACGGGCTCCTGAAAGTCAAAATCCGACTCCATATCTTGGGTGTACTGCTCTATCCGATAGGATGGAACGGAGTCCGTTTCCTCCGGGTCGGTCCAATCTGAGGTATACCCATCAGACTCCGAGGTTTCACCTTGGTGTTCTTCCGGAAGCCATGGAATGCTTACCGGAGGATTACCGAAGATGAAGGCCTTCCTCTCCCAATTCACCTTGACACCGGCTAGGTAGAGCCACGGTCTCCCTAACAAAAGAGGAAATGGTTTCCCCAAACCTACCCGGATAACAATATAGTTCAAAGGGTAAGTAGTGCCACAAATCAAGGTTGGGATACCGGACAACTTACCGGCGGGAACTACTCTTGATTGGTCCGCCATCCGGAGAGTTTGCTCGGTGGATTCGAGGTTTGTGTATCCTAGGTCGGTAGCCGTAGACTCCATCATAAGATTAACTCCGGATCCCCCGTCTACCGGGACGTTTTGGATTAGGCATCCATCTATCTCTACCGAGATCTCCGGGGTGCCAAAGTCTTCAACTTCTGCAAAATTGACCGCTACCGGTGGCAACTTGATCTTGCGCCTACTAGGCCGGATCAATGAGTCCTTGAGTTGCTTCTGGTAATTCGGGTTGTCATGGAGAAGTTGATCGATCGTCACATTGGCCTTCTGTGCCCGGAGATCCTGTAAGATGTCATACTCATCTACCCGGGTGCCTACGTTCCGGTGGATGATTACCGGGCTACCGGCAAAAGTCACCTTCCTAGCACTAGGCTCTACTCTATCTCTAGTAATCTCATCTCTAACCTCTTGGCTAATGTCTGGAAGAGGGTTGGCTAGTCCTACCCCTTTTTCGGCTTGAGCTACCGGTGGAGGAGTCACTATAGGTGGGTCGGGGTTTGGCTCCTCCTCCGATTCTCCGGATACATCGGATGTTTCCGGGGTCGGGATTCTATGACTCCGGTCATGCCGGGCTGAACTCCGGTCATGCCCGTCCTGTCTCCGGTGAGAGTGTCTACCTACTCTATTGGTAACGAAGCTGCGGGTGCTTACCTGGTTTACCCCGGTATCCGGTTGCAGCTCCCCCGATGGTTGTCACTTGATAGGCCGGTCCACACCTCCCGCATGCCTATAGTTCAAGGCCGTTTGCTCCCGGGGAGGGTTGTCAACCTTCTTGTAGATGACCTTTGGCTTGGGAGGCTCTTGACATTGACCTGCAGTATGGCCATGCTCTCCACAATTCTGGCATGGTAGCTCCAAAGGAGCTCCTTGGTTGTATCCCACACCAAATTGAGCTCTTGTCGGGCAGTCCCGGGCATAATGCCCGGTTTCTCCACACAGAAAATATACACCATACTGCTTCACAAATGACACCGGTTGCCTTAGAACTGGTAGGATAGTTCTAGGCTGTGAAGTATTACCTTGGAAGTTCTCGGTGGCCTGTTGTCCGGGCTGGTAGAGAGGATATGAACCTCTTCCCCGGCCGTACGATGGGACAACATTGTAGACCTCCGATTCTTCCGGTTCTTCCTCCTCACACTCCGCCGGGTAGTATATCGTTCCATCAGCGTCTACGAAGTGAACAGGACGTGAGTGTGTGCACTCACTACTGTTGTGGCCGCTCTCTCCACAATTGCTGCACCAAACATTCCTCCGGCTGGTTGGAATGATTCTCCGGGTCTTCTTTGGTGCTACCAATTGCACGAAGAGCTCGGTCATGGCCTTGGTGAGGTCCTTCATTAGTTGTTTGCCGGTGTCTCCACCTTCACCTTGAGTCTTGGTCTGTCGCCGTCCTTCCGGTGACTACGGGAAGTAGAAGCTCTTCGGGGTGGCGGACTAACGTCGCTTGATTGGGCGCTCTCCGTGTCGGAATTGGACTCGCTTGCCGACTCCCGGTCATGATTTCTCCGGAGAATCCTCCGAAGCTTGGGGTCACTCCGGTGCTTGTTCCGGTTTGAATTCTTCACCGCACGCTCCGATTCTTTGCATGCTATTGCCAACGATACTGCCTCCCGGAGAGTCTCCGGTTCGGATCGCCGGACGTAGCGTGTTGTGTCTTCATCAAGTCCTGACACATACCACTCTACTTGCGTTATAGGAAAGTTCAGACATAAGGGTCCTCATCCTATGTCCGTATGACCGGATAGACTCACCTTCTTTCTGAACTAATTTGTTCAGTCTCCTGGTGATCTCGTTGTCACCTCCCAAGTCTTGGAAAGTGCGTCTGAACAAGGCAGACAAATTGGCCCAATCCGCCTTTACATCCGCGTCTACATCATCGAATCAAAGTAGAGCCTCACCTCTTAGCAAACCGGGAAAAATCCTCAACCGGGTTGCCGGATCCTCCTAGTTGGCGTCTATGGTGACCTCAAACTCCTTGATCCACTCATCGGCGTCTTGGCTGCCGTCGCATCTAAACTTCTTATATTTTAACCGGGTTCCTGGTCGAGCCATAGTGTCAGTAGCCGGTCCCGGGACAACCGGGAGATTAGAAAATCTCCGGTGGCTCCCGGTATCAACAATAGGTATATTAACTATAGACTCACCGGAGATACTCTCTTCAACAATTGCCAACCCGGGGTTAAGTCTTACCGGAGGATGGTTTGGAAATTGAAAGTTTACCCTTCCGGATGCATCGCCAACTTCCTCAACCTCCGGTTGTTGCACACTAAGATCCTCCCGGTCTCCAAGTCTTGAAACTTCTCTTCTTGAACTAGGTTCCTACGGAGAAGATGCCCGAGACGAATACCGATTAGGCACACCTTGGAACGAATTCATCCTCGTAGACCTCCTTACTCCCGTTGTCTCCCTCGAACTCCTTCTCATGTATCGCACCTAGAACAAATCTAGAATAACCCACATGTCAATATCCACACTTGCAGCTTATTGAACAAGAATTCGAAGAAAATAACACAAATAACAAAAATCAACCGGATAAATTCGAACAAGGATATACCGGTCACCACAAAAGTCCCGGTCAAGTCCCGGTTACCAAAAAAAATCAACAATCACATGCAAGACATAAAAAGCTCAACACAACCAAAAATCCCCGGTAGCGGCGCCAAAAATCATGTCGTAGTCTAGTGGTTCGTTATTCTCAAAATTAACCGAAATTAACCTTAAGCAAGCCCACCTTACCAGATCGTTTTCAGGGATTTTTATCGTGCATCAAACTCTTTAAATCTTAACAACAATCCACACATAATACCTCGGCACATCCCGGAGGATGGCTTCCGCGATACCTTAGTAACCGGTAACAAGTAACCACATGTGTTTCAGTTAAACTCTGTTGAGCGTTAGAATAGATTTCCGGTAAGTTTTTACAGTGCCCGGAAAGTCACTGCCCTCCGTTCTCGTAGTCCAGAGGCCACAATATCCACAATCTAACCCTACACCTTGAAAGAGTTAAAAGGTCGCAGCCGGTTTACCGGTCTTCACAATCTACCGGGAACTTGTCCCGGTAAACCGGTCACGCAAGCCCGGGTTCCAACTACAACCACATCCAATGAATCAAAGCAAGAAGATATAAGACTCACAACAAGTTAGTACTAAGCAAATCATATGAGCAAAACAACCTTCCACGGGGATCGTCGGAACTCATCCACTGCAAGGGTAATAATCCCGGTATTCTCCGGACTTAGGCTTAGCCGGGATGTCTCCCATGTACCGAGAGAAGGGGGATGTCACCCCCTACTCCCCACCAATCCGAACACTTTCCACTTAAGGGAGGTTATCATAAATAGCCGTGGGCTTCCCGGATCCCATCCGGTAAAGCAACTCTTTCCGGTCCCACCGGTGAAAAGTTTAGAGCACAAGTCCCGGACCTCACTCTACCTATCTAACCCGGATATCCTAGCCCCTTGGAATGTCTCTACTCACACTCAATCACTTAACATCCAACAAGTCACAACCTTGCACATCTAACAAAGACACACTAGGAGGACTCAACTCTCTCCTAGTCCACTCACACAAGCTCAACAAAGACTCTAGACACAAGCAATGAAGGCAAGACACGAGGAGATCAAGAAAGAGAAGAGTACATAACACAAGAGCCCAAGGCCTTTAAGTACACAAAGGCCACTAGCTACCCTTCAAAACTAGATCTCCAAAAGGTGGAAATGGCATCTAAAGAGTGCACTAAAGTCAATAGCTACGCTCCAAAATTAGACCGCGAAAGGACAAAACGGCATCTAGGAGGTGCACTAAAGTCAATATTTACCCTCCAAAAGTAGCTCCAGTAAAAGACAAAACGACATCTAGATCCTAAAATCAAGGGTAGCCTAGTCACCGGCGGATTACCGATAGACCGGTAAACTGGAAGACTCCCGGTCCGGCGGTCCCGGGACCGGTGAACCTTTTCCTACAAAAATAAGTAGCCGGAGAAACCACTCAGGTGGTAGTGACCGGGTGCGCAATGGGGCCCCATCGACATCACTACTCTCACCCTAATGTGTAATTCTAGCAACTTAAAACGACATGTCACCAACCGGTGAGGTAAATCAACACATAATATATAACAAATACTCAACCGGAAGACTCTTCCGGTTGAGACGTATAGAGATTGTCACCACGTCTGGAAGTACCAACATGGTCAAGAGAATCTCCCGGGAGGTCGGATGTCTCAACCGGGAGGTCTATCAGTGGATAGGGAATATCCACCGGGAGATCCACCGGTGGAGTGACGGTATCCACTGGAAGATTGGGTGTATTTATAGATACATGCGAAGTCTCTTTAAGCTCGATTAGTATAGCCGCATAGGACTCCACTAAAGACTCCGTGGTTGGGGAAGGGAGGTCTACCGGTTCCTTCCCGGTGGAAGTTACCGGGAGGCTTCTTTTTCTCTCATAGACCTTCAAGCTCTACTTCTTGGAGGATGGGGAATACATCCGACTCACCGGAGAGCCATGTTGTCATGGGTGGACAAAATTCTCAAAATGCATGTACTTCCACCAATCTCCTTATTAACTTGTCACAAACTCCGGTCCGGCCCGGAAACACAAGTCTACCGGTTAGCCGGTAGACAACTCCGGAACACTTTGCTAGAGTATGTGGATATGGGTGTCTCACACATCTAGCAACATATCAACAACACAAGGTCACATATAATGATAACGAGGAGAAGACTTTGGAGACAAGGACTTAGAAAGAGGTTTTTTCCAGTTGACCGGTTGACCGAGAAAAAGATAGGAATTAAGGGCAAGACCTATAATTATAGGAGGAAAGAGACAATTTAAAATAACAACTTGCCTCAGGGCTAGGACAATCGACAACAACTACACATGTAAACAATAAGGTCTAGATGAAGTTTCCCGGGGGACTTTTTTTCTAGACTGGGGAGGATATTACCGGGGGAGTCACCCTGGTAGACAAGAGAGGAAAAAACTCACAAACAAGAATTTCGCTCAAACAAAATAAATCCAATATGGGCAAGAGTCACCTTTGTTGTTGCACCTGCAACCTCCTTCTTTTGTCTCTTTTATCTTCTCGCTTCGGCCACAAATCTCCTCTACTTCCGCAAACCCTAGAATCTCCATCAAACCCTAGCTCGCGCACCTCTTCCACCAAATCCTAGCACACGCTACATCCTCTTCAAACCTCTTGCGCTACCTCCTCTTAAAACCCTAGTTGTAACTCCTTGTTGCATCACATCTTTGACTACTTCTTCAAACCCCAATTCCTAACAAAGACAAAATAGAGAGAGAGGGAGAACCTATGAGAGAGAGAACTAGAGAGGGAGAACTTATGAGAGAGAGAACTAGAGAGAGAGAACCTATGAGAGAGAGAACTAGAGAGGGAGAACCTATGAGAGAGAGAACTAGAGAGGGAGAACCTATGAGAGAGAGAACTAGAGAAGGAGATAGAGGTGAAAATTTGAGGGGGGGAGGAGATTTTTAGAGAAGGAGGGGGAGAGAGAGAAGAGTTCTGGAGGGGGGAAGAGTTTCTAGAGAGGACATGTCAAATTTCGGGGAGAGAGAAGTCGACCATGATGGCTGGAGATACGCAGGCTGCTGCCCGGGGGATACCTGGATACCCGGGTATCAGCCCATACCCGGGTTGGTCCCGGGCTAGTTCATACCTGGGTTGATACCGGGGTATGTATTTTTTATATTTTTTGTATTTTTATATTTTTTTTGGAATCTTTTTCTTTTCTTTTTATTTTTCTTTTATTTTTTTATTTTTTGTCTTTTCTTTTCTCTACCACTACTACTAATTCAAACAAGAATTAGCATCTTGAAGAACTCAACTACTTCTAACTACCTCCTAAACTTAAATAGTTAATTTAGATTTAAGTGGTGATTTTAGACTTACGTCTCGGGATCTCTCATTGGACTCTTTTGATATTGTGTCTCGGGACTTAAATTAGTGATTTTAAGACCCGGTTTTATCACCACTATAAACCTAATTAACTACTTAAGCATTTCTCTATTTTCTCTATTGGCTATCTAATTTAATTTCACACAATACTAACTACTTTTCTAATTAACTAATACTAAAAACCCTATTTTAACTAATTTTTTTGGTAGGGGCGACCAAGTGGGAGTTTTAGACTCCTACAACCGCCATGTCGTCCGCCTGTGAGGTAAATAAACCGCCCCTAACGGGTGGCCTATCTTGAACAAGATCCGAAAATTGGGATACAACCCCGTGTGCAATCATCATTGGAACATTATCAAGAATTTATATCCCCCTTATCTCTTTGGTTATTACTCCGTTTTTTATGTTTGTTTTCTGTATCCTTATTGGTTTTTGGTGCTTAACGCAATGGCAGCATTCAATTTTACCTTCCAACTCAACCTTGTGCTCACAGTCGAGCAACCAGCAGTGCAACCTTCAACTTATACGTTTATTTAGAACCATGCACCATACATCACGTGCATATCATATACCTTCACACAAGGAGTCCTACTTGAACCTCATACCATACATGCACCTCTAGCTGCATTTACTTACTGTTTTATATTAAAACCGGTTGTTTTATTAGGTTGATAGGAAACCCTAATTCTATTGAAAATTTGGCAACGCTTCCATGTGTTTGTTGTAACTAGAAAAGTTAGGGTTCCTTCTCCACATGCAATCAAGAGGATAATGAATCAATTTGGGAGAGGAAGGAAGCTCCCTCATCCCGCTCAATTCACCCTCTACCCTTGGTGTCTAGTGATCGCCTTCCTCTTGGGCTGTGATGCTCGTCTTCCTCTTATCGTCTTCTTTCGGTCTGTGATGCTCGTCTTCCTCTTGGTCTGTGATGCTCGTCTTCCTCTGATCGTCTTCCTCTTCGTGATGCTCGTCTTCCTCTCATCGTCTTCTCTCGGTCTATGATGCTCGTCTTTCTCTGATTGTCTTCTCTCGATCTGTGATGCTCATCTTCCTCTGATCGTCTTCTCTCAGTTTGTGATGCTCGTCTTCCTCTTGGCTATGATGCTCGTCCTCCTGTGATCGTCTTCTCTCGGTCTGTAATGCTTGTCTTCCTTTTGGTCTGTGATGCTCGTCTTCCTCTGATCGTCTTTTCTCGGTCTATGATGCTCGTCTTTCTCTGATTGTCTTCTCTCGGTCTGTGATGCTCATCTTCCTTTGATTTTCTTCTCTCGATCTCTGATGCTCGTCTTCCTCTGATCGTCTTCCTCTTCGTGATGCTCGTCCTCCTCTAATTGAAGCATATCGTTGACAAGTGTTGCATGCTCATTCGAAGGTCATTTTAGGCATACCATTGACAAGCGTCGCATCGCTTGGTGTACTCATGGGCGTCTTGGAACAATGTGGGCCAAAAGTAACCTGCGCGAAGGACTTTTTGGGCCGTCAAGGTCCCAAAGAAGTGCCCTCCCCACGCGCTGTCGTGGCAGGCCGAGAGGATCGTGGGGATTTCCACGGACGTCACACATCGACGTAGCATGCCGTCGACCCCACGACGGTACAATTTGCCTCCCACTATGGTAAAGTGACGGCTATGAAGGCGAACCTTTCTACGCTCGTTTTTGGACAATGAGTCCGGTAGAAGGTGGGTGGTGAGGAATTCTGCCACTAAGTTGTACCATGAGGGAATGGAGGATACTTTAAACAAGTCCTCATCTATCATGGCTTCATCAATGGGGACTACACCGATTTCCTCTCAAAGACGGGCGAGGTGATTCGCTTGAAGGTGCATCCTCCCTGGGCGGTACTCAACCGTGTAGTCAAACTCTTCTAAAAGTAAGACCCAACTTGCCAAACGACCACTCAAATCCGCCTTGTTGACGAGGTACTTGATGGCCATGTGATCCACGTAGAACACCACGGGGTTGAGTAACAAGTAATGGCAAAAAAATTGACCGAAAAGACCATCGCCAAACATTCACGTTCGGTGGTGGTATAGTTTTTTTCGGCGGGATTTAATTGCCTACTTGCGAAGGCAATGGGGTGGTCCTTGCCATTAAGGCCCACCGGTTGGCACAAGGTGCTTGCTATTGCCACCGCTGAGGCATCGCAAAAGATGTGGAAGGGCAACTCCCAATTCGGAGGCCTCAAAACCGGGTAGGTGGTCAATTCCTTCTTCAAAACCTCGAAGGCTTCTTGGCAACTTGGGATCCACTCAAACCTCACGTTCTTTTGGATGAGTCTAGTGATAGGTATGGACTTCGTGGCATAGTCATGGATAACCTCCCAATACCACCCTATGTGTCCTAGGGTTTTTTGTATCTCTTTGACGTTCGTGGGAGGATTTAACTCCACGATTACCTTCACCTTGTCGAGATCCGGCTCTCTACCCTCCTTGGAGACCACAAATTCTAGCAAGACTCCCTTTTCTACGGCAAGGAAGATCTTTGGATTCAGAGCGATATCGGTGCGCCTACACCGTTCGAAGCTTTGCCTCACACACGCAAGGTGTTTGTCCTTCGTGGACTCAGTGCTAAAATCATCAATGAATACGGTCATTGATTTATGCAAGAGGTCTGAGAAGGCATAGGTCATGGCCCTCTCGAATGCGGAAGGGGCATTACAAAGCCCAAACGGCATGACCAAATAAATGAATGTGCCCCATGGGGTAGTGAAGGCAGTCTTGTGATAATCCTCGGAGGCAATGGAAATTTGGTTGTAGCCCGAGTAGCCATCCATAAATGTATAAAGCTCGTGACCACCTACCTTCTCTAAGATGGTGTTGATAAATGGCAAGGGAAAGTGGTCTTTTTGGGTGTGGTGGTTGAGTTTTCTATAGTCAATGCACACCCATAGCTTCCCATTTTTTTTTTAAACCAAAACCATGGGGGAGACCCAATCGAATATCTCCACGGGTTTAATGAACCCCGCTTGGAGTAGCTTCTCCAACTCTACCTTGACAATGAGCTGTAGGTTAGGATTCATACGCCGTTCTTTTTGTCTAATGGGAGTAGTGCCCGGAAGAAGGGGGATGTGATGTTGTGTCACCGCCGAGGAAATGCCCTTGAGGTCTTTGTATGACCATGCAAAAATGTACTGAAATTTGACTACTAGTGACTTGTATTTCACTATCTCTTCCTCGGTCAATCCAACACCCACCTTTATGCTACGGACTTCGTCCTCCTCATGAGAGACCACCATCAACTTCCAATCATCGTGATGTACATGTAGGTTGTTGAGTGGGTCCTTTGTACCAATCATTTGGGACTTGGGGGTATGTTGCCCCCGACCCACTAGCTAGAATGCCGGTGGATGTTCTTCGGAAGTCGAGAGATGGGTTGAGAGGGCTTTCGTCCACCAAAACCTCCAATTTTGTCCCTTGTGTGCGGTCGACATCCATTCTAAACACCGCTGCGGGTTGTAAGTCATCGAGAAGGGAGACAAGGCTAGGTTCCAACTCGGTCTCCACCTCGATCAATTCACTCTCCATGAAATGCACGGACATAGCTTCATCCGCGCTCGAGGTGGGGTATTCCCTCAATCATTCTACGAACTCCCCCGTGGAAATCCACCCATAAAGGCCCGGTCCCATGCTTTTGAATGGCATCACATGGGCCTTCGAGGGTTGGGCTCTATCCACCGCCTTGTGGGGCGCAAACCTCAGTCTCTTGGGAGGCTCCTTTGTTAGAACCTCTTGTGATTCATCCTCCGACGAGCCCATGCAACCGTGGCATAATCCTAGCCTACTTGGTTGGATATGGACCGTAGTAGGATTCTCCGGTGGCCCATAGGTGATATGGGGTTTTGGTCCTCCCCATTCTACCGTGGCATTGGCAATTTGCAACCAAAGCCTACCTAGTAGCAAGGGGTATGCCTCCTTGTTGGAGTGTATTTGAATGACTTGGAAGGTGAGGGAGTACTCTATCCCCCCCGTGGTAACCTTACAACCACTAATTTGGCCTAACGGGGCCTCCGAGCTTTGATTAGCCATGTTGATGATGTACGGTGAGGGTTCCGTGATGTCCAGGCCCAACTTCTCCATGGTTGAGAGGGGCATAATGTTCAAACCACTACCACCATCTACTAGTACATTGGGTACCACCTTGTGTACGATTGAGACCTCAATTTGGACCGCCTTAACCTCGATATTGGGGTGTGCGGACTTAACACGGGCTGCCAATCTAACCTTTGCCTTAGGCCTCCCCTTCACTAGGGTGCCCGACCTAAAGACCTTCCTCATGGGTGGTGATACTTCCAATAGTTGAGCAATGGTGATGTCCGCCTTAAGGCGACTCAAATCCGCCCATAAGTCATAAGGTCATTCTCCCACTTGCTCCTCGATACGTAGGAATGTGTTTACCTTGGGACTAGAGATTGGTGGACCCTCCCATACGTCTTGGGGGGTGGATAATGGTGTTTGGGACTTAAGTGTTCCATGGGAAGGCCTCAAGTTGGCCCGTCGAGTGCCTTCCACCGCCTCCTTGGTGGTTTCATTTAGGTCAGAGAAGTGAGGTGAATCTTCATCCGAGGTCTCACCGTCCTCCGGTATGAGTGGAGGGGGACTTGAGTATCTAGGTTCCTGCCGGTTAGACCGAGTCTGGACTGCCAATGCTGGTAACTCACAAGTTTTCGCCTCCTTGGTCGTGCTAACCTCGTGGAAGACTACATTGAGCTCAGTGAGGGAAGGGATATGCGTGGACACGATTTCACTTGACATGGTGGCATAGCGAACATCTTGTGGGCCTTGGTTTTGTTGCCCCCCGTGGTTTTGCCCTTGGTTAATAGCGATGTAACCGTCCTTGGTATTAACCCCCATTGGAGGAGTTTGATTCTAGCAGTTATTATTGTAGTCGTAATAGAGACTAGGTGGCCTAAGGATATGATCGGAGGGAGGGTTACGTCCACCTCTCAAGTGGTCTTGAGCTTGTTTAGGGTAGTTCCCCGGTGGAAAAGGCATGGGAATTACCTTGTTTGATCTACGATACACTTGAGAAGGGTGATTACCTCTACAGTTACCACACACTACTCTACTTTCGACCCAACACTGCCCCGGTGCGTGTCTCTTGCCACATGTGTGATGGATTTCAAACGGTGGTCTCGGAGGCCCCCAATAACCTTGACTCAGAGCTACATAGCCTTGCGATACATAGTTAGTTATCGCCGGTGGTTGATTCCTATGGGGAGGCACATACGGGGGTTGAGTGGCATGGTGCTAAGGTGCTACCACTGTAGTGGTACAAAAAGGGCTGGTGTGACCCGGTTGGCCACATTGAGTACACCATAGGCCCGAAGCATGTCTACCGGACTCTATGGGTGGAAGTGTGGAGTCAGGCACTTGGTTTTTAATCAATAAGGCCATTTGGTCTTGCATGGCTTTGATTTGTTGGGCTAGCTGGTCCTTGAAGCCTTTTTGGCGTTGGAGGATTTCATTCTTCATTTCCTCCTTCAATGTGCCTCGCTCTTTATGATAGGTGAGCTCGGGGAGAGCTACCGGCGGCCTGACGTTCAAGGGTGGAGCATAGTAGTTCCACACGGGGACTTGTGTACCTATGGCTCCTTGGTTAGACTCTAGGGCTAGTCCCTTGCCCTTGGCATGGATTGGTATGAAACTAGGGATGTGGTGCTCTTCCTTCCTCCACATGCGCTCTTGGTCTCGATCGACTTGCTCTATTAGCCTCGCTTGTGCTCTGGCAGCTGCTAACGATGTTGGACGGACCTTCAAAATCTCCCTAATGGTTCCTTTGTTGTTGAACCCTTGGATAAAAAATTGGGTCAAGGTGTCGTTGGTGAGGAGGTTCCCTACGAACCTTGTAACCACTAGTTCAAATCTCCTATTGTAGGTTGTGATTTCCTTCCCTGGACCTTGGCGTAGCGCGGCTAGGGCTGTGAGGGCGTTACTTTGACCTACTTCAGGTCTAAAGTGCTCCAAAAAGGCCCTCATGAGGCTATCTCAATCCTCAAAGGTGTCGAGGGGGTGATTCCTATACCACTCGGAAGCGGCATCCTTCAAGGTACACAAGAACCACACTAAAAAATAACCAGTGTTGGTGATGAGGCAAGTAGTCAGGAGCTCTAGAAATCGTTCCACGTGTGCGGAAGGGTCTTCATCCTTGGTTCCTCTAAACGTGGGCAAGTTGGGTGGCATAGGCGCCGCTTGCAAGCCCTCGGGTACCACGATGGATAAATCCCTTGGCTGAACCAAGGGATTAATGGGGGACCGGTCCGGGGGTGGTCCTCCAGAGGCCATGGTAGGGGCTGAGGTGGTGCCTCGTTGACTAGTGGTGTTCACCGGATCGAATGAAGTGGAAGGAAAAGACGGTGGAAAAAGAAGGACATGAGCTGGAAGAGCCTCTAGTTGTACCTCTAAGAATCCTTCCGCCGTGTCCTCGGTGAGTTCCCTAGACCTACTCCTTCTTTCACTCGCCGGTTCCCACGGTAGTGTGAGGGAAGGTCTTTGGGACCTTGTGGCACGGGACATCTACTCTAGGGTCCGAGGGTAAGGTCTTGTCGTTCGTTGATGGTAGTCATGTCCCCAAAAAGTTTCCCGTCCAAGTTTTAGAGGTCGTGGGTGGATCTACACGAAGCACGGCCTATCTCAAATGATGAGTGGGTGTTTCCAATACTCCTACTTCCAATACTATCACAAGGATGGTCTGACTCAAGACCAAGACCAGAGTTTTAGTTGTGGAGTTTTAGCTCGATGAAGCCGCCAAAGAATCCTATTAAGGACTACCCTTCATAGGCAAACGACAAAAAGCTAACCAAATTGAGGAATGTCTCCACGAGCATCACCCTGTTGGAAAGTTGTTCCCCAATTGGCGCACACAGTACAAATTGATGGACCAATAGGTCACATACAATGTTTTAGAGGGGGATCTCTTACCTTTTAGCAACTCCAGCCACTCCACATGTTAGCACAAGGTTCTTTCATGCAATTTTGTGGTTGGCCAGCCCTAGCTTTTCCAAGGAAAATGTTCCACACGGCTCAAGTGGAGATTCAAGGTTTTCTAACCTTAATATGGTCACCACATCCAAGTTGATCCTATTTTACTACTCGCGGTCTTAAGAGAGGGTGTAGGGCACATACCATATGCAGCGCTCCTTCCAATCACCACCCCTACGTCTTGGACACGTCCGCGACTCCAACTCCCCTCCAAGGTAGCTCAATCAAACGTATACACCATTAACTTGCAACAATTGATTCAAGCATTCCATCAATCACCAAGTGTACTTACCTTGGTGGTTAGTCAAACACACGGAGAAGGAAGGGGCGCCCTTGTCCCATACCCGGGCCCATGCACCCTTCCCCTTCGACCTAGGGGCTCACTGGAAATCCTTGCGGAAATCCGTGGGAGGGCCTGAACCTTTCATCCCTAGGCCCCTTGCTCAACTCAAAGCCACAAGACTAGGAGGGGATCCTTCCAACACAAGGTGTTCTGTGGTTGGAAGGTCGGGAAACCACACTCCCTTCTAGACCCCCATCTTTAAACACAACTTGGCACGTTCATTCATTCACAATACTTCCAACTTGCATACACAACTTAGCAATCAATCAACCATACACGAGCAAGTTGGGCACTTACCTCAAGCTACCCGATGCTGTTCCATATACCATGAATCTCTTAGCGTTTGTACCTACATCCAAGATAGAATAATCCACACAATCAAACAATGAGCACACCTCCTCCCGGCGGACGCACCAAAATGTGAGCCAAATAAGGCCACCCCTAACGGGTGGCCTATCTTGAACACAAGATCCTAAAATTGGGATGCAACCCCGTGTGCAATCATCATTAGAACTAACCATACATGCCACATTCAGCTCATAGTGGTTAGGTTGTGGTTACTTGAGATTTTAGTGGACCAATGGGTGGTGATGACTGGATTCAGCCTTAAGTCAATTCCGAACTTCATACACATAAGTTTTACCCTAGGACTCCTTTTTCAACATTTTAAAGCTTAGATGGGTTCAGCTCGACCTGATGAACTAGATTAGACCCTCAAATACTAGTTCCAAACCAAGGCACGACCCTGACAATAGCTGATAGCAGACAGGCTTCCTTTTTTAATCCAGAATTTTTGTCCCCCTTATCTCTTTGGTTATTACTCCGTTTTTTATGTTTGTTTTCTACATGCTTATTGTTTTTTGTGCTTAACGCAATGGCAACATTCAATTAACCCTCCGACTCAACCTTGTACTCACAGTCGAGCAACCAGCAGTGCAACCTTCAACTTATATGTTTATTTAGAACCATGCACCATACATCACGTGCATATCATATACCTTCACACAAGGAGTCCTACTTGAACCTCATACCATACATGCACCTCTAGCTGCATTTACTTACTGTTTTATATTAAAACCGGTTGTTTTATTAGGTTGATAGGAAACCCTAATTCTATTGAAAATTTGGCAGCGCTTCCACGCGTTTGTTGTAACTAGAAAAGTTAGGGTTCCTTCTCCACATGCAATCAAGAGGATAATGAATCAATTTGGGAGAGGAAGGAAGCTCCCTCATCCCGCTCAATTCACCCTCTACCCTTGGTGTCTAGTGATCGCCTTCCTCTTGGGCTGTGATGCTCGTCTTCCTCTTATCGTCTTCTTTCGGTCTGTGATGCTCGTCTTCCTCTTGGTCTGTGATGCTCGTCTTCCTCTTGGTCTGTGATGCTCGTCTTCCTCTGATCGTCTTCCTCTTCGTGATGCTCGTCTTCCTCTAATCATCTTCCTCTTCGTGATGCTCGTCCTCCTCTAATTATCTTCTCTCGATCTGTGATGCTCGTCTTCCTCTGATTGTCTTCCTCTTCGTGATGCTTGTCTTCCTCTGATCGTCTTCTCTCGATCTGTGACACTCCTCTTCCTCTGATCGTCTTCCTCTTATCGTCTTCTCTCGGTCTCTGATGCTCATCTTTCTCTTGGTTGTGATGTTTGTCTTCCTCTTATCGTCTTCCTCTTCATGATGCTCACCCTCCTTTGATCGTCTTCTCTCGGTCTGTGATGCTCGTCTTCCTCTTCGTGATGCTCGTCCTCTTCTGATTGTCTTCTCTCGGTCTGTGATGCTCGTCATCCTCTGATCTCTTCCTCTTCGTGATCCTCGTCCTCCTCTGATTGTCTTCTCTCGGTCTATGATGCTCGTCTTCCTCTGATCGTCTTCTCTCGGTCTGTGATGCTCGTCTTCCTCTTGGCTGTGATGCTCGTAACCTAATTACTCTCCAGCTCTAGCCGGGCTTTCGGGTTCCTCAGTCTAATTCCTTCACAACCAACAAAAAACTCGGTGGCCGGGGCTTCCGGCTCTCTCCAGTCCACTCTCCTACATTCCCACAGTCTCTCTCTCCCTCGTCCTCCTTCAAATGAGCCTCTCTCGAGGAGGTAACCCCTAAGCCCTTTGCTCCCCTTGCGTTCCCAAGGTGGTTCCCTGCCTCCTTTTCCTTCCTCCATAAATGACCTTCATAAAAAACCATTAACCTTTAACTACTTAATTCCGTGCCACCCTTGCATTAACAAACGTGGGTGTCCCACTAACCAAGGAATATCTAAATCTCATACTTTAACTTCATGCCACATGGTGTGTGCATGATCACCAATAAGTGAGCTATTTTAGCTAATTCAAGGATGCAAAAATCTAATACTCCACCTAGCTTGAATTTCCCTTGCTTGGAGGAATTCCTAATTTACTTAGTGATTGGTGAGGGCTGTGCCCAAGTCTTTTGGACCCCTTTGACTATTTTTTTAGGGCTTTTAAAGCCTCATTCTTTTTTCTTTCTCCTCACCATCATTCTTCTTCTTCTCCTAATTTTTTCCGTGATTTCTTCACCATGGCCACTTGCTGTCCCCGACTCGGTAGGAGGTAAATTCTTCTCCACCACTTCTAATTCTAATTCCTTTCTATTGTTTTTTTGTTTTCCAACCTTTTCTTTATTTTTTTCTTTCTATTTATTTTTTGGTTAACTTCATAAAATTCTTGGTTGCCATAATGTGGCTCCTATTTTAAGAATTAGTGAATGAAAAGGCTATTAAGCCATTTTGATCAAAAATCATGAACTAATCCAATGGGATAACCCATTTCTACTACTTGTTAACCTTAACACACATGATGCGTGGTCCATTCGTCACCGTGAGCCGTTTCTGCGGCTCTCACCGCCCTTGGAGCTTTACGGACTGCCACCACGCCACCAAGCCTCAAATTTCAGCAACTCCTTCCTCTCTCCTCCACTTCTCTCTGCTCTTTGGCAACACAAAAGTGATTTATAACTTTTCTTTTTCGGGTAGTTTGACATTGCACGTGTAGTCTAAATAAAAAGAAAGAGTCACATGCATTATTAGTCAGAGGAATGTTTGGAAGATTTTATGCAAATACAGTTGGATATTCCATTCCAAATATCTTATGCGCTTGGAAACATATGAGGAATAGAACTTGTGAACAATGGTTCTACTTAAAATATACTACATAAGAAATGATGATTCATTTTCTTCCTTTACTAACCACAAGCATATTGGAATGGCTGATCGTCATGCCGTCCGCACGGCGGCCGGTCACCCGCCGTCCGCTCGGTTGTCGGTTTTTGCCATTCGGGCATCCCCCCTGCCGTCCGCCTTGCCAACCGCACATCGTTTGGTCCTTGGGCGTTCACTTCGCGGGCTGCAAAGCCGACCGCCGTTCGGTCGGGCCTTGGGCGTTCGCCCAGCCGACGGCCTGGCCGACCGCCGTGTAGTCGGCCCTTGGGCGTCCGCTGCGCACTTATACTATTGAAAGCGCATTTTCAAGACGCTTTCAACGGTATATTACAGGTTCAAAAATACTCAACAATGAGGAGTTATGGCAAAAACCCCATGTAGACGGCTAGGCAGTCAACCGCGCGGACGGCCAAGGGCCGACCGCCGTGCGGATGGCCCTTGGGTGTCCGCTACGCACTTTATACCTTTGAAAGCGCATTTTCAAGATGCTTTCAAAGGTGTATTACACGTTTAAAAACACTCAACAATGACGGAGTTATGGCCAAAAAACCCATGCGGACGTGAAGTGAGGCTCTATGTGTTGTTTCCTTTATACTCACGGTGATTATGACCATTGGGAGACAAGAGGATGTCAATCTACCAACGGACGAGGTTGGGGGAGCGGTCGGCAGGGCGGATGGCGAAATGGCGACCGCCGGACGGTCCGCCGCTGCAGATGGCAGTTGCCCCAAGCGGACAGCCGTGTACTCGCCCGTGCGGACGGAGTGGCCGTCCGCAGCGCGGATGCCTCCAACGGTGGACGCCCGGCGCCGTGTGCCGAGCAGTAGGCCAGGGTAGCAAACGACTATTTATCCCCGGGTAAACTGACCAAAGTCGTTATGTCACCGGATGTCCTCATGGGGCGGAGGACGTCCTCCGTCCGGACGCCATGGATGTGGAGAGTCCTGACAAATCTGCTCTAGAGGTTGTTGCACCCGGACGTGGCGCACCACCAAAACTAGTCACACCATCCAGTGGACCGTTGGTTTCTCAACTCGGAGATATTATTCTCCTCTCTCCGATTGATGGCAGCACCCAGATAGCGAGGCCAAGGGATTTCAGGTAATACGCCACCAGCGGGTGACCATGCAGACTCTAGTCCGGGCAATGCAGTTGTCTTCACCGGAGACTATCTCACCTACAGCACACGGGCGCCAAGCCAATGTGGCGACTCCAGGAGCGGTGGAGGACGCTACTCTAACCCGACTGCGATTTGCCAAGAAGAATATCCGGGGGGCACGGAGGCTGGCTGCGGAGGAGCATGCATTTGCCTGGACTTTCACGCGTTGGGTTCAGTGGGAGCCCTGGCGGCAAACCAAGATGACAAGTGGGCCGGTGAGGTTGGGCTGGGAGTCTTCTACGAGTATGCTTGGCCAGTACTCCTCCAAGACTTGGTGTAGGAGTTTATTGAAGGGATACTCTCACCGGAGAACAAGGCCGGAGGAGCTCTAGTCCCTATTCGGGCCAGGGTCAGAGGGTTGGAGGTGGTACTGTCAGCAAAAGTGATCTAGGAGGTGTTCGGATTGACTGGAACGTGGCGGCTCAAGGCTTACAAGGGAGGATGAGGAGCAGAAGTCCAGCATTATGCGGAGGTTTTCTTTGACTAATGAGGATTTCTAGATGGGCGGAGTTTGAATGTCCGAGTTCCGGGAGCACTATCGGCCGAGGATCAAGGCACTCCTAGAGGTTCTGTGCCTGAAGAAGTACCACACACGCCAGCCTGAATTTGCTTCATTACATGTATGAAGCAGTCCGGGCCAAGTAGCAGGTGCTAGATTGGACACCGTTGGTACTCAGTAGTCTCCGCTGGATTCTGGGCCAGACACGCAAGGGCATGAAGGAGATTCCAGGTGCGCAGCTGATTGAGACTATTCTCCGGCGGTGGTTTCCAACAGATAGAGAGTCTTTTTTCTCTAGAGCCGGTCCTTCCCGGGCAGTCTTGGAGTCCAGCGACGATCAGGAGGCTGCGAAAGATGGGAGTCGGGATGCTCACACGAAAACTCCAACCCCCACGGAGAGGCTAATCATAGGCACCTCCCGGAGTCACGGTGACTCCAAGGATTGGAGTGCGACCGAGGTGGAGGCATGACTAGGGACAACGGGCTCTACACCGATTCCCTTAGTCACCCGGGAGCGCCCTAGACTTGATTAGGACCTGGAGGTCATCGAAGAGCTGGAGGCGTCGCGATAGGTGGAGGCGGCCAACTCTGCTTCCTAGCTACGGTGCCTGGAGATTGAGATGCTCGTGAATGTCAGGCTGAAGGCTCATGGCCAGTTGGTCTTAGACCACTACTTCTTGGTGGAGGACTACCGGCGGCGAGGCCTTACTCCATTGACTCACCCAAGTATGCAACTCAGCCACATGGGCCCATCTCACCGGTTGTTGTGGGATTCCTGGAAGCATTATACAGATGATGTTGTCCGGTATGGCCGGTACCTAAACTTATTCTCAGCGGCCTACCCGGACTTTGATTTCTTGGCTGGAGACCTGGAGTCACAACAGGAGTCCGACCTTATCTTGACTCAGATGCCCACTAGTGGCAGTGAGGCAGCCCCTTCGGCGGTGACTTCAGATGGCGGATACATGTCCGGCTATCCTCCACAAGGCTGGGAGGAATTCTGCAACCACTACACGCCGACCGTGCCGCCCCAACCACCTTTAGCGTCCGACCCCGGAAGTTTATATGTTCAGACTCTTGGTCTTGGGCCGCCGAGCAACCTCGACGATAGTATCCGGCACACCCCTGGGCAGACTGGCAATCAGGCTCTCCAGACTGGCATGTCTCCTCGGGGCAAGGGTCCGGCATGGGTATCAGTTGAAGTATGCCCTCCTCCCGGCACAGTGACACCCCGCGGCACCTTTGGGGCAGCGGACAGGGGTACCCGGAGCCCGGCAACGGCACCAGGCATTGGAGCACCCGGCGACATCTCCGGCAATGTTTTCTTTCCGAGTGGCTAGGAGTACACCAGTGACACATTACCTGAAGGATGTTAGCCGGGAGTCCCTTCCTCCCAAGTTTTGTTTTTTGAGATTTAGATTTTTTTCAGCTACAGTTACTTTCATCAGGAGCCTAGGACCCTTGAACATCGGAGGACCGATGTAGTTTAGAAGGGGTATAATATTAAGCAGAGAACCAGGATTAGTGGACCCGCGTAGTAATTTTCATTTTTGGACTTCGGATGAGTTTTTAGCTCTCTAGTGGATGAACCTGACCAGGCGAATGATTTCCTTCCTGGAAAGTTTTTCATCCATTGGACTGGCCGTATGAAACTTGGACAGGCGGATGATTTCCATCGTGACCAGTTTCATCCGCTTGTTAGATGAACCTGGACATCCGGATGACTTTCATCTAGTCCAATGTTTCTCCACCGGATGAAATTTGTTAGGGTTTGGTGCACATGGAGGGAGAGCTTGGAAGCTCTCTCACTCTCACTTGGAACTTGGAGCTAGTTTTTGAGACATTAGGATTTGGAGGTGTTTTTTTAGAGGTTTTGAAGGTTACATTGTGTTGGGATGACTTTAGAATGTAGATTGTACATACTATGACATGGTCAAGGTGATTTGAGGTGATTTGAAGTCTTTGGAGTGTTTTTGAGCAGGGTTTTCTTAGGGTTTCTAGGGTTTATGTGAAAGAGAGTTTGTAGATCAACCTCCCTTTAACATCCCGCCCAAACCCTAGCCGCCATAGCATGCTACCTCATTCTCTCTCGATCTGCCGAAGCGTCCTATCTTCTAGCTTCACCGCGTTTATTCACCGCATCGCATCGCATCATCGCAACATCGCTACATAGTGCATCGCACACGTTCATAGCATTATTAAGTTTAGACTTGCAGGTTTTGAACTTGGTTACATTCTAATGGATTTGCAGACTAGTACCGTGTTCTTGTTGTTTTTGTCTTGCATTATTCAATGATTTAAGTACTTGTAGCAAATGAACAGGGATTGATTTGCTGACTTAGTTATTGAATATGATGTTGAGAAGGACGCACAAGTTTCAATGGTTTTAGGGTCATAAATCCGTGGTATGTAAAGATAAAGATCATGCATTTTGTCAACTGAACTACAGTTTACTGTCATAAATTGAACCGTGGTTTTTTGTACCTGCATGAACCAAACTTTCTCAACAGAAAGTGACGCTATGGAGAGTCATATTACCTTGATTAGAAAGCTTGTTCATGAAAACATACTCCACAATTTTACAATTTTGGATTTGGTTTTGAATTTTTCTTTTTGCATTCTTCATTTTTCCGACAAGAGTTTATTGCATTGCTTCATCTTTTTAGCAATGAGAGCTTCAACCAATGACTAGGAAATCTAATTTTTTGGATGCACTTTGTGGCATGCAGGTGGTTTAGGATATTACATTATGCCAACTACATTTTGCATTAATATGTTATTATTTATTGACAACAATATATTATTATTGACAACAATTTACATCAAGCCTAGGTGAATGCGGAGTAACAACGATTTACATCAAGCCTAGGTGCCTAGATGTTGCAAGGAGCCATTTCTTTTCAATAGTGACAATGCAAGGGTATGTTCTAGAAATACTTTTTTTCCAATCTTAGGGTTTTTTTCTGCATTTTCTTTTTTCATAATCATGCCTACAACCTTACTTATAGAATTCAATTTAATTCATACAAAATCTATTTAATTCCTTCCATGTACTGCAAAAACCACGTTGGACTCTTACATACAATGCTCAATGTTTATGGTTTGTCACATCTTGTTTTGTATGACATGGTGGTTTTTATTTTGTATGACATGGTGGTTTTGACTATATATGACATGCTGGTTTTGACTTTCTATAACATGGTGGTTTTAATATTGTATGACATGGTGGTTCTAACATTCTATGGCTTCCTAGTCATTACTTGTTGATCTTGATTATTATTAATATTTCACTTCATTTTTATCCTTACTCGGTGGACTTTATTTTGGTTACTACTTTTTGGTCTTTAATTTGGTTAGTACTTAATGGTCTTCATTTTGGTGAGTACTTAGTGGTGTCCATTTTGGTCACTACTTTGTTCTCTTCAATTTAGTCATTACTTGGTACTTGTCATCTTGGTCATAAATTGGTTTAGGTTTTAAAAGATTACAATGTTTAAAGTGAACAAAGAGTAGGGGTTTACAAATTGTCAATCTACAATTTATTGTAGAGGAACTCCTCATGTTTAAAAAAAAAATTGAATGACCAATTCGAAGGTTCTAGGGTCATCATATATTTTAGAAGACATAAAGCAAAAAATCCCAAAGCTTTTAATTGTGTAATAGAAAATGAAAAGTTCTTATAACACTTTAATTTTATATAGGAAAGCCAAGTTTTATGTTACCTTATCCAACAATATGTGATAATGTTTTCTCAATTCACTTCGGCTTGTGAATAATTCTTTCACTATTTGATAATATTTTTTCACATCAAAGATATGGAATAATAAAGAGAGGTGCATTGTACGATTGTCGCAGTCTGGATTGGGTATTTATATTTTTATTTTTATTTTTATTTTTAAAATCCACTTTAGCTTAGGATTTTAGGAGGTTTATAAGAATTGTCAAAAGGCAAGTTTTTATTTGGAATATTGGAAGAATCCCTTTCTTTCCGAGACTTCACATGTGGTAAAGAATATTTTTGCTAAATATTCAAAGTATGATCTTATGATTGTTTTTTTAAAAATGTAGTCTCGTTGCTCAAAACATGGCAGAAGTAATAGAAGGAAAAACTAATGCTTAATGTTTCTCTTTTCAATAATTGTTCTTACAGTCTTCATAAATTAATTTATCTCATTTTTTTAGGGATTTCAAAGATAGCAAAGGCTATGAACAAGAAATGCCCATTTCTATGGAAAGTTTATCAAAATGTGTTATGGATGGAGTCTGGAGAAGAAGAGTGCATTTATTTGGGAGAGAATTCTCCATGGAAGGAAGGAGAAGTACTGCAACCATATGATTCTCCTCCTTTGAGTGATGATGTTACTATCCCACGTTCATCCAAAGGCTACATACGTCGTAGTCGTGATGAAATAATAATAGCATTGAGAGCTAAGGTGCAAGTTCCAAATGCGGGAGCATTTGATAGGAAAGATTTGAAATGGGAAGTCGTGGAAAACAATGGTGGTGGGAAAAAATTGACACTTTTAAAGCCATTATACCCAGGAACAGATTGAGGGACTTTGTAGAAGGTGAGCATACAAACCGTGATTTTCCATGTACATTCCTAGAGGCGTCTCTAAAGTGTGTACAAAAGGTTGGAGAAGGTGAAAAACCCCAAGCTAACTGTGCCGTTCAAAAGATCAGGTGAGTGTAATTTTATTGATTCTTGTTGATATTCATTCAAACTTAGCAACCTTTGTTGTCTCAATATCTTTGGTTTTTTTCTAACCTATGTATAAGATTCTTACTTTTACGTATTTGATTTTTTTTTAAATGAATAGATTCCAATGTGAATTTGGACCTAAAGACAAAACACACAAGATGAAGGACGATGTTGAAAAGATCTTTGCTGGACACTTACAAAAGAAATTATCTACAAACCAAAAGATTGCGGCAAAGAGAGTAGCAAAGCAAGTTGCAAAAGCGACAAAAGATAGTGTTAAGGCTTCAAAGGCTGCATAGAAGATGACATTTTCTGAAGAAGCATTTGAAGTTGAAGCGCCTCCTATTGTCCCCCCATCTCCACCAAAACCATCTATACGTGCACGGAGAGCTTCAAAAGTTCAAGCTCGATTATCCAAGAAGAGAGGTTGTCTTTGTAAGTTTGACGCTAAACAATTTTATTTGGACACTACTCTATGTGCTATCCAATTTCATTGTTTTGATCACATCTACAAACAATCAGAATCTTGCCATGGAAGTTCGTTTGCAGGTTTTAGACATTCAGTCGGTGCAAGATTGTCAGAAAGCACAAAGTTATGGATTTGTAATTGTCTGGGTCAAGGGTTGACTCCTTCTTAGATAATGGCAAAGCATAAACAAGAGGTTTTAGATGTCGCTATGAAAGGTGCAAAATGTACACGAGATACATTCATCATGCCAAATGATGTTTATAATATTGCAAAGAAAAGAGCATCTGAATTATGGCAGATGCATGTGAAGGATGAACAAAGCGTTTGTATATGGATTGAAGAAAATCCGGATATGGTCTTCAATTATCAAGAATTTGGTATTCCTCAAATGAATGAATTTCCAAAAACTGAAGAAGAAGCTCCTTTTTGTCTTGGAATACAAACTCCATGGCAACAAACCATGATGCTTCAACATGGACATAATAGAGCCCTATCTATGGACTCTACATTTGGAACTAACAAGCCACGAGTAAGTGTCTTGCTTTTAGATATTTAGATTGTATAATTATAATTCTATTTCCTTTCATTATTATGGATTGATTGTTTATGTTTTTATTGATCCAATATCCATTATATACTATCCTCACATTTGATGAATGGCAAAATGGTATTCCCGTCGCATTCATTATTGTTGGAAAAGCGAAAGAGAAAGATATTACTCCGGGGCTTAAAGAACTTGATGCCCGGGCAAAAATTGTAAAACCGGATTGGAAGCCAAAGGCATTTGTTGTTGATAATGCCCAAGCAGAAATAAATGCTACCAAGTAAGTTTGTTATAAAGTTATGCTCATTGATATTATACTTGTTAATTTCTTTCTAAACCTATGATAAACTCTATAATTGATTAAAGAAATAGTTGTGATTTTGTAGGAAAGTGTGGCCAGATATATCTATTTTGCTTTGTTTATGGCATGTGAGGAAGGCCTGGAATGAAAATGGCGTATGAAATATTCAAGATCCATTGCTACGGGCAAAAGCTTTGAATGCCGTTGCAGGCATTATGTATTAATCAGATTTAAATCAAGGAGAAGCGGTTGTCAAGGCTGCAAAAGTGAAGATTAAAGAATTGTCACAGTTGTATCCAGATGCTAAAGGTTTTATAGAGTATTTTGAAGACAATTGGATGGGAAAGACTTCTATGTGGGTGGCTGGAAACATAAATTTTCCACATTCTGGACACAAACGCTGCTGTAGAATCGTACCATTGCAATTTAAAATCTATTCTTGCAATCACAAGAATCAGCTTCTGGGACCGCAATTGGACTGGTTAATATACAATCTTATCAATGATGTATTAAACCACTGCTGGTATGGTGTCCAATGTAAAATCTATGGATTTACAAAAAACAGAAAAATGGAGGGTATAGTTGCTAGTGCTGTCTTACGAGCTCATGAGATTTTGAATGACTATGTCTCTCTTTTTCCTAGAGGCAAAGACATTGTGCTAGTGATGTCCATGACATCATATCCACATGTGTGGACAGTGACGGCACCCAACTCTGATTGGGCGCAATGCAATTGTCCTCAAGGCGTACGTGGCTATATCTGCAAACATGTCATAAAGGCTATAAAGATGATCCATCCGTGTGTCGAGGATGCTATGATTATCAAGAAAACGGGAACTTTATGTGGAACTACAGAGGGGGAATATGACACATCACAAATTGATGCTTTCCAGAAAGGTAAATTGGTCCAACAGAGTGATGATTGTGATGTGTTGGGAGACAATTGTCAGGTTGGGAATACATCCGTTAATCATGCATCTAGACAGCCTCATATCTTGACTACACATGAAAAGCTTATTCAGGAGGCAGAAAAAATCTTGAGTGAGATTGAAAGTATGGTCATGGAAGACACTGACATTGCAATGAGTGCAGTAGCCCATCTTGCCGTTGTGCGAGGAAAATTGATCGATTGTCAAGCCTTAGCTTCTACAGGTCTTTTACATCCAGCATCACAATCTTCTTTTTTCCTTGGCGAATGTGATAATCGAACACGACAAGAAAAGAGCTTCTTGGAGGGATCATCTAACAGAGGGGATAAAAAACGAGCACGTATGGAACAATAAATATATTTATAGGTACTAGTATAGGTAGAAGTATTGTTTTTTGGATATGCCAGTACCATGTGAAACATGCTTAGAGAGAAGTACGGTGGTTTTAACTACCAAGTGTAATGGTTTGAATATGTTTTGTTTTATAGTGAAATTTGTCTTAGTATTTTTCTTTATTCCAATATCAAATCTTCTTTATAAAATTCTATCATTTTGTAGTATTTTTTTAACATAAAATCTTAATTATTATTAACTAAGTTTCTTTCAATCTACCATAGTATACCTTAGTATATGTGTTAACTTACTTTGTTTTCCATTCTTCTTTAATCTAATAATCTCCAAAGGAAAAAATTCTCTCAATGACTTCTTGAAGGTTAGGTCATATTCCCATGGTATCAATCAAAAACCTTCCTCTACAAAATGTTTCGTATAGATCAAGAAAATTTTAGACCTTCAAATTGGAAGTATAATTTCCTCCCAAATTTAATGAAAATTTTACATTATTTTTAATTTCAAACGGGGAAAACGGAGTCATCGGAAAGCCTCCATTTATCACTTTGAGTGGTACTAACTTTCAAACCACAAATCCAAAAATAATAAAAATACCTCCAAATGTCTCTAACCAAAGACAACATAGTATGAAAGTTTCCAAAACCAAGGATTTTTTTTCTTCAAATTTTAGGATCCTATCCAAGATTAAAAACACCCCCCCCCTCAAAAGAAGATTTGGTCCTTTAAGAGTTAAGCTATTCATAAATAAATTACTTTGATCAACATTACCACTAATCTAAAAAAATCCTATTTAATATATAGTATACATATTTCTAAATACTATATATTAAATACTGAATACTATATATTATATAGTATATATAGTGTCAAATATTGACAAATATGTAGTATTTAGATACATAGAATATATATATTGTAAAAAATTGTAATATATAGTATTTAGAAAAATAGTGTCAAATATTTAAAAATTATATAATAAAAATTTGTAATATATAATATATTTAAAAAAAATTGTAATGTAGTATTTAGAAACATTATATATATATATATATATATATATATTTGACACTATATATTAGTAGTATATATTTGACACTATATCTTTAAAAAAATTACTATTTATTTCAAAATGAAACAAGAGATTTTTTATTTGAAATGCAAACTTTATATGTTAAAATCTTTGAATATAGAATGAAAAATGAAATCATAGATGACAACCCTACTACATAAATATGTTGTCCATTAAAATTAGACAATGATAACTCTTAAAGATTCAAGAAACCGCATATGGGTTGCAACATGATGTTTTATGTGTATTTGACATACAAGGTGTAAGAATTGGTTTATACAATAGTTTCAACTCTTTTTGTGTTGAGCCCAATCCAATGATACATGATAATTTGATTTAGATCATTATTGCACTACATGTTTGAGAAGTTGCAGAATGGTTATATATTACATGCATGGTGCCGTGTTTGAGCATGATAAGGTTCAAATATAAGATTAATAGATTGGTGGAAACATTGTTTATTTGACCTTGAGCAACGTCAACTCTTAGATTGGGTAGCGTGAACGCCAATCTGCAGATCTTACTTTCTCTCTCTTCATATAAGTTCTGTAGGCAAAGTAAAGGAAGCAGTGATGTGTCACATGTTTCAAATTTCACTTCCAGGACAATTACGAGGCATATGCAAGTAGCAATTTCACAGCTGATCATCAAAATGTATTGAACTGAAAAAGTCAATGCATCAAAAATAAAATGAGAATATCTAAGCATGAAATGAGACCATCTCTTGTTCTGCCGCGGCTGACCGGGTATCGCCCAAGTATCGAGCACGACGGAATTTTCTCCCCGCAGCTGCCAGGGCAGCGACTCGGGAGCTCCACAACGACCGTGTGCAAGAAATACGGTGCTCCTACGAGGGGGGCACATGACCATATGGTCCTACCGAGGCATCTAACATCCGCCAGACAAAGCTTCAACTCCACTAGAGGTGGGCCATGATCGCAGACTAGGCATTGACTAAAATAGTTGTTTGTATTCTAGCCCTTACGTAATCAGTTAGCTCTTGCGAACAAAATTGGAGTATGTATTCTTTTGTCCACAAGAAGAGCCGAAATTGATTAGCGCCGGAAAAGGCTGCGTCATTGGTGTATATTTATACCAATAGCCGATGCCTTCAACAAAGACCAGGGGTCGATCCCGTTCGATGGTACGATGCGAATATTCACTCGGAGGATTCCGACCCAGATGCCCTGGGGCTGGTCCCGGTGGGTGACCATAATCGTGAATTTGATGTGTTGATAGCCGAGGAAGAGGAGGAGCACGATATGGAAGCTCTCCGCTCTCCGCTAGAGTACCGGGGAACCCTAATATTTGGGTGGAAGGCCCTGATCACCTTGAGGAAACGAGAAATTATTATGGAGATAATGACGACGTAAAAGAAAAATTGGCTCAAGGTCGTTGGGGACCTTGGAATCGAAGTTCTCGTCCCAGTCCTTCGCCTCATCTTCCTCAAAATGAGGGCATTCATGAAGTGCATCCTTTGTCTACTTACTCAGAGAGCGACATTCCAAATGTGGCTAACCTTGAAGAGCCTGAAATGGGGGGGGGCTATGTCGGGAATGTTCGCGACGATGATAATTCTCCATCAGATTATGGAGGTGGAAATGGAGATGCCGACAACAACAGAGCCGGAGGGAACGTAGTAAATACTGCAGCTCAAAATTCCAAAGGATCGGTTGAAAACCGGTATGGCCAGGGGAGCCCTCTTGGAATGGGTGCATCATTTTGTAGCACTGGAGTCGTTCAAGGAGACTCTAACACAAATGTTGAAAACACAAGAATTGTAGAGAGGACTCGAAGAAATGAAAGGGTTGTTAATGTGCGAAGGCGTTTTGACCCGGAATATGTAGACCCCTCTAATGCTTTTGCATTCATAGAGGATCTTGAGCCACAATCATCTCCGGTTGTGGTGTTGCCTACTGTTATTAATGACCAGAATACCCTTCCCGGAATTCATCTTCTCCTAGAACGGCGAATGCCATGTATGGACCTTTTCAACAAAGTGTAGGCGTTGAGGGGACGGATCTAAACACTTCCGCTACTACTGCCAAAAATAGTAGATCTCATTTGGCTGCTAGAGCGGGGCCAATTCATCCAATGGGTCAATATCAACAATCCAGTGGAAGGACTAATGCTCATGGAGGGTCTAGAGTCCGTGGAGCGGCTACAGGCCGTAGAGGAAGAAACAACGGCGAAGCATCATCCTGAAGGCTTCGTAGACGTTCCCTCCTTGGAATAGGGGCACAAGATCTGGACATGGTTGTTCAACCGTTTTTGGACACGTATGTTCCAGGACGCTCTTCAACAACTCCGGCGTTTGTTGTTCCGAATTGAGCACTTCGTCCTAAGAGCGGTGCAGCTGTAAGCCAAATAAACCACCCCTTAACGGGTGGCTTATCTTGAACACAAGACCCTAAATGTGGGATACAGCCCCTTGTGCAACCATCCTTCAACCATTCATACAAGCATGGTGACCCAAAGCGTGGTCACTTAAGTAGGTTCGTTGATGATTAGTGCTGTGATGGCTGAATTCAGCCTTAAATTGAACCCAACCTTTAATCAAGCATAAGTTTCCCCTTAAAGCTCCGTTTTCAACGTTTTAAAGTTTGGATAGGTTCAATTCAACCTTGTGAACTTGATTAGAACCTCAGCAACCAATTCCAGACCTACGTGCGACCCTGACAGCAGCGGCCAGCAGACAGGCTTCTTTTTCTTTCACCCCGAGTTTAATTCTTCATTATCTTTGTGGTTATGACTCTGTTTTCTATGTTTGTTTTTTGTATTCTTATTAGTTTTTCTTGATTAACACGATGGCAGCCTTCAATAAACCGGTTGACTCAATCCTGGACTCACAGCCAACGACCAGCAGTGCACACTTAACGTATATGTTTACTCAAAATTGTGCCCACACGTTCACGTGCATACCACATGCATTCAGACAAATAGCCCTACTTAAACACTACACCGTGCATGAGCCTCCAACTGCGTTTACTTACTGTTGTAGATTAAATCGATTGTTTGGTTGAGTTGATAGCAAACCCTAATCCTAGTGAAAATTTGGCAGCGCTTCCGCGTGATTTTTGTAACTAGAAAATTAGGGTTCCCTTCATGCACAAGGAATTGATTACTAGTCCGGGGGAGAGGAGAGGCTCCCTGATTCAACTTGATTCACCCTCCGTCATTGGTCTCCAGCTCGTGCTCTTGTGGTTCAGCTCGTGCTCTTGTGGTTCAGCTCCAGCTCGTCCTCTTGTGATCTTTGTGCTTGTGCTCCAGCTCGTCCTCTTGTGATCTTTGTGCTTGTGATTCAGCTCGTCCTCATGTGATCTTCTTGCTTGTGCTCCAGCTCCCGCTATTGTGATCCAGCTCTCGCTCTTGTGATCCAGCTCTCGCTCGTGTGCTTCAGCTCTCGCTCTTGTGACCCAGCTCTCGCTCGTGTTCTTGCTCTTGTGATCTTCGTCCTCTTGTGATCTTCGTGCTCGTGATTCAGCACTCGCTCGTCCTCTTATGATCTTCGTCCTTTTGTGCTCCAACTCTCGCTCATCCTCTTGTGATCTTCGTGCTCGTGATTTAGCGCTCGCTCGTCCTCTTGTGATCTTCGCCCTCTTGTACTCCAGCTCTCGTGCTCCTCTTGTGGTTCAGCTCGTCCTCCTGTGATCTTCGTGCTCATGATTCAGCTCTCGCTCTTGTGATCTTTGTGCTCTTGTGATTTCGATCGTCCTCTTGTGATCTTTGCCCTCTTGTGCTCCCGCTCTCGCTCTTCCTCTTGTGGTTCAGCTCCAGCTCTTGTGCTCCAGCTCTCGCTCTTCCTCTTGTGGTTCAGCTCGTGCTCCTGATTCAGCTCATCCTCTTGTGATCTTCGTGCTCGTGATTCAGCGCTCGCTCGTCCTCTTGTGATCTTCGCCCTCTTGTGCTCCAGCTCCCGCTCTTGTGATCCAGCTCCCGCTCTTGTGATCCAGCTCTCGCTCTTCCTCTTGTGGTTCAGCTCGTGCTCTTGATTCAGCTCGTCCTCTTGCGATCTTCGTGCACGTGATTCAGCTCTCCTCCTGTGATCTTCGTGCTCCTGATTTAGCTCTCGCTTTTGTGATCTTCGTACTCTTGTGATTTCGATCGTCCTCTTGTGATCTTCGTGCTCTTGTGGTTCTAACCTAATTCACTCTTGTTCGTGGCCGGGGCTTCCGGCTCTCTCTTCGATCCCTCAGTCTCTCTCCTATTCCAATTCCTTGACTCGCACACACACGAATGAGCTCCTCCAGGGGGTAACGCCTCAAGCCCTTGCTTTCCTTGCGTTCTTAAGGATGTTCCCCGCCGCCTTTGCCTTCAACCATTAATGACTTTTTTTTAAAAAACCTATTAACCTATGACTACTTATCTCCGTGCCGCCCTTGCATTTAACAAAAGTGGGTGTCCCACTAACCAAGGAATATCTAAATCTCACTTTAACCCCATGCCACATGTGTATGCATGATCTCCAATAAGTGAGCTATTACGCTGAATTCAATGGTGCTAAATCTAACTAATCTACCTAAATTGAATTCCCCTTGCTTGGGGTTAGGATTAATTTACCATGTGATGGTGAGGGTTTTTCCCCACTTCTTTTGGACCCTTTCTACTTTTTTTTTTATGGCTTTTTTGGGCCTCATTCTTTTTCCTTTTCTTCTCCCACCATTCTTCTTCTACTAATTTTTCTTCCGTGATTTCCTCACTGTGGCCAATTGTGGTCCCCGACTCGGTAGGAGGTAAATTCTTCTCCACCACTACTAATTTTAATTCTTTTCTATTGTTTTTGTCTTTTCTATCATTTCTTTATTTTTTCCCTTTCTATTTATTTTTTTGGTTAACTTCATAAAATTCTTGTTTGCCACAATGTGGCTCCTAATTAAAGAATTAGCACATGGAAAGGCTATTTAGCCATCTTGATCAAAAACCACGAACTAACCAATGGGATAACCCATTTCCACTACTTGTTAACCTTAATGGACACAATGCGTGGTCCATTCGTCACCGTGAGCCGTTTTTGCGGCTCACTGCAGCCATAAATTCCGACGGCGATGATCTTCACGCACATCGACAAAAGATATTCAGACGCTTGCGTTGCGATGGTGAAACAATCGTAGAGCTTCGCAATGACAACTCTAAAGTAAAAGGCTTTTAGACTATGGATGGTAGCAATCGAGAATACGAACATGAGAGCAATGAAGGTGCTAATGATGACAACGGTCCGGATTGCGATGAGGCACCAGATGATGATAATATCGTCATTCGAGATGCGGTTATGGATGGCCCGTCCACCAAAGGAGTGCGTAGATCGGGTCGTTTCAATAATTAAACGACAAGAAAAGTAGCTACGTATATGTATGCAAAATCAAGAGAGTTGTCATAATTCATAGAAGAAGCTACAAGATTAAAAAAATTCTTAGATAGCTAGTGCCGATATTACTTGGTTTGGAAGTATGAAATCAGTGCATTGTTGTTATATCGTGAAATGATTTAATGTAGTGGACAGCTTCAGGTTTCAGACATTACGATACCCTAGGTGAATGATGCAGGGGCGGGGACGCCTCCACCAGGGTCGGGGACGTCCGTGCCCCTAATGGAGGCATCCCTACCCCGGGGCGGAGACGTCTCCGCCCCCAATGGAGACGTTTCCGCCCTAGCGCCACCGTGCCGTGACACGTCTGAATGTAACATGTCCATTATAGTAAAAATCTCTAACCTGCAAAAAATTATTGGGCGCGCTTCAGGCAATCCGTCCAAACCGTCCGCATATCCAGTCCGATTAGCCTAACTCGTCCGTTATGACAAGCCTAAGCTTCATGGTCTCATAAGGACAGAGATCGGGTTCTACAACGAGCTAAGAAGTTTGTGTGGGAGAGGACTCACCTTATGAGATTGTGGCCAAATCGTACTAAAAAGGTAGTACCAGCTCCAATAGAAAGAGTGAAACTGATTAAGAATACACATGAGGACCTTGGACACTTTGGAGTGCAAAGGGCTTATAGTCTACTTCAGATTCACTACTGGTGGCGTGGAATGCAATCATAAGTGCAAGCTCTGGTGGCTTGGTGTATGGAGTATAACCGTGTACGAGCGTCTTTTAACGCTCTAATGCCACAATTACAACCATTGCCAATTATGGGCTTAGGATATAGATAGAGCTTGGATTTTGCAAGTCCATTGCCAATGTGTTGGTGTTCATCGAGCATTTCTCGAAATTGATAGAGTTAGTGGCATTTCCTGATAAATTCAGTGAGGGGGCCACTTATTTGTTTCTTGACCATCTTCTAAGCCGCTTTGGAACTCCAGCAAAGGTACTCACAAACCAAAGGAGAGAATTCTTGGATGATTTTCAGACGTTGTGAGAGCAAGCAATGATTAATCATCGCACTACTTCGAGGGATCACCCCGAAGCAGATAGATTGGCGGAGCGCATAGTGCAAACCGTAAAAAGGGGGCTCCGGAGGTACAGCTTGAAGAAAGGACATCACCAGGATTGGGATTTGCAGCTACCGTAGATAACAATAGGCTATCGGTTCAACAAACAAGCGTCATTGGCGTCTTTTTCACCTTACTGTCTGTTGTTTGGAAGGCATCCGATTTTACCGGTTTGGAAGGCCATTCAAGCAGATGCTGACACTGTATTCACTAACATGAACAATCCAGACACGTGGACTCAAGTCTGTGAGCAACGTGCAGATTTGTTCAAAAGGGTGATGCCTATGGCATTAGAGAACCTCTCCATTGCTCAACATTGAGATACGTTGCGCTATGCTACGATACGGGGAGGTGGTTATCGACCGCAGGTACAGCGTTTCACGCCTAGAGACTATGTGTATTTGTAGCAAGCATCGCCCACCACCTTGGATGTGAAAGCAGGAAGGATAATTTTGAGAGTTCGTGAGGTGAAGGACTCAAGGATGTTAGTGTAGGAGGGTCGTGATGGTAAGATGTAGAAGGATCACACGCGCAATTGTGCCCCTTGCCACTTGCTACACATTGATGGGACAGTACACACTAGCCTCTCTCACATCTCTGCTCGATTACGTTGTCGGTTGTGTGGTAGTGCCAAACGGGCAGCCACTATGGTTATTTGTGACTTATGTTCTACGGGGTGGCATTTAGAATGCTTAACTCTACCTCTTTTGGAGGTACCAGTGGATCAATGGTCTTGTCTTGAGTGTTTAGCACATTGAGGGTCTGAGTAGACAAAGTCTAGCATTAAAAATGAGTTAGAGGCGATTAACAATGGGACTCTACTTGCACCCGGCCTACCCTTTGTTCGTTGAGTCTTTTAGCATCTTTTCATGTGGACCACATTGATTCTATGATTTTGAGAGATTTTTATTCACGGTTATCATTCAGTTTACATATAAACCGTGTGGTTCGCCGGTGTGAAAGGGACTTCAGCACGGGCGAAGGGGGCAAGTAAAGGGTACTTGTAGAACGCTTACTACTTCTTGGTGTACGAGGTTATGAGTCATTTATTTCTTTTCCCTAAGTCTGGATTGTTAATAGTGTGTAAGTGTATTGTTTTATTGTTTAATAGAAGTAACGGTGGTGGTTGTGTCACCATTACTCTCGAGTTGTCTCTGACTATGCGCTCTCACCTAATTAGCACGATGTTATCTTGGCACGATGCGATTGTGCTCGACAGGTCCAATGCGCAATTGCCTCTTCAGGAGTAGTCTCCTTGAAGTGGTGATAGAAGTGGATGAGGAAGAGACATATTGGCTAGCGTTTGGCGTTGTTGACATCTTTCTTCAACCTAATCACTACATCCTTTATAATAATTGCCTAGTTCACCATCCTTTCTCCAAGATAGGAACCATACAAGGTATTAACAAGGGTGATTGTGAATTGGGTAGGTTTTTTGGGGTAGAAGATTGGTATAAAGAATGCAGACTTGTTTGGCTCGGGGATTGAGACACTCATGTAATGCATAACCATTCTTGGCGTCCTTAGTGTCGAAGCGTCCTTTAGCGTATTCCTCCTTCTTCAGACTTGTCCAACCTACTCCTTGTCTTGGAAGTCCATACACCTCCTGCCACCTTCCTATGGTCCACCAATCCGGGCAAGCCCGGATGCTATCTCCCTCTGGCTTAGGTAATGGGACATGTCATATCTCCTACACGGTTGGCTCCACACAAAAGCCCCAATAGAAATCAAGAGGTAAGAGACAATCCATCCGTAGAAGATCCTACTTGAACTCGGTGAGTTCAAGAGGATCCTCAAGAATTATAGAAGAGATCTCCTTCACCATGGAGGTTGTCGTGTGTGAGGAGGGTCCGGTTGCCATTTGGACGTCGTCGTGATATCCTTCCTTGTTGCGGTCTTGCTCTCCTTCCTTGCCACGGTCCTGCTCTCCTTCCTTGCCGCAATCTTGCTCTCTTTCCATGCCACGGTCGTGCTCTCCTTCTTTGCCGCGGTCGGGCCCTCCTTCCTCGCCACGGTCCTGCTCACCTTCCTCGCCGTAGTTCTACACTCTTTCCTCGCCATGATTCTGCTCTCCTTCCTCGCCGTAGTCATGTTCTCCTTCCTTGCCGCGGTCCTAGCATTTGGCCTTTGGCTCAGTCTTAGAGTTCGGGCCTTGGGCTCGGGCCTTGAGGTTCGGGCCTTGGGTTCCAACTGCAAATTCTACCCTTAAGGACTACTCTTATTATTTTTAAGGTTTTTAACTAAGTTGTGATTTTGCTTTCTCTTATCTTAACTAGGAATCAACAGAAGTTTAGTACTATCTCTCAAACTTAACTATATAGTTCAAGTTTAACACTCCTAACAAATTAACTGAAAAAATTTGAAAATTTGTGGTACGACAGAAGGTTAGTGATAAATTGAACCTAAGTTGTTGAGACAATTTGGAATCAACGCAAATATAGGTGTATACTACACACAGAGCTCAAAACCTCCAAAAAAACGACTACAACCAGGCCCTTCAAGCAAGTCTAAGCAGAAAGCTCAAACGTGAGATTGCACATTTGGTGACTTCCCTTGGAATTGCGTCATCAAGGGGCCAATCAAATGCCACAAACACCAATGGCATATGCTTCAATGAAGAGCTACAAACAACACCAACAACACAATTTAACTTGATTGAATGTACACAACTCCTTAAAGCAGAAGAATTCAATTGGCAACTACAACATACCGTCAACCTCTCTTTGAAATTCAAGGTCTATGAAGTTCAAAAGTAATATTTAAGGATCAAAACATCAAGAAGGGTGCTCTCTCTACAACAAAAATACTAAAATCCAATCCAAAACGACACGATTAAATCTATCATTTTTGCGTAAGTTAATAAAAGAAATATAAATAATAGAGAAAAATGTAGTATAATAACACGCAAAACATTTTCAACAGGTCTTTACGACTCAGGTGGTTTTGATGTTTGGTACTTTGAGAGACATGTCATTTGGCAATTTGGAATCTATCTGACAATGCAAAAAGTTCCAAGTTTGAAAAAGAAATATCCAAGAGAACTATTTCATATAAATTTTATTAAATGCACACCATGTTATTGTAATAACCATTGCACTCTGTTACAGCAAAACAACGAGCTCTCTATGCATATCATCAACAAAACTTCAACAACAAATTCAAAAAGCTCTCAGATAGCTACTCCAACAATTGCAAAACCTCCATTATCAAGAGGAAAAAGAGACTTCAAAATCTAAGCAACCAACCATAAGAAAGAAGATTCCAACATTATAACAACCCAACGTGTGTCTACAAACACGCAAGCAAATGTCCAAAACACATTGAAAAAAATGCACAACGAGATTGAGTCCATGGCAAGAGCCAAACCAAAAGGGATGACTACAAAAAGTGAAAATGGAAAGCAAATTTATGATTTGGGCTCTATATACACATAAGAAAATTATTTGCAATACAAGTATACTTAGTTCCTTATCATAAATAAGGATAAGCTCTAAAGTTCATTTTTGACGTCGCACTAACACAAATTTCTTCTTCTACAATGAATGCTTATAGAAGCTATGACCTTCTACATTACTATCCATAACATGCAAGAACATGGATTTTCCTACTCTAATGCAAACACACACCACACCTTTCATTGGTGCACTTCAAAAACTCCTACTATTTGATAATGAACTCTATTCTCAAAGTAACAAATTTCCATATAGATTTGAGAGAAACAAAAGACCATCATACCTACAAACTATGCTTCTTGGTGCAAAAGTTCCCAATGATAAGAATCAAGTTCTTCACTTGAACATACCTTCTCAAAGGACACTGGCCAATAGTCAACTCCAGAAACATCAAATGAAACCTTAATCAAAGCTCTAAGATCTCAAAATGCATTTGGTGGCCTCGTGAGGTTTTGGCATCGAGATAAATCCAAAAGTTCCAACGAGCTCCACGAAGCAAATGACTCCGGCAAGCCTTCAATTCTTGAGTTCCTGAGGTCTAGGATCCTCAAAGATCCAAGGGCTCCAAATGAATCTAGTAGCTCCTCCAGATTTAAACATCCCTCCATATCTAAACTCTCCAATGACCTCAAACTTCCAAAGGACTCTGGCAAGCCTTCAATTCCTGAGTAACTGAGGTCTAGGGTCGTCAAAGTTCCAAGGGCTCCAAATGAATCTGGTAGCTCCTTCAATTTTAAACAACCCTACATATCCAAACTCTCCAATGACCTCAAACTTCCGAAGGACTCCGGCAAGCCTTCAATTCCTGAGTACCTGAGGTTTAGGATCCTCAAAGTTCCAAGGGCTCCAAATGAATCTGGTAGCTTCCTTAGATTTGAACATCCAAACATATCCAAACTGTCCAATAACCTCAAACTTCCAAAGGACTCTGGCAACCCTTCAATTCGGGAGTAACTAAGGTTTAGGGTCGTCAAAGTTCCAAGGGCTCCAAATGAAATTGGTAGCTTCTTCAGGTCTGAACACTTCTCCATATCCAAACTCACCAATGACTTCAAACTTCCAAAGGACTCAAGCAAGCCTTCAACTCCTGAGTTCTTCAGGACTAAGGTCCACAAAGTTCCAAGGGCTCCAAATGAATCTGGTAGGTGCTTGAGATTTGAACATCCACTCATATCCAAACTCTCCAATGACCTCAAACTTCCAAAGGACTTTGGCAAGCCTTCAATTCCTGAGTAACTGAGGTCTAGGGTCGTCAAAGTTCCAAGGGCTCCAAATGAATCTGGTAGCTTCTTCAGATTTAAACATTCACACATATCCAAACTCTCCAATGACCTCAAACTTCCAAAGGACTCCGGCAACCTTTCAATTCCTAAGTCCCTGAGGATTAGGGTCGTCAAAGTTCCAAGGGCTCCAAATGAATCTGGTAGCTTCTTCAGATTTGAACATCCAAACATAAACAAACTCTCCAATGACCTCAAACTTCCAAAGGACTCCGACAACCCTTCAATTCCTAAGTCCCTGAGGATTAGGGTCGTCAAAGTTCCAAGGGCTCCAAATGAATCTGGTAGCTTCTTCAGATTTGAAAATCCAATCATATCCAAACTCTCCAATGATCTCAAACTTCCAAAGGACTCTGGCAACCCTTCAATTTCTGAGTTCTTTAGGACTAAGGTCCTCAAAGTTTCAAGGGCTCTAGATGAATTTGGTAGCTTCTTCATATTTAAACATCCCTTCATATCCAAACTCTCCAATGACCTCAAACTTTCAAAGGACTCCGGCAAGCCTTCAATTCCTGAGTAACTGAGGTTTGGGGTCCTCAAAGTTCCAAGGGCTCCAAATGAATCTGGTAGCTTCTTCAACTTTGAACATCCAAACATATCCAAACTCTCCAATGACCTCAAACTTCCAAAGGACTCAGGCAAGCCTTCAATTTCTAAGTGACTGAGGCTTAGGGTCCTTAAGGTTCCAAGGGCTCCAAATGAATCTAGTTGCTTCTTAAGCTTTGATTATTGCCCCATATCCAAACTCTCCAATGACTTCAAACTTCCAAACGACTCCGGCAAGCCTTCAATTCCTGAGTACCTGAGATTTAGGGTCCTCAAAGTTCCAAGGGCTCCAAATGAATATGGTAGCTCCTTCAATTTTAAACAACCCTTCATATCCAAACTCTCCAATGACCTCAAACTTCCAAAGGAATCCGGCAATCCTCTAATTCTTGACTCCTTTAGGACTAAGGTCGTCAAAGTTCCAAGGGCTCCAAATGAATTTGGTAGCTTCTTCAGATTTGAACAATACTCCATATCCAAACTCTCCAATGACCTCAAACTTCCAAAGGACTCTGGCAAGTCTTCAATTCTTGAGTGACTAAGGTTTAGGGTCTTCAAGGTTCCAAGGGCTCCAAATGAATCTAGTAGCGAACATAATTGTTCATTAAATCTCAATTTCAAAAATGCCAACTTTCTCGCATTTCCAATGGACTCACACAAAGCCCGACAATTACAACCTTCCGAATCCAAGATCACCAACTCACTACTTTCAGGGATTGGAAGGAAACTTCCTATTGTAGTTCTTGGATGTTGTTTCCAAGAAATCCACTTCAAGTTATTTGGAAGGGACAATTTTGTCATTGTATTAAACAAACATCTCAATATGCGCAACTCTTTCAAACCAGATAAATCAAGTCGAACTGAAGGATTTTCCATCTTTTCATTTAAAGCCGCAATAATGACCAAAGTTTGCAAGAACTTGGGCAAATTCTGCACATTCAAACATACCACAATCAAATGGAAATAGAGCTTTAGAAACACTTGCAACAAAGACAAACCCCACGAACACTATGGTATCAATACATGCATGTAATAGATATATATTAGAGATGAAAGTATAATAATCATGGTACAGATTAAGTACACATTATTTTATCATGAAGTAATAATCAACAAGCAATATCAAAATAAATTTTTGTGCATGTAAGAGTTTAAGTCTCCAGAACTACATTCACAATTGAGTACAATATACTCTATCCTTACAATCAAAGGTTCAAATACATATGGATCTTAATATTGATTAACATACCTCAGTATTCCTTAACAACTTTGAAGATTCTGGTTCCCATAGGCGTCTTGTCACTCCCTCTCTTGCTTCTTCCTTCTTGACAATTGCACGTCCCATGTCCCGCAAGTGGTCATGCATGCTAAAACATCCATTTCCATCCTCTTCCACCAATGCCTTTTCCACAAGGCTTCGAACACCTAGTGTGGCAAACAACCCTTGAGACCTCCAAACTTCGATGGCCATATCTTTTGGCTCTCCAAGTAGAGCACAAGCAACATCCAAAAACATCTCTTTATGTTGTGCCTGTAAAGCATCATAGCTTATCCGAAGGCACTCAAAAACCATCTCCTCATCCACAATAGAGCCACATTCAAGTTTCTTCAACACATCTTTCCATGTATCCATGTCCTCTTCATCCTTCAAAAGAGCTCCACAAACTTTTAGAACCAATGGAACTCCACCACATCGTTTGGTGATACATGACACCAATTCTTCAAGCTCTTGGTCAATTTGGACCTTACTCCCCAATGCATAAGAAGTAAATACTCCTCTAGAATCATCATAGTCCAACCGTTGGACATCATGGACATACACCTCACTAGTCACATCAAATGACTCTGCTTTCTCAAGTAGACGCTTGTTACGAGATGTGATGATGCACATGCTTCCACCTAATAACATCCCACGGGATACCAAGAACTCCATTCCAACTCTCTCAGAGACATCATCCAACACCACAAGGAACTTCTTCTTGCATAATCTCTCCTCAAAAACAACTTTTCCCATCGATTTGTCTTCAATTTCACTTGATTCACTCTTACACAAGTCCTTCAAAATGCGGCTTTGCACATTCGCTATGCCACCTTGCATCACCTTGTCTGTCACATCTTCAACAAAAGTACTTGCTGCAAACCTTGAACTCATACGATTATATAACTCCCTTGCTAGAGTTGACTTCCCAATTCCGCCCATTCCCCATAGCCCCAACACCAAAACACTCTTCTCTTCCTCAAGTCTCTGAATGATCTCTTGTGCTACTAAGTCAACCCCAATGACATGTTCGCCAACATGCAATGGAAGTGGCTTATTGGCCCATCCAAATATCATTCCCACAATTTCATTCACGACATCTTTCTCCAACCTACAAATCAAAAACATCTTATCAAATCCATAGTGAAATATTAAATGGGCACAACGTATCCTTCCTCATCCTTTAAACACTTCTCACCTTTTATCTCCTTCCTTATACTCCCAACCATTCAACTTTGAGGCTCTCTCTAAATCCTTTCTCCATTGTTCAATGAGAGTCGCATTGTGTCTTTCCTTCAACTTTGCATATCCACTTGCCATCCGACCTTTCTCCGGAAACCGCACTTCCCAAGGCTCAATTTTGTAGAACATTGGAAGAACTTTCACACCAGGAGTCTCCAATATGACATGTAGTTCTCTCAAACACCACTCCGATTGTGCATAATTCTCCGAAAAGATGACAACTACAATTGGTGTTGTCTTTATGGCATGCTTAATACATGTCCAAGAGTCTTCACCCTTATTAATGGATATACAATCAAGAAACGACTGCAACCCAGCATACTCCAAGCGGTCATAGAGAAACCCCACAAAGCCGGTCTTTGTGTTAGGACCTCGATGACTAATGAAAACATCATAGTTCTCAAATATTGCTGAAGACAACACAAGATTGAAGATTAGTTTCAATGTCACACCAGTTCAACTTCAACAATCACATGTCCAGGATGACTTCAAGGCATTGATACCAAGAGGTTAGGCCTAGTTTCCAAAATAAATAAGTGAAATCGGCCCTAAACATCTTTTTGTATCTATAATTAGCTCAAAGAGGAAAAAAATGGCAACTCAAAAGGATAGGCTAGCTTTCCTCACTTTCAATGGCAACTAAGACTAGTACTATTTTAACTTCAAAGACTATCAAAATAGGATTCTTATCCACTCACCACCAAGCTACTCCATCAATATAGATGGTATTGGGAGAGAGGAATGAGTAGTACAATAAATCTTAGGATTGGTATCCTATTAAAATCCAAAGTGATTATACAAAAAAAATTGGAAGTATAATAATCCCCTTACCTCCACTTGTGCGCGACCTCTTGGAGAGCCTAACATCACTCGCCATGGCTACCGTCACACTAGCACTAGTGTTGCCCTACAAACAATAGAAAAATAGAAATAAATTGACAATATTGACAAGAAATCATACACGCCAATGATTTTCCAGTCCTACGTAAACCATGCACTTTATTCTATAAGGAAATCATCATCAATTAAGTTGTGAGCTATTATAGTCAACAGAATTCAAAGATGGCCAAAGATAGGAATGGACATGTGATGAAAACTCACAAAGAAATGGCTTGCCACTATTCTACACTACTATTCCCACCAAGCAAGTCCCATTTGCAATGACCACTTCTTCAAAGCGCATGTGCACATTCCTCTTCCGATGCCATGCTTGTCTGATACACCAACGTTGGCTTCATGATTATTAGAATAAGAACAAACTCATAAAACTTGGTGGCAATAAATGCAAATAACTACCACCCAAGAACCTGGAAACAACCCAAACTTTGAGAATCTAATTCTCATGATAATCTCAAATACAATTGGATATGCATAATAATGAAGTTCAAATATTTGATTTGGCAACACTAATGACAAAAAAAATAATTAGAATATCACCATTTACATAGTTCAACGGCGCACATTTGATAATGACAAGAACTGTGTTATTTCAACACCCCATATTATAGAAAGAACACACTCCTAAAAGCTAATCCACAAATAGGCCTCCAAAAGCTTGAAAAGACTTCATGAAACCCTAACCAAGACCATATTCTTGACCTCAAAAACTAGTAAATATTGATACCAAAGTCATCACCCACATGACATCAAGCATGTCAACAAGTGCCTCAAAAACATCACCATTACTTAGAGAACACACCAACAAGTAAAAAAGAAGAGAAGTGGAATAAAGAGTAGGGTATCACTTCTAAATTGCCTTCATAATAAAGACTTGAACAGTTGGTATTTAACGCCGTAATTTCCTTTAACCATTTCAGACCGTCAACATTGCAATATCGCCAAATCTAGTGAAAATTATTCAAACGAAAGAGAAAAACATCATTGTACTGATTCATTGTTGGTTCTTGAGCTAGATGAATAAATCACATGCTCACAAGAGATGGAGCACATTTAAAACAATTGTACAAGAGTTCAAAAACTTGCCAATGCACATTCTTTTTTTGTGAGCTGAATAAATAATCGAATGAGCATCCAAACAATCAATAAGAAGGTTGATACCACATTTTGCTGTTGAAATAAATGAAATAATAAAAGTAAAAGTATCCAATTTTTAAGTCAAGAAAAAGTATCATTTCTTTGTACCTTGCTCGACTCTATGTAAAAATGATCAACTTGGGATTCAAATTGTATTTTACACTTAAGACAAGATCCACCTTTGACAATCTCAAAGTAAACTATCTTATTTATTTGTAGTAAAAATCTAAATTTGTAGTAAAAATCTAAACGTACATAGAAGCTTCTAGCCTCGCAAATTGCACTTAAGAAGCATAACGCCTTTTTTTCTTCTTTTTTTAGAGGTTCACATATTCCCATATGCCACTGCTATGCTAGATATCTAATAAACATCAGATATTTAAAGAGAAACAAGAATTCACTGACAAGCATCCATCCAAAAGACTTTTGAAAGCTACAAAGGATGTAGATACAAAAAATCACCACTACATTCAAGAGCTCAAGCAAAAAACCTCACCATCATCAAAATAAAAACACCGAAAACCTAGATAGAAAGATATCCAGGGTAAATAGTTACGGTGGTTGTAAGACATACCATGTTTGCCAACCCTGCATCTGCGACCACAACAAAGAAGATCAGTATACAAATCACAATCTCAATAAGAAAAAAAGTCACAGCAACTCCCTCCTCACCAATACGATTCCTACCATTGTCATGCAACAGTCATGTTTCTGCACCATGCATGGCAGAAGGAAAACCAGTATGCTGTTTCCACATCTCACATGAGAGGAAGATACAAACAAACACTTTCAAAACCAACTGACCAGCAAAGCCTATCCAAAAAGCTTTCACAACCCTGCACATGAGAAGCCCAAACCCTAACCATCTCAATTTTGTGAAACAGGAGAACGAACATACGAACATCATCACCGACATGTGAGCAAACTCAACCAGACATCCTCAGCGTCGCCAAAACAGCAACACCGACAAACTGAAAAGAAGATAACTGGAGTAATGGTTAGGGACGTACCATACTCGCCAGTTGCTCCACTTCTGCAACCACAACAACAGATATCAGTGCAGAAACCACGATCTGAACGAAAAGAGAGACCAAAGAAACTCCCTCTTCACCGACACAAACCGTTGCATCTAAAATCCATCTCAAAAAAAAAGCTAGAAAATCCACCAAACATACCCTACCATGAAAACCCTAGAAAAAACCATCCACGTCCACTTCACCATGCCATCCATCAATCCAACGAGGAACAATTCATACCATAACTACACTCTCACGAAAGCTTAAGAGGAAGCTGACCATGGTACCGACAAGTCACGGTCGATGACTCACCTGAAGTTTCTGGAAGAAGCGAAGCTGTGGCAGTTCAAATGAGAGGATGGCGATGTGCGAGAGAAGGCGGAGCTGCAACCGCAAGAAAGACGATGTTCTGTGAAGGAAAGTGAAAGAGTGTGCAAATAGCTCGATGGAAGCGTACTTGAGACTAGGCACTGCACAAAAGTAACTGTACGAGGGGTATAGATGATGTTCGACGTAATCTATAAATTCAATGGATTATGTAGGGGAAAGTCTAGATCTGAGGTACACTTGGGTTTTGATAGTCGCCAGGCTTGACCGGGTGGAGGCGTTGGTTCGCGGTCTCCGGTGACCGTGGGTGCATTATTGTCATGTGTTCAGTGAAGTCAAGTAGGAGTATTGAAGGTCCAAGAAGAAGAAGAACGCCGGTCTCCAAAGGAGCCGGCATGAATAAAGTGTATGTTCGTTCCACCTCTAAGACCATGCCCGGACAAGGAAATAGTAGAATGGAATTAGTAGAATGGAACTACTTACTCCTCTCGAGGGTAGACACTATGTAACAAGTAGCCAAAGCACAAAAGTAACTTACCGGTAATTAAAGAGTGGTCAAGAGGTAAGAGAGGAGGGGAAAGGGATGCTTCTCATTTATAAGGAATTTTGAAGTTTTGAGGGTGTGTATGAGTAGTTCTATGGGGGGTCTTGTGTGTTGGGGAGAGGTTGGTTGTTTTTGATTTTGCGTTTATGTAGTAAAATAGACACGGCATGTTGAATAGCGATGGTGTTAATGTTTTTAAAGGTGGTTTGAATTGTATCAATGAGTATTTTGAAGGTATCTTCTAGAGTTTTTACAGATGGGATAAAGGTGGTGGCACGAGCACCAGATGTGATTACGATAAGGGGGTCCACTTTCCATCCAATGGCTATGATGTCATTAATGAGGGGTTGGTATTTATCTATTTTGTTTTGAATTGTTTGAGGGAAAAATCTATCATTGCAATATGTGAATTCAATTAATTGAATGGTGTAGTCTTGGTTTATGTGGTCAGGTGGTGTGTCACTGTATGGTAAACCTCTAACACAGAGTATGTCTGGTTTGAGTCTAGCATTGCAATGACAATTTTGAGTCTCACATGAGCATGGGAGTAGCCAAGGGAGGACCGTATTTTCTTGTGGATTGTTATTAAAGGTGCCGGCATTCATTAGGATAAAACATCTCAATTTGTTGTAAGAGATAATTGACTTTCAAATTTCCCATACCGCTTTATTATGTCTTTTAACAATTAAGGAATGTATGTGGTGGTTTTGGCATTTTAGTAGTACATGAAGCCATGTGTCGGGGTCTGTTGAGAGGCACATGGGGCATGTTATGGATGGGAATCTTTCTAATCCAAAGAAAAGTTGTTTACGAGCGTTTCCCATATATTGGCCGGTACGGAATTTGATGAGGCATGTTATTTGTGAGTCGGAAACGGTGGGGTTTTTCCAGAAGTTTGTAGAGAGTTCATTGTCTATGTTATTATTGTTAGTCCATTTTTCTATGTTAGGAATATTTTATGCGATTGTGTCAAGGTTGTTGTAGAGGTCTTGTTTTTTGAGATATTTGTTCAAGAATCTAATCGGGCCTTTATCGGAGGTGTCTTCTTTGGAGGGCCAGTTTTCTTTTTGGAAGTAATATGGGGTGGCGTGGGCATGTTCGTGTGGGTCTTTGGCATTTTTGTGTGATTTTTCTCGACCCTATTTTGCTAGTTTATCCGCTTGTTCGTTACCATCAATGTCAGGGTGGGCTCGAACTTTGTGGATGGTTGTGATTTGTCTTTGTTTTAGTATCATTTGGACCATAGATTTTAGTATGATTTGGTCGGGGTGGCTATTGTGGAGGGTAGGGTGTGTTTTTTGGGTGTTTAATAAATATAGTGCGTTAATGCAGTTTGTGAATATGTGCACTGGTTCATTGTTGTATTTTGTTGTGATAATTTCCAGTGTTTTGTGGATGGCCATGAGATCTGCTCTAAGGATATTTTGTAGTCCATGCAGTTTTTTGGCTAATTTGATTTCTTTCGTAGAGTTGTATATTCCATACCCGGCTTTTTCCCTACGCCAATTACCCGGACTAATGTGTTCTAGTGGTTTGAAGGAGCCATCGGTATAGTAGCTATATGCGGGATCAAATTTTGGTGAGGTGGTAGTTTGGTAGTCCGGGAGGGGTAGGGGTGATAAGATGTAATCTAGTGTGTTGTTGTTGTAATTTAGTTTTGACCATTTTTTGTTTCTGTTTATTGGTGTTTGTATAGGTGTTGGTGGGGCCATATTTGTGTGTAGCCGGTTTGTGTTGAGAGTTTTTGCTATGGAGGTGAGTTCGGCAAGTTGTTCTAGGGTGCCAAGGGTTTGGTTTTGGTGATGGATGCATATTATTTGTAGTGTAGATGGTTTGATTCTGAGCTTTTTTAGCTCAAGTGGGATAGTAGGTTCTTTGTATGTAATTGTGTATGCTTCAAATGTAACAATGATACGGGAGTCTGCAAATGGGCTTGATTGTGGATTAAAGTTTTTGTACCAATTTTTGTCTCATGTGATAATGAGTGTAGATGTGTGTTGTGGATCATTTTTGGCAGCAAGACGAGCCCAATGTATTGCTTGTTGAGTTTCCTCCTCATTGTGGGGGTGAGCTATACCCTAACCGACCCATTTGTAGTCAAAGGCCTTTCCCAATGAGCCAAATATTTTATCTCTTTCAAAGGGTGAGTAGAATTTTTTAATTTGGTGGAGCATGTGACGGGGGAGGAGAAGTATGATTGTTCTATGTTAAAGGATGAGATTAATGAGTCTAGAATAGGTGTGAGTATTGTGTATTGTGCATTTTTGAGGGGATTATTTTTTGGAATGCGGTATTTATATCTTTGGTATAGCCAAATTACATCGGTTTCAAATGGTTGGTTTGTTGGTTCAATGTTTGTAGGGGTTTGTAGTTTTATGTTGTATTGATTCCATAGCCATTGGAGTCTAGTAGTGGGAATAGTGTGAAAATGTCGACCATTTGTTTCATATAGATGGGCTTGATTGTTCTCTATTTTAATTGTGTTTGATATTGTGATAATATCTTTTTCGGGGTTACATTCCGTTGTATAGATGTTTAGGAGTGGGATGATTATAGGTGGAGTTACGGACCTTGAGTCTTGTAATTTTTCTTGGGGGTGGTGGGCTTGAATGATTTCCAAGTAGAATTTATTTTGGATTTTTTGATAGTATTGTTTTAATTTTTTGGTGTTATATGTGGAGGTATTACAGTCGTGTCTCGGAAAGAGGTTTCTTTGGGGAAGCCATTTATTGAATGTATTGTTGTTGTATTGCCATTGACATAAGTATTTTGTATAGGTATTTTGTATTCTGTTGGTATCTAGTTGTTGTATATGTTCATGTCTTATGATGCTATTAATAGGATATGTGGTGGGATTTTTGGTGATGTATGTTGGAGGCGGGGGTGGTATGGGTATAAAGGCTTGGAGGGATGAATTGGTGGTAAGGTAGTTCTTGGAAGGATGTTGTTGTTGATGGTGATGAATGGGTCTTGGAGTATGTAGGAGTATGGGTGTATGTTGCAAGGGATATCACATGTGGTGGGGCATGTTGGATGGCAAAAAAGTTGTTTGGATACATTTAGGGCACTCTTGATTAGTTTGGATGGGATAAAGTGGAAGCTTTTTTAAAGTCCTCATTATTCATGATGTGTGTGCCGATTGGTAGAGTAATTTGTTTTAATTCAAAAACGTTTTTTGAGAGGAGTTTTTGTAAAAGTTTTTGGGAGAGCTGGGCGTTGAGTGTGTTATGGTTTCGTGTTTCTTGACGCCATACTACTTCTAATGATGTTTGATCAAAGAGGAAATTTGGAAGTGTACTCTTAAGGTGAACTTTAGCTACGTGTTTTAATAGGAAGAATGTACGAGTTATTGGTGATCTTATACAGTCCGTTTTTTTTAATTCTAGGTATATTGTCGGCACCACCAAATTGAGCAAGAACATAATGAGTTAGCCCATTATATATTTTTCCGAGCCTACCTTTGTCATTTAGGGCGTTTTGTAATTGTTCCCCTACACACCGTAGATAGGCATTTTTGAGGGAGAAAGCTTCAAGTCCAAATAGGTTATGTGAAAGTTGGGTTATTGCGTTTGACATGCATTTGGGCATACCACAAATGTTTTTTTGTATGGCTATAATCTTTTGGTCAAGTTTTTTAATGGCTGGCATACAACGTAGAAGCTGTGTGCTACACCTGGGCGTATTACGGTGTCAATTGTTTTAATTTTTTGTTTCATAGTGGTCGGACATGTTGTTAATTCTTTGCATTGTTGAATGACTTTTGAGGTCGTAGTGTGAATTTGGATTTTTCATTTTAGAGAAGGGACAATGTTTGTGCCTAGGTATACAAATGATTCATTTTGGTGTAGTATAGAGATTGGTTGACCACGGTAGTTAATGTTGGAAGCTTGCATTAGGGCTTTAAATGTAGTTGGGTTCATTTTGGATTTATTTGGACATCTAGTAGGAGCACATTTTGGGACTCCTTCGTCCATACCAGCCCATTTACAATATCTATTAATTTTATCAATTTGTGTTTGTAATGATTTTATTTTGTTAGTTATAGTAGCAAGGTCATCGGCATATGCGGCGGAGTTTATGGTGGTTTGTGATGTACCAAAAGTATATCCATTATTGCCTCGTTGTAGCCATCTAAGTAGAGGTTCTAAAAATATAATGAATAGGTATGGACTAAGGGTGTCTCCTTGTATAGTGCCTCTATAAATGGGGATGGGCTTAATTTTACTAAAGTGCTCTCCGGTGTAGTAAGTAGATGATTGGAAGTAGATATTTCCAATTAGTGCAGTTGCATCTTTAGGGTATCCAACATCAATTATTATTGCTAAAAGACGGGCGTGGTCTATAGAGCCAAATGCGTTTTTGAAGTTGACATATAAAATATACATGTCTTGATTTGTGAATCTTGCGTCTTCTAGTGCCGCTATTATAGTTTGTATTTGTCTAGAGGTACTTCTCTCTGCTCTAAATCCTTCTTGGCTATCATGTAGGATTTTAAACTTTTCACCATATAAAGATAATATTGAGGTAAGTGTACTGGTATAGAGTTTATATATTGTGTTGGCTAATGCAATTGGTCTATTGTTTTTTGTTTGATATGATTTGGTAAAATTGAAGGATCTCCATTTCTATATAGTAAAATTGTTGCACTTGTTTTCCATGAAGCTGGTATTTTTTTTTTGTTTATAACAATGAGAGAAGAATAGAAATAGTAATTTATTAAATATTGGAGGCATGTGTTTTGAGTATTGAATTCGGTATACGGTCTGGCCGCGGGGCTTTGTTATTTCCGAGGTTGCGGAGACATGTGTCATATATAGCTCTATTAAAGTATGTGTGTAATGGGATTTCGGGTTCGCCTCGTTTGTCTAAAGTAAATCCATCTAGGTCATGCCATGGATATTGACGTACTACACACGTGCATTCGATTTGGTGTTGTGGTTGGTAGTTGCATGTCGGTACTGTGGGTCTATTGTTTTTTGTTTGTTGGTTGAATATTTCGTTTGCAATGTCTTCCGGGCCAGGGTTCCTAACATGCGAGCAATGAGCAATGAGCAGTGAGCGGTGAGCAGTGAGCAGTGAGGAATTTTTTTTTGATATTTTAGGCTAATTGCCTAGAAATTTGTTTAAATTTTAGTTAAATATTTAGTCGAGAATCCTACATCCATTGAGGAAATAAGTCATTAAAAGTAGATGAATGGTGGTTTTTAGGCCATTATTCTACGTCTTTGGAGAACAAAGATGAATGTAGATGGATGATAGATTGCTTGGATGAACGGAGATGAATGTCTCTATCCATAAATGGTGATGTTTTTGTGGATGTTAAGACTCAGATTTTAAAATGACTTCGAAATGAAAGACATTAGTTAGGGTACTTGAAAAACTAGAAAATGGCTAAGTTGAAGGTAAGTTTATAGAATTTTAGAGATATATATGAGACGAGGCAGAGAACTCAAACAAACAACAAATGAACAATACAAAAAGGTGAGAGCAACCTTCGGTGCCGAAGAAGCTTCTTGGTTGTCGTTTAAAAAGAACTAGTGACAAAAATCAAGATTAGAGATGGAGGGGATCTAGGGGAACAAATAATCAAAATTCAGAAAATAAAGTTCTTGGACTTGCAATGCAACGGCGACAAAATGTATTAGAACACAACAATAGTGGCCCTTTTAGTCGCACTATAAATTTCAAAATTAAAAGAAAAAACAATGGTAACTGTGGCATGGTCACGAAATAAAATCACTCAAAATTCCACATACTGAAGTAGCCGCAAACTTACCAACAAACCTGGTGTTTTAGGAACTTCCATCACTAGCAGATCCAACACTAGATCCATCGTCTAAAGCTTCCACAGCCTCTAAATCAAGATATCTGTGCACTCTACTATCATATACTCGTGAAATTGGCGCACGATGTGGCGTTTGAATCTCCGCGAGCTGAACCGCAATAGCCTCAATATAACAAGGCAAAGACATGGGACTAGGCGGACTCTTCATTTGATCTACCAAACTGATTAACAAAACATTGTTACATTAGTGAAGAGATGTAAGAAATTAGATTACAACAATGACAATTTGTAGGATAGAACATTCACAAGAACAATGAGAATGCAAGGATTTGACTTACTTACTCAATCGGTTTTTAGGGACCCTTTTAGAAGGCCTAACCACAAGGGAGTCGCCAGAAGAATATGATTCCTTACGTTTCTTCTGCACAGAGTCCGCTGACATCTCTAATGATTCGAGAGGGGCAAGCACAGCTTTAAAGATGTCTGATTTGGCCTCTAAGACAATCACGTGGCGCCCAATTTTCTTGCAAGCATGCACGCTCGCACCTAGGATCATTGAGGACACGATTGGACTTGTCAAAAATGAGTGAGGATAGAATAAGATTAAATAGAAGAAGAAATATAAGAAGTTACCGGTAGATGCGTTGCAGTCCAGGACAACATGCCCTGGTTGCGAGAAGCTTTCTATCAACATTTGGACTAGAACAGGGCTCTTCTCTCTAGCCCCTTGCCAAGGCACGTTTCCATTCTTCAATGACATTTTGGCGGTCAAAAAGTTATGGAGAACTCCCTCACCAACGATGTCAGTCTCCACTTTGCTGACATCCAAGTTTTTCTCAATTGAAAACCTTGAACGAACCTTCTTATCTTTATAAGATGTCTTGATGAAAAAAATGATCCAGAACGGCTTTCTCTACGTAATGCAAAAATGAAATAATGAGATGAATAAAGGAAATTAAATTAAATTGAACCCCATGGTGGATTAAATGTGGTGTCAAACTTATAGTGCACTTCTCACTCTTGAAAGAGGTGAGATGCATCTCGTTAACGCCCCACCAATCATGGAGGGGCGCAAATCCGTAGGCCTCCGCAAAGGAGTCTGTTGCATCTCGAACGGTTGGATTATCAGGATGGAAGAGTACAATAGCTCCGTCTTCATGGAGAGTGTCACGAGCAAACTCAAAAATTGGCTCCGACAAGTCCTCTCTCAGGTCATTCCAGCTTGGAATGACAGCATTGTGAAAATAAGTCCAATTGTTTAAATATGCCAACTTACCCCAGTCCTAAGAGAATCAGATGCTAAGGATGAGTACATGCAAAAATGTGGTATGAACGTATATACCAAATTCTAGATAGAGACCATGTGCCAGATTAACTTGAAATATTGTTCTTGGAGCAAATGACTACACATGAACCCAAATACAAGCGTAAGACAAATGCACCCCAACTGAGTCACACTGTATTCATGGCGAAACCGCCTCACACTGAAGAAAAACGACCATTATTTTTTATTCAGAAGATATGATCATCTTCCTCGCAAAAGATCACAACATCTCTGTAAGTAGATCTCGACAGTATTATTGCTGTCACCCAATTATCACATCCATTGCAAACCCAGTCCTCTATGCTCATGAATCCCTCCACTCCAACCAGGTCTCAGGGTTTAGGGTTCAAGACCTTTTCTGAATGAATCCGACACATAACTTGGCCTCGAGAAACACAAACCTAGCACACCTGGTAGTAGTTTTCCAGAAGGATCAAGCACCAGATTAGGGTTTTTAGGGTTTAGGGTTTAGGGCTCACGACCCCTCCTGAATGAATCCAACACAGAACTTGGCCTCGAGAAACACAAACCTAGCACACCTGGTAGTAGTTTTCCAGAAGGATCAAGCACACTGGATGATGTGAGTTTCCATCACACGCGGTAGAGTGGTCCGGGCGACATCATGGGTCCGCGTTGTCGTCGATCCGGCAAGGCCACATACGGCGACATGTTGCAGTCGTCCTTCCAAGCTCGGCGAGAGAGCTGCGGCTGCGACGTCGGGGATTCGTTCGTGTAGAGGGGCCCAACCGTTGCACATGATCCGCGTCGACGTCGTGGCGTGGCACTGTAAGATTGTGGGAGAGGAGTGGACGCACCACTGGTCATGAAGGGAGTGATTCCAACCTGGTGATGCCGGTGGCGCCGCCGTTTCCAGAACACCAGGGATTTCCACTTGAACTGCGAGCCGACTCCGCTACTCTTGAGCGCTCGCGCTCTTGCTTGCACTTGTTTCTCGTACTCCAGATACTCTAAATCGTTCAACATGTCGTGCCCCTGGAAGTAGTGGGTGAGAAGCACCTTCGGAGATGAGGTGCTCCGAAACTCCACAAGCCCCTGTACACATTAAACTCCACTAATGAGGACTAATTCGGTTTCTCTCAGAATGCAAGTTGTCATAACATCTTGGTTGTACCTGTGTGTGTCCTGTTTCGTTGATGGCGCTTTTGAGGGGACCAGTGTCACCTGCACACCTGCAACAAGAGGGTAACAAGAGCGAGCTGAGGGCAATCTAACCCAACATGGTCATACATTATTACAGTAGAGATAGTCTAGACGACTGAAACTATTGTTGTCCTGTCAAAGTTGTAAGTAGTTTTTTAGCCTAAAACATTGAAACTGCGAAGTGATTTTTAGTTGTAAGGAGCAGTGATATTACACCTTCTGTTTTAGTGGTGGAACAAACATGTACTCTTCTTCATGCGGGAAACAGGAGTTCATCTTTTGCTGTGGAAATAGGCTTCTCACCTTGTTTCCTTCGACTCCGCAACAACTTGACATGAAGACGTTCGCTCCCTATTTTTCCTAAAGACTGCATGAAACGACATGGATATCTTTCTTACACTCAACAACCATTACAACGATACTCCTGACAAAAATGAAATCCAATGGATCATGATCTCCTTTCCTTCTAAAACAACTGCATGACATGTTGAGCAATGAGGAAACTCGACATAGGTTCGGAGCATTACCTAGCCCGAGACGTCCGAAGTAATCCATGGGCATGCTTCCGATCAATATCAACAAACCATCAGAGTGTGCTCTGCCAGAAAACGATCAAACGCCATCACTTTCGTAGCAAAACATCCATGTGAAGACTGCTAAATTGAACATAAAAACAAGGTGGTCATGAAGCAGATGATAAAGCACCGCATATGTGAGAGAAAGCCACCTTCGAGCCGCTCAAGGTAACCCAAATTGCTGGCCTTAACCCAGACGCCAGATCCATTAATGGCGATTCAAATACCAAGTCAACCCCAACGTGAAGAAGCCAAGAACAGCAGCATTGAAGTGGAGGCATCCATGACTCGCTGACAAACAGTGCAACCAATTCGTCAATGCCTCCAGCCACATTCACTCGATCCTGAAAGAAACTCAAATGCTAGTTCTGATCCTCCAGCCAGTGAGGAACTAAAAACGTTGCCTGGGGAACCTAAGCACAAAAACCTCCACTCTACACAAGACAAAAGTTCAAACACCAAACATCTAGTATCCTCTCAATAGAATTGCCGAAACCTCCGCTTCCGCGTCCTGCATCAGCACCTCAAACACATCAACGTCTCACCTCTCACTCGCTCTTCCACGTCTAGATATTCCTCCTGTCTCTCTAGAATCGCTGCAAATTCAGCTGCTGTGGACTTAACCTACAAACTGGATGACGAGAAAAACAAACAACAAGGTCGTGGTACTAGAAAGCCTCTCGCTCTTCTAACCTGGACAAGATTTGCACCGAACTCGTCAGAAGTCATGCGGACTTCCCAAGACGAGAGCGAGTTCAGGAAGAGCTCTTCATGTTGGGGCGCCCGTGGCCGCGGGGATGGGAGGCGCATGGCCGCGGATCACTTTCTTTGGGGATCTTCCGTGACGTCAAGTAAATGGGACAAATTCATGCATGGGACAAAAGTTATGTGGGCTGGAAATTTTTTGTACTTCTGATTGCTGAGTTCATAAGCAGCCTTATCATTGTACTGCAGAATTAACCCAAATTAATTAGTTGATTGATTAATTTTCACTTCCATCCATGAAATGAAATTTATATTTAATGTATGAAAGCTTAAACGTCAGAGAGTGCCACCGGTGCCCCCGGTATTCTACATGTTTGGTGTCGTATTTGGACATGATAAGGCTCACATTTTGAAATGACCTCCGTATGAAAGATGTTAGTTGAAGGATCTTCAATCCAAAGGTGTAAGTCTTGCTAAACTTTGAGACATTTCTTATATTGTACCTAGTGGTCGCTTTCAACACCTCTATGTCGAAAGAATTCTTTTTCTTTGACATAGTAATTTAGACACAGTGGGTATCACCTAAGTTTACATGGATGTCACCTAAGTATTACATGGGTATCACCTTGACATTACATGGATAATCACCTAAACAAAAAAAATCCCAGAATTTTGGACAGCTCTCCATTATGAATTGATTATTTATGAAAGCGACTAGGGCGTAGGGTATTCTACAAGGTAAAATACGTTCTAGTATATACGATTCCTGACTAGCGTATAATCCTTTAAGGCCGATGAGCTTTATTAGTCAACGAGAATCTATGAATGTTCTAATTCATGTAGAATAACATTTACCACAGGGTACATTTCATCACAACCCCTATTCACTGAAACCTTTGTTGCTCGCCGATGCTTGCACCAATTTTTGTGGAGATTGTCTCCACCTCTTTTTTCATAATTTGAGTCTTTCATGGAGGTGGCCTGTACCAATTGCTACTAAGATTATCATACCAAAACGACCTAAAATGGGTCGCTTAGCCTTAAAGGGTTAATGGTGAAAGGAAACAAGGAAAACTCCAATGATATGCAAGCTTGATATTTGCTGAACATGCCTTGTATGTAATGAGTTTAATTTAATGTAGCACACCTCATAAAGTGTGCATTATTACCTTGTTTTGTCAACTCTTTCAATGCGCACTGACATGCATAAGAATCCAACTCATTCAAGCATTTCTGGCGAGGAAATGATTGATCCTGAGTTTGAAAAGAAGTTTAAGAAAATGGATGCGTTACTGTATGACATGGCTCCCAAAGTTTACTGCTTGTCCACACTCTAAGAGTTCCCTTTGAATTCAACGGTGACTTCTCTGGTGCTAATGTCCGACTACAACATACAATTGCTACATTGCAACAACTACATTACAAAAGTCATGCAGAATCTGTTCGGTACTGTGAAGTACTTTAATCCTTGTCAGGAGCACAATATCTTAACTCTATAGCTGCACCTACATTCATTCTGCTAACAACACTCTAACTCTTTAACCCCTAATGGACCGAGATTTTAGAGGAATCTCTACTCCATTGATTAAAAATAACCATGATGAACCTTTAGGGAATGTAACCATGGGATCATCTTTTCAACTTATATGAGATGATGTGGTAAACTTTATGTGAATTTTGATCGTATGAACTAAAAGATAATTGCAGTCAAAGTGAAAGATTTTGTCTCTCGAACGGACACTTGGTCGTGCGGTTAAGGTCTGCGAGGCGTTGGGAGGGTCAATTTGGTGCCCTAGGTGTTGTACCTGTTTCCAAGATTGGCCGTTGTTGTCGCGGTTTTCAAAATGCACATTGGTCTCGGTGGCAACTTTCTAATGCATCTTCGTTGTGTCGAATTAATGCAGGCGAACTACAATAATTTCCCTGATGAAATGTATCCAATGTGTAAATGATGTTTTGCATAATCTATTGTACTTGTAGATTCTCCTAGGCCTTGTGGTCCACGTAGGCATTAAAGGGCTAACACCAAGTCTGTAGAGACCTAAAGCGTTGTAAATGTTTATGCATTTACTATAGACTCACATGGATATTAAAATCACCTAGGTAAAAATAATTATGTATTTTGTTGTAGTTTCAAGGCCTAGGAGAAATGAACTATTGTAAGACATTTAAATAACCTATATTTATTATTTTTTGAGAATTCAATTATTTTATGATGGCAAATACTTGGTTCTTTTAGATGTTGGATTGTTGAGCCTAAAGACAAAAATCTGAATTGTTCTTAAAGTTCCTTGACTATTTCACACCAAAAACACCGTCCATTCTAGTGTATAGAATGGAAATGAAAAGATATGTTTTGTTTCAACATTTAGTTGTAGGATCTTGATGTAGACTAGTAAAAATCACATGCTTCATACTTTCATACACTTTGACCTTTGGAGTAGAAGATTATAATATTGTTCCAAGTGAAGAAATAAGGGTTTTTTTCCTTCCTACTTTGCAAGGATTTAACAAACTTTGACTTCATTTGCTATCAAATTTTTGCATTGCTCAAGATTTGAATTTTGTGCCATCATATTGTACACGATGTTAGTTCCTTGTACACCAATTTTTAACCTTTGAAGGTCACTGAGGGACCATATATACGATCGGTGAGGAACCATTTAAAAAAGAATTCAATGCTTCTTTAATTTGCAATACACATTTTAGTTTATTGTGAACTCAATTTGTTTAAGAATGAGAATCCAAATAGTCAAAAAGAAGTTTTTATACCAAATCTTGTGAAAGGAAAAAAATTTAAAATTAATTTTTGTGTAGAAAGTAAATTTTCAATGACCTTCTTTGACAATAATTACTTTAAAATTTGGCTTGCATTGAAATGGATTTCTTACACTTTGGACAAGGTAAGTTTTTAGGCTTTCATGTTTGAATGATCTAGATTCTTTTAATTCTTTAGTGCACGGGAACTTTTCCCTTAATAATAAAATTTGTAACAATTCATTTTTAGAGTTGTTTCTTATGGAAATCAAATGTCTAATTTTAATACCTTACCTTGCAAAGTTGAACATAATCCATGACCTCAACTTTGGAGAAAATTTGCATAACATCCAATGTTTGATGGCTTACTAGATTATAATATTTGAAGTGAATGTATATACATTATACATATTGTAGATTTTAAAAGGTACACGACTTTACTGATTAAAACATCCTTGTAAGAAGATGAATATTTTTTATAAAAAGTTCAAACATACACTATATTGATAGCTTCACATTGACATCTACACACAAAGTAATCATTAACGCATGGCTTTTGATGAATTTTCATCTACTATTTTCTTAATTGTATATAAAGATATTCCAAGAAGAAGAAAAACTCCGGGTCCTGAGTTGGAGGCCACCATGAATAAAGTGTATGTTCATTCCGCCACAATGTATACCCGCTGGGCATAAATTAGTGGTATGGAACTACTTCCTCTTTAGAGGGTAGACACTATGTAACTAGAAATAAGAAGTAAAAATACTGGAAGGGCTAAGTGCCCAGTGGCTAAGTTATCACATAATGTGGATCATATTGTTTGGATTGTTTAGGAAAGGATTTTTGTGGTGGGAAGTGGTTGGTTGTTTCTAGTTTGCGCTTGTGTACAAGTATAGTCATGGAGTATTTGATGGTGATAATGTTTATTTCTTTGAAGGTACTTTTGATAATAGTTTTTGGGATTTTGAATACACTTTAAATTGAGTTCATAGATAAGATGTGGGTTGCGGCTCGGGCCCCCGCTGTAATCACTATGAGTGGGTCAATTTTTCAACTAAGTGCGCTACTATCATCATGGAGTGATGTGTATTTATCAGTTTTGTTAGTGATTGTTTTTGGTGAATATCTATTAGTATTATATGTAAACTCAATTAATTGTATGGTGAGATTTTGGTCCAGTGTTGTTGGAGGGGGCTATTGTACGGTAGATTGCGGACAAATAGTATATGTGGTTTGAGTCTGGTTTTGTAGTGGCATTTCTATGTGCCACATGTGCATGGTAGCAACCATGGTGGTACTGTATTTTTTGATGGGTTACCATTGAAGGTAACTGAAGGGTGAAGCAACTGATTTGCTAGCTGAAACTAGTAGTTTCCCAATTTTCCATATTGCTTTGTTATGCCTTTTAACAATTAGTGACTCTATGTGTGGATTTTGGCATTTAAATAATACATGGAGCCATGTATCAAGGTCTATAGAGTTGCAAATGGGGTATGTTATGGAGGAAACCTTTCAAATCCAAAGAAAAGTTGTTTTTGGGCATTTCCCATATGTTGGCATGATTGGAATTTAATGGGTCTACAAGTTTTTTGTGCGTCGGTGACATAGGGGTCATTCCAGAAGTCGGATCTTTCTATTTACCCTGGTCGAGCGTTGCACCAAGCCTCAGCCTTGGGTGGTCAATCTTTCTGGCCTTTTAACTTTCGGGGCTTTTGAGGTTGTTTTGGAATTTTTTTGCCAAATTTAGGGCCTGTAGCCCGAATTTACCCTCACAGGGGCCCCTTTGATCAAATAGAGCCCCCCTCCAACATAAAAATAGAGGCCGGTTTTGTCCCTACCCTCCCCCACCATTCAAAGCGTGAGGCTTGGTGCAACCCTCGACCGGGGTATTTAGACAAATCTAGAGAAGTCATTGGATAGATCTTTATCTATGTTTCTCTTTGTTGTCCATTTTGCAATGTTTGGGAAATTGTTGGCAATTTCTGTAAGGTGTTTTCCAAATCATGTTTTTGAAGGATTTAGTGAGAAATCTAATAGGGCCTTTGTCCGGAGTTTCCACCTATAGATGGCAACTTGTTTCTTTGGTAGTAGTATGGCAATGTGTGTGCGCGTTTGTGTGCGTATTTAGCATTTCTATGGTCTTTGTCTTTGCCAATTTTTGCTAGTTTGTCAACTTTCTCCTTGCCTGCAATGTTGGCGTAGGCTTGCACATTATATAGTTTAGTGGGTTGTGTTTGTGATTGTAGCATTTGTACCATTGATTTGAGGATGATTTTATTGGGGTGGCTGTTATGCATGGATGGATGTTGTATTTGTGTATTTAAAAGGTATAGTACATTTACGCAGCCAGTAATGATGTTTGCAAGCTCATTCGGGTATTAAGTGGTTAGGATCCGGAATGTTTTGTGGATGGCCATCATTTTTGCTCTAAGTATGTTTTGTAGTCCGTGGAGTCCTTTGGAGACTTCTAATACTTTTGAGGCATTGTAAATTCCATAGCTAGATTTTTCTCTTTGCCATTCTCTAGAACTAGTTTGAGTTGGTTCTTTAAATGAGCCGTATGTGTAGTAGCAATGTTTGGGGTTGAATTTGAGTGGGAAAATTGTGTTAAAATTTGGGAGAGATATGGTGTTGTTTGTTTGATTTGGGGTGAAGTTTGGGTAATTGATTGTTTTCCAATGTTTGTTACTGTTGACCATTATGGAGAGTGGTGTTGGTGGGGCTATGTTTGTGTAGAGTTGTTCTATGTTAAGTTTATTAGTTATTTGTGTGAGTTGTTCTAGTGCTGCATGTATGCCAATTGTGTTGTTTTGGTGGTGTATGCATAATATATGTAGTGTAGAGGCTACTTTTCTGGCTTCTTTTCTAGGTTTCTTAAATTCTTCTAGATTGGTGGGTTCTAAATATGTTACCGTATCTGCGTCAAATAGACTTATTATGTGCGTATCCGAAAAAGGGCCCCGGTGTAAGTTGGTGTTTTTGTACCATTTGTTGCATGGAAGGACCTTATATGTTATGTTTGTTGGATTGTTTTTAGCTCCTAGTCTGGCCTAATGGATAGCTTGTTGTGTATCTTCTTTGTTGTGGAGATGTGCATATCCAATTCCTTTCCATTTAAATTCAAATGCTTTGGCTAGTGAGCCAAATATTATGTCTCTTGTAAATGGGAAGAAATATTTTGTGAGATTTGTGAAGCATGTGGCTCGAGATGAAAAGTAGGAGTGTTCAATGCCAAATGTTGCGGTGATAAAGTTAAGTAGTTCTATGGATAATGTATATTGTGCTAGTTTTAGGGGTCTATTTTTGGTATTTTGTGTTTGTATTTTTGGTATAACCAGACAATTCTATTTCAAATGGTTGGGATACTGATTCGAGGTTGTGGAGGGACTTTAGTCCATTTTGATATTGGTTCCAAAACCAGTTTAGTCAGGTAGTTGGTATTGTTATAAGGTACTAGGGTTGGTACCCGTTGTCCCGACGGAGAGAGCGGAGGGTGGTGTGTTAAATTTACGTTTGTATGTTTTGTATTTTAAAACCTATAAGCTCAAATCAAATCTAAATCAAATCAAGTACATTCCCCGTTGTCATCAACTGACCGGGGCAATCCCAAGTTAAATAAACATATGTAAATGCAAAAATAAAATTTACCCATTATATATGCATTATGTACTATATATACCTACTATTCACTTTAAATACCCATTATTTATTTCATATATGTGTTATTGTCTTTAGATAACTATCATTTATTTTATGTACCCGAGGTAGTATATTGTGTAGTTTCAATATGTTGGAAATTATGGTTTTATTTTTCTATTTTTGATACATAATAAAATTTTAAAATTCAACAAGCCAAATTTGAATAAAAGGGCATTATTATAAAGGATTCCTCCAAAGGGCATATATGGAGGATTCTTTCAAAGTTCACATCAATTCAAAAGGCACATTTGTTTCAAATGGCAATTCCAAAGGTCACGTGACCGGGAGCGGCGGACGGACAGACTATCGCCTATTATATATAGAGATTTACGATTGCTATTGTGTATGTGGGCAAGGTCATGTTGAATTTGGATGGTGTGACTTTGAGTGTCTATATATTTGTATGGGTTGCATTCAATGGTAGAGATGTAGGTTAGAGGGACGTCTAAAGGAAGTGGAACAAATCTTGTATTCCTTTCTTGTTCTTGAGGGTGGTATATTTGGATAATGTTGTGGAGATATTGGTGTTATCTTTGTAGGTAGTATTTTTTGAGGCATGTTATGTTGTGTTTTGAGGTGTTAGATTGTGCCATGGAAATAAATTGTAGTAGCCATCTATTGTAGGTATTTTCTAGGGTATTCCATTGACATAAATAGGAGGTGACTACATTTTTAATGTTGTTGGTCATTGTGTTGGCAATGATTGTGGTCTAAAATGATATTTATTGGGTATCTTGTTGGATTATTTAGAACGCGGCAGGGTGGTAATGGATATTTTGAGCGAGGAGGGGATTGGAGGGGAATGAATAGATGCGGTAATAATAGGGGTGTGTATGTGGTTAGTAAGGCTTGTGTATTTGTCTTGTAGTGTACGAGGATTTGGGTATACATTCACAAGGATGAGGGCATCTATCCGAGCATTCAGGGTGGCAAAAAAGTTTTTTAGCTAGTTTAGGGCACTTTTAATTAACTTTGAGGATAGTGAGTGATATTTTTGTATTTGTCTTTGTTCATGAGGTGGACACCATTTGGTAATGTGATTTGGTTGAGTGTTGTACTATTGGAGGCAAATAAATATTGTAGGAATTTCATTGACAGTCCATCGTTTAAGTGTAGGAGTGTTTGGGCTTTTTTTAGCCATAGACTTTCAAGGGAGGCGGGTTCAAGTTGGAAGTCTTTTAGAGAACTTTTCAAGTGTAGTTTTTCCATACTTTTGAGGAGAAATAATGTGTGGTTGATAGGAGATTTGTGGCAATCATGGCTTGTGATTCTTGTAATCCTTCCACGCCACCGTATTTGGCAAGTATGAGGTATAGTAGACCTTTACATATTTTTCCTAATCTGAGTATTGTTGAAGGTGTTCAGTAATTATTCACCAATATATCTAAGAAAGTCATTTTTTAGAGAAAAGGCATCAAGTTTGTGGAAATTATGCTGGAGTTGTGATATGATGTTTGACATGCATTAGGAAAGGCCACAAATTGTTTTTGGTGCAGCTAGGATTTTTTGTTTAATTTTAATGGCTGATGTGGAGTATGGTACTGCAAAAAAAACTATATGCCACCCCAAGCTGATAACTATGTCAATCATTATTGTTTTTTTGTTTCATGGTGGTTGCGCAGTTTTTTAGTTCTTTGCATCGTTTGGTAAGTTTGATGTTGGTGACATGTATTTGGATTTTCATTTGAGTAATAGGACCATGTATGTGCATGGATATATATAGGCTTCATTTTGGTACAGAGCTGGTATTGAGTTCTTGCGGTAGTTGATATTTGTAGCTTGAATATTGGCTTTGATTGATGTGGGGTCATTTTAGATTTGTTGAGGCATCCGGTAACCGTGCATTTTTGTATGCCAACATCCATTCCAATCCAGTTACAAAATTTGTCAATTTTATTTATTTGTGTTTGTAGGGATTTTAAATTTTTGGATAATGCGGCTAGGTCATCTCCATGGGCTGCGGAGTTTATTGTGACTTTTGATGTTCCAAATGTGTAACCGTTGTCGCCTCTTTGAAGCCATCATTGTAATGGTTTTAAGAATATAATAAACAGCCTAAACAGGTAGGGACTGAGTGTGTTACCTAGATAGTACCACGTTGAATGGGTATTAGGTGGGTTTTTTTAGAGTATTTGCCGATGGAGGCGGTAATGGATTGTGAGTATATGTTGCCAACAAGTGTAATGGCATTGACTGGGTAACCGAGGTCAATCATGATGGCTAGTAATCTAGCGTGGTCGATAGAGCCAAAGGCGTTTTTTAAATTTATGTATAGAATGAAGATATCTTGGTTTGTAAATTTGGCATCTTTTAGTGCTACAATGAATGATTGAATTTGTCTGACAGTATTGCGTTCAACTTAGAATCCATCTTGGCTATCATATAGGATTGTATGTGTTTCACCATATGATGCTAATATGGATGTAAATGTGCTTGTATATAGTTTGTGTACCATGTTGGCCAATGCAATTTGACGGTGGGTGGTTAGTATGAATAAATCACCTTTTTTGTATATCAGAATGGTGAGACTCATTTTGCAGAGTTCTGGGATCTGTTTTTGTTTGTAGTAGTGGGTAAGGAAAAGATGGAGAAGTTTGTAGAAACTATGTGGCATATTTTTTAGGATTGAGATGGGTATGTGGTCTGGCCCAGGGGCTTTGTTATTGCTAAGTTATGTGCCGTAGATTTCTATGTTAAAATATGTGTGAAGTGGTGTGTTGGATGTGCCTCTTTTCTCTAAGGTAAATCCATCTATATCGTGCCAAGGGTATTGTCTAAAGTTGCATATGCAGTTTTGGGGATACTTAGTTGGGTGGTGGCACGTGGATATCATAGATTTATTAATTGTGGTTTGTTGCTTATAAATTTCATTTGCAATGTCTTCTAGGTTTGTTAATATATAACCATTTTGATTTATGATGCAATCAAGTGGGTGTGGTATATTATTTTGAAGACTTCATTGCTGATTTTCTTGGAGCTTTAATCATAGAGTTGTTGATATATAGAAATGGTTTTTTCTATGCAATCTCTATTGTATTTGGTTGTTATTTTTTGGGCTAGTTTGCTTGCAGTTCGGGCAATATTTGCAATGTCCAAGATCCTTTGTTTGAGGGGGATGCCGTCATACGGGGATGTGGTATTTGGGTGTATATGTGGTTTTCAATGTTGTTGAGTATGGGTGATTGTGTTAGTTTGGGTTATTTTTTATAATTCTAATGATTTTCCTTATGAGGTGATAGGTTTCAAGGTGTTTTCTCCACTGCTTAGCTAGCTTTTGTGGTAAGAAACCACCTTGTCGAGCAGTTCCAGTCATTAGTTTGGGAATGGGTGGTGCGTTGTACGTTTTTCCAAGTGTATTGGAGATTTCGTGGGTGAGTGTATCTATTGTGTTGCATGCGCTTTGCCATTGTTCATGTGTGAGATTATCTTTATTTTTGTTTATCTTAGTGAGGTTTTCAACAGTGAGTGTGTTGTTTTCAAAGAACGCAATGTGGAATTTTTCTAGATTGTCTTTTGGAATAGGATTTAGTATTTTAGAGGAATTTTGATTTGTGGTTGGTGGTTCTCTGTTAATTAGTTTATTGTTTGGAATGTGTAGTTGAATGAGGAAGTGGTCGGAGTTGAAGTTGCTACTAGTGTTTGTTACTGAGGTGAATTGGTGGGACTGTAATGTGTTTACAAAGAAAGTGTCTATCAAACCTGTTTCTGTGTAGTTGATTCCACCTTGCCTAGAGAAGTGTGTGTTTGTGTGGATATAGGTTAATTGTAGGTTTTTGGTGAAATTTTGCCATTGATGATCTAAGTCTTTGGGGGCAATATGTTGTGATCATGTCTACGCCCTATTAGAACAATATCTCTGTTGAAACCTCCGTATAGGATGTGCATATGATTCGGGTATTTTTGTATTTGGTTAATAATGTTGGTTTGTATTACGGATACTAGACCTCTGTCGTCTTTGTGTGTGGGTATATATATATATATATATATATATATATATATATATGTGTGTGTGTGTGTGTGTAGTACTAGTAGCTATGGTTGTAAGGATTTGTTAGTGATTTGTACAATTTGGAGGTAAGGTGAAATATTTGCTAGGGTTGGAATTTTTGTTAAGTTGCTTGGGAATGCATAGTTTTTGTGGATAAGTGTTAGTAGCTTGTCCTAGCGGGTGTGGGGAGTCTTCGTTGTTGTGTGTCTCTAGTGGGCGCAAGAGTGTTGCTAAAGATTAATTCATAGTTGGAAAAAAGTCTTTCTATGTATTTTGTGGATTTTGTGGTAGTTGTTTTTGTTTCTTGTATAGAAATGAGAGCTAGTGGTGTATGGTATTCATCTAGTAGGTTTTGTATGATGGTTAGTGTTGTGTTCCATGTAACAAAGGTGGTATTTAGCTGCCTAGATGTACAATGTCAGACAAAATTGAGTCAAGTATGTGGAAACAAATCTTTGGTAGTCAATTGTTGATAGCTCATTGAATGAAATTTCAATTTTTAAAATAAAGGAAATACAACATGGAATTTATGAGCCGTCATAGAGTTTATGTTGACATACACATAGATTATAATAAGAACAAATTGTTCAAGTATAAACACATGTCTTGACTCAGTTTTGCATGCCATTCCATAATGAATACAATGAGGTTAAAAAAATGCATTGAGGACTTATGAGCCCAAATTGGCATGAGCATGTTGAACTACAACGTTGCAATATTGAATTTGAGTTCCATGCACATTGTAAGTAGACTTTGGTTTCTCAACATGGTGTACTTAGGGAGCTTTCTGCAAGTGCTCAAACAGACCTTGATAACTCCATTTTGGTGAAGTTGCAAGCTGGTAGGTCCACAAGGGATGTAGCAAGTGAGTTGCAAGTGTTTCAAAGTCATGTTGCAAGACTTGAAAGGAAGAGATTGTCTGATATTCCTGCTAGTAGAGGTGATAGACCACAAGCATTAATAAATGCACAAAAGAGAGCATGCATTAAAGTTGCCACATCAACAGGGTTTGAAGTTGCAACACATGCTACCTAGCATGTATATGAGGAATGCCAACTTATTGGAAGTGTTGATACAATGAGAAGGGTCTTACGTGTAGGAGGGTTGAGATCAAATCTGAAGCAGAAGAAACCGAAATTAAACCAGAGATATATCAAGGATCGACTTGAATTTGCTAGGCGCCATGAACATTGGACCATTCATGATTGGAAGCACATCATCTTCTCTAACGAGACAAAGGTAAATTTATTTTGCTCAGATGGCGCTGTTGGTGTTGGATTTGCAATAAACAGTCTCATGGTTTAAAACAAGTTAAACAAACTACAAAGTTTGTCTGTGGTTCGGACCGTTTCGTCATGTTGTGGGGTTACATGACATTTGAAGGCCTAGGCATGTTTGGTAGAATTGAAGGAAGAATGGATCAACATCAATACAAAAAAATCTTGCAAAGAGATTAAATGTACATCGTGATGGCATATGATCTTGATCCTTCAAATTTGATTTTTCACCATGAGAGTGATCCCAAACATACAACAAAAAGTGTTTGCCAATGGCTAAGATCACAAAAGTTTGATGTTCTGAAGTGGCCTGAACAATCTCCTGACCTAAATCCAATTGAGCATATCTGGGGAGGGCTAAAATGTTGTTTTAACCAGTAAGAAAGTGCTCCAATAGGAGTTTTAGAGTTCTGAAAATGTATTGAGGAGTGTTGGGCTTTTATAAAACCAAAGGAGTGCAAGAGATTGTACGAAAGCATGCCACAATGAATACAATTTGTCTTAGTTGCCAAAGGCAAGTGGACAAAATAATAAGTAGTTTTTTAGATTGAGGATGTAAAACCGAGTCAAGAGAGACATTTTTTTTTAATGTAATTTTCTTGTACACATTGATGTAAGGACTTTCTTTTGCATCAAATTGTAGTCCATTGAAACTACTACCTTGTACAATATATGATTTGTGTAAATCTATTGCCAATTTTCTTGCATTGGTAATTAAATTTTGAATTACAAGAACTTGACTCAGTTTTGCCAAACACTATAGGTGATTGGGGGATGTTCCAAAACTTATTTGAACCAATAAAGGAGTTTTAGAACGTGTTAACGTTCGAGATCAACATCTGCAAAACATAAAAATTGTCTTAAAGACCAGATTTCAAACCAAAATCCTTTTCCATGTATGTGAAATTTTACACAAAATGTAGCATTATATTTGTACATATTCATTATCTCTGAGTATATCTCTATATATAATAGAAAACAATTTGTCATGTGTCTGTCCGGAACATCCGTCCATTCCGCAACAAACAACTTTCATCTACCGATTTTAGGCACATTTTCAATTGACAAAGCCTTTTGAAAAAATCACTTTGTTCTTTGGATGTGCCATTTGAAAGAATCCTCAATACCTACCCTTTGGAGGAATCCTTTCAATGTACCCTTTCATTAAAATTTGGATATGATAAAAAATTATTAAACTTTAATATATTATTATGCACCAAATATTAAAAAATAAGTGCTACAATTCAAATATAATGATTTCACATATTGAATTTATTTGGATGAAATTATGGAGTATATGAAGTAAATATGGGGTTTCTAAAGTAAATAATATGTATATAGTAAATAATAAATACACCCATGCTTCTCCACAATCTATATGCATCAAATGGATTATATAATGACACTTGCTTAATCGTACATTGGTGCATGGCATGAGTGATTCAAGCAGAAGTCTTTACAAGCATTGTACACGATATGTTGTATTAATACCACAAATTCCTTTCATTACGGAGAGCGTTGGGATTCTTTTCTCAATACGCTACAAGTAGTTCCCAATCCAAAATTTAAAGTTTTCATGTAGACATACATTTGTTCAACTCGAGATTGCCCTTGGTTACGAGGGGGTTCGACTATACTAAACATCGCATTTAGGGTCGTCTACACTAAATACGAACCCTTACACTAAATGTAAGAATCACAATTAGTGTAGTGACACAACACTACACTAAATGTGAAACATTACACTGTATGTGAATGGCAGTAAAAATCGGAAAGTTTTTTTTACTTATGCACAATTAGTGTATGAAAAGTTTGCCGTAGTGTATGAAAACCAACACTGTTTAGAGGAGCATAAGTCACTCAAAAAAGATCGGAATTACACTCATGAGATGTTTTTTGACATCTACATTTTCTGTAGATGTCAAAAAACATCTCATATGTTTAATTTGAAGAAAATCTGAATATGTTATGGGCATTCAAAGATTTGGATGATGTAAATTAAACAAAGACGGCCGGTAAGGCGATTGATTGGGGGTACGGTGAGGAGGGAAATAGGAAAAATCAACATAGAGAATAAAGACATTACGTCTAGTAGGCGGTTGATTGAGGCATCATTAATGATGTTGGTGGGTAACACTAATCGTGAACTTGTTTGCAAATAGTGTAGTAGGGTAATTACACTATTTGCGTGACTACCTTAAATGCGATGTTTAGTGTAGTTTCATGTAACTGACAATATATTCCCAAGTTTTTCAAGAACTCTTTAACTTCAAATTATAATCTGATTTTGACGAAGTGTTAGTGCAAAACCATGTGTAACATAATGTACAATCCCCTTCAATAAGGTTACGTACTTTTTGCATTCCTAGGGATAGTAACTTTCAGTGCCGCCAACTTTGACATCCTCTTGAGGTCTAGAAAATTGTTATTTTACCATGAAATTTTTGGCACAAGATCATTTCTGTGTTGACAACATGTGTGCCAAATTTCAAGGCCAGAAGATGAATGTAGAAAAAGATATGCCAAATTTACCAACATGTGTAGTTGTAAGCCATTCACTACTGCCAATTTTGACACTCTCCTGAGGGCTGAAAATTTGATATTTTACCATGAAATTTTTATCACAAGGTCATCTCTATGCTGATAACATGTGTGTTAAATTTCAAAGCCATGTGATGAATACAATAATAGATACTCAAGATTGTTTCTCATAGTTTCACATGTTGGTAGATTTTGAATATGGGTTTTTTTATTCATCTTCTAGCCTTGAAATTTGGCACACATGTTATAAACATAGAGGTGATCATGTGTTCAAAATTTCATAGTAAAATAACAATCTTTCAAACCTAGGGAAGGTGCCAAAGTTGAAATGGTACCCGGTTGTTTCTCACATTTAGCACGTTGGTAGATTTTGATTTTTTTCATTTCTATCGTGGATATTTTAGACTTGAAATTAAGCACACGTATAATCAACATAGAGATGGTCTCATGTCCAAAATCTCATGGGAAAAAATATAAAATTCAATCCATGGGAGGGTGTCAAATTTGGCAAGAGTGAAATGTTTCTCACAACTACACATGTTGGTAGATTTCAAAAATCTTTTGCTATGTAGGTATTCTAGCCTTAAAACTTGGTACACATGTATTCAATAAAGACATGGTTTCATGCCAAAAATTTCATGTGCAAAAACAAAAGATTGAATCCTTGGGAGTGTGTCAAAGTTGACAAGGAGTGAAATGTTTCTTACAACTGCACTCACAACTACACATGTTGCTAGATTTTAAATATGTTTCTTAGTGTGGATGTTTTGGACTTTAAACATGTAATAAACACAGAGAAGGTCCCATGCCAAAAATTACATGGGCAAAAACAAAAAATTCAATCCTTGGCAGGGTGTCAAAGTTCGTAGCTATGAAACTTTTCTTAGTGCTACCCATGTTGGTAGATCTTGAATATCTTTTTATTTATTCGACTTCCGACCTTGAAATTTTGCACATGTGTTGTCAACATAGAAATGATCTTGTGCCAAAAATTTCATGGTAAAATAACAATTTCTCACCCTCAAGAGGGTGTCACAGTTGGTAGCACTGAAAGTTACTATCCCTACGAGTGCAAAAAGTACGTAAACATTATTGAAGGGGACTGTACATGCTGTAACAACAAAATGTAGTTGCCTGAGCACTAAAGAATTGATCAAGCATCTATTAATTTCTCAAAAGTTTTGTTAGATTTTAAAAAGGGCAAAATTAGACATGCAACCAAGAACAGGTTGATTTTCCTATGTAAATGTGAACTCCAATCTACAAAAGAAATATCAGAGGCATTCACTGGACTAAGCGCAAGTACAAAAATCAAAGTAGTTTTTCTTGGTAACACGGTATTGCAGAAGTGAACAGACCGAAATGAAGAAAAGACATGAAACATTGAGTTCAGGATATCTCGGCAGTCAAAAAGGAGTTTGTAGATTCTGGTCACTCCTGTAGCTTCATCATACATACTTCCACTTGATTTAGGATTTCAGCAGCTCTAGCTTGAAGAATACTCTCACCTGTCTTCTTCTAGGATGCCACAGGATGGACATAAGACGGCGCTGGGATGACAGGCTCCACAGTGAAGCCAGCTTTGGCACAAGCGTCCTCCAGAGCCTTCACTTGATTCTCACCATCCAGACACAACGCTATCACCGCACCTCCACTTCCTGTGAATTTGCATGCTGCTCCAACACTACGAGCAGTCTCCACCATATCAATGTTCATCTTCCCAAGCGCACCATCGCCAAACATGGTCCTGCCATAAGCCACAACGTAATGCTGGTGTTAAAGTTCTCTGATATCCTACCTGGAAAAGAAATCCATATATAAGACCTGTCAGCTTACCTTCGCAGGTCAAAGTTGCGGTCCATGAGCTTGGCAATGGTGCGGAAGTCTTGCTGAAGCAGAGCCTGTCGGCCCATCACAGCAAGATTCGCCACTTCTTGCATACAACTTCTCACCAACTCATCACCATCCAGCCACCTTTTCCTCACTGTGCTGTGCACCTGAAAATCTCAAGCAAGTGTCAGAAAGCACTCCACAACATTCGTGTCTATTGAAGTCAAGAAAGTCCACAGTCAAAAAAATTCAACTACTGAACTCTTCCAAGCATGGAATTCAAGGCAAACCACGAGCCTTGCCAGAGTCGCTTGGATTCTTCGCATAGATCAGATGGAGCTGTGGAAGCAACTTGGGATCCATGGGTGCGTACAGGCCATTTCCAGTCCTTTCTAGGTAATGCCTGTCAAAATCCTGTGATGAAGATTGAGTTAGAAACACCTTATCATCATCCCTGCAATCATAAACTGTAATCAACCATTACGAACCATGTAGACAAGGCCTCCGTAGACTTGGGCCACGCGGTCTTGTAACCCTGCAGTTATGCCAAGCTCCTCCTCTGCGCTTAAGATCACTCTCGGTCGGTCTTCTATCTTCATCCGGTCTCCAACATCGTAATACTCCAGCAAACATGACAGTGCCGCACATACGATCGCACTCGACCCAGAAAGACCAGCCTACAAACAACAGAGACGTTCATAGAGTTCTTTGTAAAGTCAGCCTCTATCCAAAACTCTCCAACCTCTCGTAAGGAGAGCACAAACATTGGAATGGGAGAACAAACTCACAAGTAGTGAATAATAGCTGTAGGAAAACTTTATGCGGCATTAATGCTCCCTATACAGCTGATGATTACTTAAGCTTGTCTTAACGAGAGCATAAAACTAGTTCTGATCTCTCTAGAAAAACATCCAGGATAAGGTCGTCTATCAGACATGAGAAGATAATAAAGCCACTCACCTGCCTTGGTACATTCGTATCATAACTCAGAGTGAAGTTGCGATCGTGCAAAGGGATGCCGCGCTCTGAGCAGTAGGCGTGGAACACCTTGCACGTTGCCATCAACAAGCGTACGCCTCCATAGTACCCTTCTCCTTCCACTCGCGCAGCCTGAACACAACAACGGATCATCAGCGTCCACGGAATCCCTACATTCGGAGTGTGAGAGCCACGACGGTGAGTACCAGGTGCTGCAGGGAGGCGAAGTGCGCGGGGTCGTGCACCGGGTGAGGGCGAAGCGCGAGCACGTCGGAGGGCTCGAGAGTAACGGACGCGCCGAAGTTGCGGATGGCGATGGCAATGGTGTTGCCGTAGTACCCGTCGCTGGGGTTGCCCAGAAACCCTACGCGCGCATACGCCTCACACTTGATGCTCTTGCTCGCATCCTTCATCGTACATAACCTTGACTGGTCACCTGTTACAACCAATTCCTGTCAGCATACTCTCTTCTCTCCACAACCATAATCCCCTCCTTGCAAATCTCAATCCTCACAAAACCCTAACCCTAAAAAGTGTCGCAGTTACCTGAAGTAGCAGAGAGAAACGAAACTCACAGATCCAATCCTTCTTCAAATAAAGAAATCACAAAGTAAGAGGTCGATTTCTTCTCTGAAACCACTCAAAAGTGTAACCCTCACAGCGCCTCACCTAAACCCTAAACCTGCGGATTCGAGAGACAAAACACTTACCTGGGGTTGAAGAGAAACCAATCTCTCAAATCCACTTCTCCTTCAAGTGCAGAAACAGTACCTGGACTGATAGAAAAAGACTCTGTAAGCAGAAATAAAGAGAGATCAGAAACAGAAGTAGCTGATAATGTATCCAGCCCCAGAAAAACCCAAAATTAGTACTAGCCAACCAATTGCAATCATCTCAAACCCTCACAAAAACCTCTCAAAGAAATAAACCACTAACCTAAATCTCCACAGATCGGTTTCAGTTGCTGCATTGGCATTATGCTGAATAAATGTTCGCCACATCCTCAAAATTTTACATCCTGAAACACGATTATAAAAGGCCCGGGAGCGTAAATCTCCTTGTTTTTGGGAAAGGAGGAAATAAGAACATCAAGCCTTTTCCAAGTACAATAAGAACAACGACATCAGTCATGATCATGCTGGATAGCAACCGCGACAAGGCGGCTCCCACGTGGCACCCCACGCACACGTGGCGCAGCGGCTCTCATCCACTCCGGCAGCTCGCCGACGACTCGCTCCGCTCCCGATACCCTCTGAGAGATACCACTGTGATACCCTCCTCGATACCATTGCTGTGCCGAACGTGGGCACCCGGCAGCTCGTCTCGCGTCATGGATCGCAGAGCTTCGATCACAGGGCTCGGTTTGTACGTTGCTTGACTGGAGTCGTAAGTGAGAATGTATTGTGAGAAGAAGTTGCCGTGAAGTCTGAGAGTGTCTAGATTTTATCGTCTAGAAGTAGATCATCATGTCGACGGTGAGCTTGTTCTCAGGTGCCAGGTTGCGTTTAGTTCGGTGTATGTGTGATCGTCGGTCACACGTCTTGTAAGAGTTGGGAGGTCTATGATTGCTAGACAGGGTTGATTGGATACTAGAACACGTAGTAGGTCAGTTGGTTGGAGTTGGTTGGAGCGAGGTTCTGGGTTGTTGTTTGCAGAACTTGTGAATGCAAGCTAGTGTTTGTGCTCGGGGTTGGGGGAGGTGAGACTTGTATGGTTTTGTGACCCGGCGGGCCGGCGCTGTGCACGATGCGGGCGGTGGGGCGCGCGCGTGGGCTGCACACGAGGTGGGGGCGGCGGCAGTGGTCGCTAGCTGCGCGCTCGGGTGGTGTCGCGGATGATGCGGCGGCTCGTTCTGGGTACCCACGTGCTGGAGGCTTGGTTGCCGAGCGTTGCCGGAGCAGTACTGCAAGTTGCGGTGCGGCCCGTCTTCGAGAGTTGATTGACGACTACCCTTTTGCGGCGAGGGGCTTTGCGACGTCTGCCGATGCCGATGTCTCCACTTCAGGTGCGTGAGAACCCCTGTCTCAGGTGAGAATCTTAGGCCTGGGATAATCACGAATTCACACCATCCTGTAATCCTAGAACCTGGTATATCTGACGCATCGTGCTTCTGTTTCTGTAGACCTAAAATTATGAGAAGGCTGGAGCTGAATCGTTGTATTCTGGGTTACTGCCAATTTTCAACTTGAATTGGCAAAATGCGATTGCGATCGAGTGTGTTGATTTCGCGGGGCCTAATTAGTGTGATCGTCCGAGTAGCTCATGGTTGTGCAAGCTTGACGGAATAAACATGGGCGGTGGTGATGCTCCCTGCCCTAAGAAAGTGACATTGGACTTGTGGGATGTTAGGTGACGATGAGTACAGCTCAGGCCCGCTGGCCGAGTACGAGCTCCGAATTGCTGCCGGGGAGCTCAAGGGTGGCGATGAGTTTCAGGTACTACGCACGTGGTTTTAATGCTTCAAAATGTCACACATGCCAGTCCGCAGCCGTGACGGAAGACTGTGTGGTGGAGCAGGAGGAGACGTTGGAGAAACTTCAGGACTTGTACGAAAATTTGATGAGGGATGCGTATGATATAGGGTTGGAGAAGGACTCGCCTCGGAGCTCGCAGCGCAACAGGTTAGCTTGAATCAGGGTAAAGACCAGGCTCTGGCACACTTGAGATGACCCGGGGTTTCACTCTCATGTTGTGGCTTGCTTGCAGTGGAGGAGGCTGGCTCTTCAAGCACTTCATGTCCAAGTCGAGAGTTCCGTCGCCGAAAGGGCTGTACCTACACGGAGGCGTGGGCACAGGGAAGACCATGCTCATGGACATGTTTTTCGAGCGGCTGTAAGTTCTTTCTGTACTTGGCTTTGGAATCGGAAGCAAGCCTCTTCGCTCCGCCTCAATTGGCTGAAGAGGGTGCATTGCTGTTGGCAGGCCCAAGACATGGAGGAAAAGACGAATCCACTTCCACGATTTCATGCTGGGTGTTCATAGTCGTTTGCAAGTAAGTTCTACCTCTTGGTTTATGTGAGTGACCTAAGGGCACGTCACAGCGGAGGAAGACATATCCTTCTACATTCACAAGAAAAACGGCCACATGATTATCTAGACTTGCAGATTGACGTGTTTTAGTATTCTGCATGTCTTTTGCAGAAGAACCGAGGTATGACAGATCCGCTGGAATTAGTGGCTGAGGATATTGCGGAAGAGTCGATTCTATTGTGTATCGACGAGTTCATGGTTCGTTTCGACCTTTCTGAAATAAGTGTTGGTGGTGCGTCGTTGGATGTTGATTGTGTCTTGGTTGGAGTGCACAGGTCACGGATGTCGCCGACGCTCTCATTTTGAACCGGCTCTTTGACCATCTCTTCAGAAATGGAATTGTGAGACTTCATAAATCTCTTCTTGGTTTGTTAGTTATTGGCCTACGCTTGATGTTGAGCTGATGTTCAAGACCATGATTGCAGGTCATGGTATCAACGTCAAACAGGGCACCTTCTAAGCTTTATGAGGGTGGCTTGCAACGGGATTTGTTTCTGCCGTTTATTGCGAAACTCAAAGTATGCCACCCAGCAAGCATGCGTTTCATAATTTGCAGTTGCTTTTGTGTTAGTGGAGAATGATTGACTCGAAGACTCACTGGGATTTTTCAGGAGCGATGTGTCATACATGAGATAGGTTCATCTACCGACTATCGAAGATTGACAGCGGTAAAAATCCTCATATGCACATGTGTTCGTCCCGTCAAGATGTCTTCATATTGAACACACCAATTCTGATTTTGCAGTAGAAGCTAACGCTCTCTTAGAAACACAGCTTGCTAGATGTTCACCATTTCATGCGTGATGCTCACTGAGTATCTCTGTTTTACAGGCTGAAACCGGATTCTATTTCACGGGACCTGGATCTTCTGAGACTCTGCGGAAGTTGTTTCTAGCGGAGATACATGGAGAGGAGGCCAGGCCAACCACTGTGGAAGTCATCATGGGCAGAAAATTGAAGGTATAGCAAACTTTGCACTTAGAAAAACAGGCAATTCTGTAGCGCTTTCTAAACCTTTTTCTGTTGATATATTCACAGGTCCCTTCGGCAGGTGCAGGCTGCGCCTTCTTCCAGTTCCACGAGTTATGTGAGATGCCATTGGGTGCTGCTGACTTCATTGGGCTCTTCAGTAAGTGTTCCTGATCTCTTGGGTACCCTAAACCCTAAACCCTAAGACTCATCTTTGTTTTGGTTGGTGGCATGGATACAGAGAACTTTCACACGTTGGCATTAGACAACGTCCCTATATTTGGTTCGCACAACCGGTCTTCGGCTTACCGGTTTGTCACTCTAGTAGATGTAAGTTCTCTGCTCAAATTTTTTGTGATAATTGGTATGGTAATTCCCACCTTACTGATGAGTAGATGTATTTTCAAATCTTCAAATATGTTTGGTTTATGTGCAGGTCATGTATGAGCACAGGGCACGGTTCATGTGCTCCGCAGAAGGGTCACCGAAGGAGCTCTTCGACAAAGTAGTGACCCGGGCAGACGCTCCCAGAAAGAGCGACAGACGCTCCACTCGCGTCGAAGATGCCGACTTGTTGGTCGACGACGAACTGGGATTCGCAAAGGACCGCAGCATGAGCAGGTCAATACAATGCTTTACTTAATAGAATTATTCGTCAAAATATCATGAGTTATGGCCCCATCTTTACTATTATAATCAGCCTTACATAGCTCTAAATATCTGTGATACTTAATTACATGGTTTTAGTGGAGAGACTACTAAGATCTTCCATTGATCTAAGAGTGAGGAAAGAGTACTATTTTGAGAAATTAAAAGGCTAAGATTCACAGTACAACATGATCTTTCCTTCTTCCTTCTCAAAGGCGGCTAAAATTGCTTCTAGCTTGAGTTTGGAGACCACCAAGCTCTTGTATACTTGATTGCAGGATTTTGGTTGAGAGATCATTTTAAAGATCTTCTATTGATTTAAGAGCATTAAGAGTGAGGAAAGAGTAGTATTGTAAGGGATTAAAGTTTGGGTGACTTTGCAAATAACTCTAGTTTGACGCAAAATTTTGATACTCCCTTGTAGGACCATGGTTTTGTGCATGAATGCTAATTTTCTCTAATATTTGGTTTTTTTTAATGGCAGGTTAACGGAGATGCATAGTAAGGAGTATTTGAAGGAGCACGCCGAAGCACACATGGGCGGTGGGAAACATTTGCCTGTAGTCCGAGAAGAATGACATTTCTACCATTGTTATTGTTAGGACATTGATCATAAGGTATGATGTTGGTGAGATCGATTCATAGTAGAGTACTGTATCAAGACATCTTGATTTTGTTCTTAATTCCTAGAGGACCACGATCATGTTTATTTTAAAAAAACTTAGAAACTGTTGTTAAGATTGCCAACATAACACATTCAGGAACAATGAGATTCTCAATGTTCTACTTTTGACTACAGGTCTTTTTATGTACTATTAGAACATTATATCCACTTCTCTATATAAATTTTTATTGTATAAATTGGAAGATTACAGCATTTTGGATAGGCTTCATGGTCTTTACACCTTGATTTTATAGGGTCCAACACTAGGAGTTGCTTTAATAAGCTAAACTTTTTATAGTATGCAAAGTTGCCACTCTTTGCCATGACAACCTATACGATGTAAGGTACTTGTGCAAAAACATTTAGGTATGACAAAGATGTTGAACATATCCAAAACAATCTTACAACAAGAAGGGGTTCAATATCATACATAATATTTTTTGGTAATTTCAAATTCATTTAAAGTATTAATCCAAATAGTGAATATGATGATTATTATTTTTCCTCGTGAACGGAACAAAACAACAAGAGAAGTGCAGAACCTCCAAAAAAATAACTACTTGTTTATATGCACAATATCTAAATATTTAAACTCCTCTTGGTCTAAAATTTTTGCACTTAGATCAAAAGTTTTCTTTTTGTAAAATCTCAAAGGAAGTTACATTGTTTAGTTGTATACAAATCTCAAATTTTTTTAATAACTTAGTAAACTACCCCAATTGACCACCATTATGCACAATGGTCATGCTTTCTGAGTTGGCAATATAAATTATTTGTGAAAACATCATTTATAAGAAGAAGAATACCAAAACTAACATCATAGGAACATGCCCAAGCACTTGAAAATCCAATTTATGATTGGTTTTCTTGGGGTTAAATAAAATCTGTAAAAATCTAACACTCATTAATTTGATCATTGAAGGTACTAAAGATCATTTAGAACAACATGATAAGTAAAATTCTATATCATATTATGATTTTATGTACAATAATGAACCTATAGAAGAAGAACTTCGGTCTCCGAAGGTTATTATGAGCACGATCAAATCACACTTGGCTACCATAAATAGGTGGTACTCATGACGATATTAATGACCTTAGTTGTTTAAAATGTATACGCCGGTTCACAGAAATTGCAGCCAAATTGGCTTTATTAAGTCCAAGATTCAACTAAACATCATACTTGCAATTTGAATTATTTAGGAAGGTTTTCATAGTGCATTGACAATGAGTGAATGAGTGAGTGAGGACTTGCATTCTCTAAGTGACTGCAAAAGAGAGGGCCACCGTTGACACTGAGTGAGTGAGGGCGGCCCTGACAGTTAGTGAATGTGTGTTCAACCTGCAACTTCCAAAGTGAAGATGTCGATGTTAGACCTAATGGAAGACGATGACTTCCACTACAGAAATGAGGACTGCACATAAGAGGGTGGCTATGAATCCGGTCAGGGTGCCGAATGTGAAGCACTCTCTGATGGCAATGCTTCCTCCAGTAGTGGCGAAGAAGGGCAGCGAAGGGGGGTTCAGCAGGTCGACTACAGCCAACTGGAGCTGGCGTAGCGTGTACGAACCCGCGACGAGAATTGTCGGAGGGGTGGACAGCCTACGCATGGGATACAGGCACGGGTCATGATAGAGGCGCGGGGATTCCAGGCGGAGGTGCGAGGCATCGGGTTGGAGGCACACTCTGTAGCTGCAGACTTTGAGTCCCAGGGAATGGGCAGAGGCACGCGCCCACTACACAGAGGCTTGCAGTGCGGAGGTCGTCTCTGGCAAAGGGGTGGGACTCTAGCCACCTTGCCGGGTGTGAGTGTATTCACATCCCAATCCCTTGGGGACTCGAAACTACACCCCCTCCTTGAGCCTGCAAGCACAACACTGCCCATCCGTCAGCCACGAACAAGGCAACAAAGACTGAAGAAGAATGGGAATTGGAGCAACGAGCAATTGCAACGAGCACTGGCAGCAGTAGATGAAGGGAAGAACATGAAGAAGGCTGCCGTGGAAAATCACATACCACATTCAAGCTTCCGCGATTGGTGTTACGACATTACAAGAACTCGTAAGCGCGGCGTCAAGGCAGTTTTGAGTTCAGATGAGGAGGCCCAACTTATACAGTATCTCATCACAATGTCTGACCGCGGCTACAGGCTGTCCCCGACTACTCTGAAGATGAAGGTTTACGAAATCACAAAGTCCAGAGCCACGCCATTCAAGGACGGTATTCCCGGTGGCGGGTGGATGCGGTGGTTCCGACGCCGTCACCCAAATTTGTCTGTACGTGCAGCATAAGGATTAGAGAGTGCGCACGCGCGAGCCATATGTCCCGAGAATGTGCAATCATTGTATGACAATTTGACTGAATTGTACAACTTGCACAATTATCCACCTGAGCACATCTGGAACTGCGACGAGTCTGGCGCCCACGCAGGTAATTTGCAAATCCCATGTCTCAGAATTGAAAAATAAAAAACTGCCCAAGCAAAGAGGTTGAGTACATACAACAATGATGGTGTCACAGACAAGAGCGGTGGCGGCATGGTCATGGCCAAGACCGGCGCCCGACGAGTGCGAAGCATCATCCTAAACCAGTGCGAGTGATTCTCAATGTTGGTCTACATAAATGCCACCGGTAAGGCCATGCCCTCCTTTTACATATTTCCGGGCGGAAGATTTAGACAAAATTATATACAACACTATGAAGCGGGTGCAACCATGGCTATGCAACAAAGAGCGTGGATGACAACATACCTTTTTTTTGCTTGGATCTCCCATTTCATTGTGTCCATCAGACGAACAATTGGCATATCACCTTAGCAGCGTCATCTCCTTATCCTTGACGGTCACAACAACCATGTAACTCTAGATGTCGCACGAGCCGCACGGGGCGTAGGACTGGATCTAGTAAGTTTGTCGTCACATACCTCACACGCATTAGAGCCGCTTGACGTTTTGTGCTTCAAGCCCTTCAAACAATTCTTTAGAGAATACCGCGACTTCTGGATGTTGCAAAATGTAAACCAGCCTGCGAACAAGGAGACATTAGCTCAGTGGGTCTCACTATCACTAAGGAAAGCTCTAACTGAATCCAATATTAAAAGTGGGTTTAGAGGCGTGGGAATTCACCCGATGAACCGTCACGCTGTGGATGAGAACTTAGCTCCCTCTGAAACCTACGCCCGGGAAAGAGGCATCGGCACTACAGACAATGAGGGCGGCGGTGACGAGGCTCGGGAGGGGGTGGGCAACAACCCTGGAATTGGCCAGCGGAGGGGAGTCAATGAAGGGGAAGAGGAACCACGGGAGGGCAACATTGAGGGAGGAGGGTTCGAAGAGAGAGGGGAGCTGAGTGCACTTGTGTGTTAAGCTAAATGTGAGCTCGAAGCGGACTTCAGGCAAGAACCTGACGCTAGTACCCAACGTTTCTTTGTGGAGGCCGACCCGAATGATCCAGACGCCGGAGATGACGTTGCTGACCTTGATTCCAAGATGGAGGAGCCGGACTCCATCACGCACTTCTTACAACTCCCCAGCTTCGCTCCAACAGCGAGTGCCAGTCATCGTGACCCCATAGTGAATTTTGCCAAATCCATAATCCTAACAAGCGACGTGTATGATGAGGGTGCGGAGGGCATTTGAACCGCCCGGGAATCTGTAGCGCAAGATGACCAATAACCACCAACTTAAGCTTGCTGACCTATTTATAGCATTTGTATACGTGGTAAGAATTTTTTTGGGAATTCAAAATAGGATTTCATGAATATTGCAATTGTCGGGACCATTTATTTCATCATATTGTAATTGCTACAAATTTTTGAAGTGGATAGTAAGCCGTGACCCATTCTCAACATACAAAACTCTCTACTTCCATAGCAAGTTGTGCTAATGACCACTTGTGCAAGAGACTAAAAACCGAGAGCTTTGAACCAATTATAAACTGACACCCAATCATAACTGACTTTCCTAAAATTTCGGAAATGGGGTGGGCGGCTGGTGGTTTTGGCCCACATAGACTGTTGATTCTGGGGTTGGTGGTGATGATAGGTTATCCAACCTTATCTTGCTTCTACACCTCTCAACGCGTGATCTAGAGCCGTGAACCAAATAGCCTCGGGCCTAACTAAGTCACCGTTTGAAAACAAAGCGGAGCAAGCTCAGGCTTAAGAAAATTGCACGACGTGCATCTTAGACACTGAGTCTGGTGATCCAACGCGAGGTTGTTAGAGTCAATGCGGTGCCTTCACTGGTGGTAAAAGTCATTGAAGCCCCGCTTCCGGAACGGCATTGGCCGCATCGATAAGAGGAGCCGCTGCAACTCGAGGGTCCATGTCGTCGTGATTAGTTGGTGGCTGATCATTGTTGGCAACAAGACGAGCTCGAGGTTCATGCTCCGGGTCATCAACGGCGAGGTGCAGTCCGCCAAGCGCATCCACCTCGTGACGACTGAATGTCAACGATGGGTGCAGCCTTGGAAATTCTGAAGAGAGCAACGAGCCTGGAGCTGTGGGAGCCTGGTACTGCAAATCCGCCATAATCTGAATTGCTTCGGCTACACCGCCAAGGACGTTGCCCATGTTGGTGCAGCTATGAGCAGAAGCCAGAAAGAGGTTGGTGCAAAGAGGACATGCCGCAACACATGATTGATAGGTGGGCAATAGGAAGTGGAACAAGGAGAAGAGAAGATGAAGATGTTTGAAGTAACCAATGAAGTGGTTTGACTTTAGACTTTGAGAGAGATACAATAGTTGCAATGTAACGATTTGTTACTGATTGCTAAGCCTAATGCTAAACGTAATTACTGTAGTTCTGTTAAGCTAATGAGATCTGTCAACACCCCCACAAGTGCTGAACCTGAACTACTCAATTGTGCGTGTAACTATACAAGAAGGGCTAAAGAGAGGAGACAACATTGGATCATCTATGCTACTTGGTAGGAATATGAAATCCTAATTTTTTGTGTCTTTGTACAAGGGCCGTGCGGAATTTGGTGGGTACAAGAGTTTGTAGAGGGCAATAGCTTATCTCTACTATGAGTTCTAGAGGTGAGAGAGATAACACCTAAAGCGCCTCTATGTTGCTCAAATTTGATGTGGGGGAGGGCTTTTGTAAAAATGTCCGTTGGTTGTAAAAATGTTCGTTGATTATCAGTGGATATATAATCTAAGCAAATTTTCCACAGCAAAAGCTTCTTCCATATAAAGTGGTAGTGGACCTTGATGTGCTTGGTCATTGCGTGGAAGATGGGATTCTTTGCCAATTGAATGGCGGATTGGTTAATATCACAATGAACTAAAATTGGCCAAATGGCGGTTAAATCGAAGTTGATGTCAGAATTGCTAAGTGACAAGGGAATGCAAGAAGGGGGTTTAGAATCTGAGTGAAGCTCTTGTAAAAGTTCATAAAGCCAGGTGGCTTCGGAAGCACCCGTGGATAAAGATATACACTTCGATTTGGTGGAGCTTTTAGAGACCGTGGGTTGACGCTTGCTTTGCCACGTACTAGCGGATCCTGCAAGAATAAAGCAGTAGCCTCCGGTAGATTTTCGGGTTTCTGTACACGACGCCCAATCGGCGTCCGTAAAATCTTCTAAAGGTTTAACGTCATTTCGTGCATAAAAAAGCCCACATGTGGCACTTTTCTTCATATATCACAAAGTATGAAATACCGCATCAAGATGTGCAATTTGCGGATGAGACATAAATCTAGAGACGTTGCCAACGGCATAGGCAATGTACGGACGGGTGGTAGTAAGAAAAATCAATTTACCAACAGTTGTACAATAATTTGTAGAGTCCGTGGTAGGAGAGTTCATGACGGTTAATAGAGTTCAACCGGAGGGAAGAGGAATGTGTCCAGGACAACAATCATCCATATTGTGATTGCAAAGGAGTTGAAGGGAATACTCGGTTTGGATTAAAAAAACTGCCATCTAGAAGGGATTGAAATTCCACCCCAACATATTGTCGAACATGCCACAAGTCAAAAACGTTGAACTCTGCCTTTAGTTGATCTTTAACCCCTAAAGGACCAGAGTCTCCTCCGGGGGGATTTCGGATTTTGGGGAGGTTCCTAAAATTCGAAAAAAATCCCTTTTTTTTATAAATTTTTATTCTAGATCGCCCCTGATGAGAGCTTCGTAGAGGTATTTAAATTTTTTTTTTGGATTTACGGTTTGAAAGTTAGTACCACCTATTCTCAAAAATGGGGACGCTGGGCAGCCTGGGCTCCCCTGGGAACCAATGAAATACATGTTTGAAAGAGGGGCAATAAGTAGGGGCACAAAAGGTGGAGGGAGGGTGGGGTAGTCCAAATCAAGGGGAAGAATGGTGGAAGGGAAGACCCCACAAATTCCAAGAAAAGGGATAAATAGAAATTAAAAAAAGAAGCATAAAGTGGTGCATGGCGGGGCCCGGGTACTGAAAGAGATGGCACGTGTGAAGAAGAAGAAGAAGAAAAAAAAAAAAAAAACACCGCCTTGCAGTGGCAGACCATCCCCGAGGAGCTGCGTGGGTCCTACACAGGGGAGTGGATGAATGACGTGGCCCTTCATTTCTTGAAGGGTCCCCATTTTGAAGCCCTGCCCTCACCAATAATATTTGAAAAATTCAATAAATTCATTAAAATTAGAGATTTTACCCGTTTTAGAAAGAAAAAAATCTAAAATAAGTTAAAAATTAAATTCCACATTTCAATCGTACGGATTTCTAAATTTGTAAATTCGTATTTAGCAAATAATTTCTCACTTCATTTGTAGTCATTTGCATTGTTTTATACCCCCTTTCACTAAAGTATTTATTTGAGCATGATGTACCCCTCGAAATGACCTCAAATTTTTCACACACTTAGCTAACATCATATTCTTTGCATTGGTAATGGTTTCCAACACAATGTACTGTAAAAACTAGAAGATATGCTTAGTCAAAGTGAGCTGACTTTGCTGGGCTAGAGGGAAAAAAAACTACTTCTTGCACTTCAAACACTATAATCTTCACATCCGTGCGGTGGATTGCAACTATAATTTTTACAGGATTATTATACATGAGTCTAGTTTTAGATCTTACGGTTAAAAGTTGAGAATTCCTCTAAAAATGTGATTATTGCGGCCATGTTTGACAATGGCAGTTTTGGACTAGTTTTTGACAGAAATTGTCAAGGAACTTTAGGGGTTAATCCATTAATTTTTGCGATCATCCCCCCCTGTGAGAAATATATCATCGACGTAGATAAGAAGGATGGTTCTGTTACATCTGCTTTCTTTGTAATAAAGGTTGTGGTCATTTTCACTACGGACAAAACCTCGTGTTTATAGAAAGAAGTGGATACGTTCGTACCACATTCTAGGACTTTGTCGAAGGCTATAGAGAGCCTTTTTTAATTTACACACCAAGTGTTCCGTTCCAGGTTTGATAAATCTCTACAGTTGTGCCATATATACCTTATTTGGTGAGTGACCATAAAGGAATGTTGTCTTTACGTCTAAATGATGGATTTTATGGCCCAATTGAGATGCACGGGCTGTCAACGCGAAGATGGTGGACCATTTAAGCACTTGGGCAAAAATCTCGTCAAAATCTATACTATGGTATTGTTGAAAGCCACGTGCAATGAGACGGGCTTTAAGATAGGGTTTTTGTCCAAGTAGAGCAGTTTCAGTTTTGTAAACCCATTTTGCAGTAATGGCTTGTTTTCTGGGTGGTAGCGGCACTAGGTTCCATGTGCAATTTTCTTGAATAGATGTGATTTCTTCATTCATAGCTTGTACCCATCCTGGGTGTTGCAAGGCCTCTTTCAAGGTTAGGTTATCTCCCTCAAGTTGTGGAGCATCCTCAGTTGAGGGGCAATCTTGATTGAGATGGCAACATCCCGGAGAATTACTCTACCAACTCTAAGGGCTCTAGCGCCTCATGCCCTTCTAGTGGATGTTGCCCTGCTCCCGACGGTCATAGCATTGGCATTGTAGCGCATAATGCATCTCAGAATGATGGAAACGAAGTGAGCACTAGAGGAAATAATAATGAATTCCATGAGCCAATGGCCACCACGGAATCCATTGAAGTTGTGAGGAGCACTCGAATTGAACCTCAAGCAGTAGAACCAGACTTGGAGGAAGACATGCCAATCCCAAATTTGTTTAAGTGGCCATCTGCTCAAAGAATAGATTTGGTTGGAAGAACTCTATTAATTCTAAACAGAATGAGCTCTTCAAGTTTCAACCATAGTCCGGCCACTCGTCCACCGTAGCACACTTGGCCCAAACGGTGGTGTGGAGCGCGTGATATTAACCCGACAACTTCCCTCCACAAGGATTGAGTCATCTACTATGAGTAGCCATTTGGAGTCACGTAGAAGAGGGAGCAATGGTCCTCTCTCTTTTTTCATGGAACCCTGGCCAAGCAAAACCTTGGAGAGAGTCATTAGGGCCAAAGGCAATTGCTCTAAAAACTTGGATGGAGTAACAGACAAGAGGAAGAATGGATAAGTAAAACGACTTGTGAATGCTGCATCAACTACTGGAGCCGAGCTACAATTGCCAAACTTAAATTCGGAGATAGAGGAGTACGTGGCACCAGTCCTAGAAAAATCTACGGAGGACTTTCCATCATCACGCAATGATGCTGAAGGTGAGGATTGCGATGAGGTACCCGACAACAATACGGTGGTGCTTCGCGAGCTCTCTATCCTCCAATATGTTCGCAAATCAAATCGGAAGAGGAAACACAATGATGTTTAAGAGAACTTGAATGATTGAAAGATGTCCGACACCAAAGTACTACAAGTTACAACTACAATTAGTGGTGAGCTGATTACATCATACAATATTACCATTGCTTACAGTATGTACTTGGAGTTGAGAGTGCCCATTCAAGAAAGTACCACATTGAAATAAATAGTTTTAAAGTTAGCCCACCCTCCATATTGGATTCTTTCTCAAATGTTGCACCTGAGCCATTTTGAGGCACACACGCCCCTTGCAAGCGCTCGCGCGCGGCCTTCATAAGCACACTCCCGTCCCCTAATCTTGCACGCCCGATAAGTAGGTGCGCGCGCAGCCCACAACGGTACGCGCCACGTCGCAAATGCTGCGTGTCCAGACCCTAAAGGTACGCGCTCGATCCTCAATGGTACACGCCCGACCCCAAATGCTGCGCGCGCGGCCGGCCCTATGATGTGACGTGGAAAGTGGTATGGTGTGTGACGTGTCAGCACACGTGTTTTACCATGGGGTAAGTTGTAAATTTGATTTAGGATTTGTAAATTTTGTTACACAGAATTGACGCTAAAAAGTGTTGTACGTCTTGTCCGTTCGTCTGTTCTCTATCTTTGGGCCCCTGTCCGTCTATGTAGACAACTTTGCTTGTATACAATTAAATAGAGGAAAGACGAAAATATATCAAAAGTCATGCATATTAAATATTTAATTCACTTTTTGTATGTCAATGCAAAGCTTTCAACTAGTGCATGTTTGACCCACTTCTATTTTATCAATGAATTCTTTTTGTAAGACTTTTATTGATTGGAAAAGTAGTACAATTGCACACCATCAAAATCCACAATTTCCACTACAAATAAATTGATTTCAAACATTATAATCTTTTATATCAATAGTGAGATGTGGTGCAAATATTCCTCAAAGTTTAGATCATAGAATATATTCAATGTTGTAAGGTTAGGCATGAAAATTAAAAGTTACATTTCCATGAGAAGCAACTCAAAGAAAAAAGTTAACGCAAATCTTAAGTTTGTACAAATAGTCCCTCGTCATTAAAGGGTTAACTTAGGTGTGTCAAAAATATTATGTCCTAGTTCCAGATTGGTTGTCAAATTAAAAATCATCTCAATACCCTTGGACTTGTTGGGTCTTGATCGAGTGATAAATGGAACTTTTTTATGTTATAAAAAACAACAGGTATCCTAAATATAGTAGTGATTTGCTCAAAAGAAGGCTAAAATTGGCCTTTCAATCCCACATTACTTAAGAGTCAGTTGGGGATTGTGTTTCAATGTAACATAGCGCATGTAATATTCTTAATCCCTAAAGCTCCAAAGTACTGAGGACGGTTGGGCAAGTTTCCACAATAACAACATTGGTGTAACATGACAATGATATACGAGACTCTAAAGTAGCAAGTACATTCATTGTTTTCCATAAAAAATCCTCCTTTCCTACAGAGCATTTGATAAATAATGCAAAAGAAAACATAATTCATTGCATGATTCATTATACACAGATGCAGTGCAATGAAAAAGTGCACTTCCTCAGACTGCTTCATAGGACCTGTCATTGTACTAACCGGTATATATGTAGTCTTTACTATGAAACACATAAAAGGACATCAATGGTACCGTCTAAGTCACCATGAGATGAACAGTACGCAACTCATCTCTACGCAGCGGATGGTTTCCACGAGTCCAGAGGAGGAGAGATCAAGTAACGCCAGGTGCGTTCCATCATGGCCTCCATGAACCGCTCCCCCGCAATCTCGTGGGCCGGCACGGCCGCCTCCAGCTGCTGCACCTCCTCCGCCGTCAGCGAAACGCCCAAAGACTCTATGTTCGAATCCAAGTTCACAACCTTCGTGGTGCCTGCAATGGAAATTTCCCGGCTCAAACGAGCTCACTCACACAATAGTAGGTGATAAACGACAATCCTGCCTACTACATATTGTGGTGTACTCCCAAGAGAAAACTATCTCTAGTACGTGACCACCGGCTTTTTATGCATGGAAAGAAGACGTGAAGATAAGTACAATATATGCATACGAGTGGGCATGGTACCTGGAATAGGGACAATGTCTTTGCCCTTGTGTTGAACCCAAGCCAATGCAAGCTGGTTCAAGGAGCACTTCTTGGCCGCCGCGATCTTTTCGACGCGAGCACGAACCTGTTCATTCTTCGCCATGTTCTCTGCCGTAAACCTCGGCAGCATCTGCACAGATCGAATGTACAGTCCACATGTAAATGGTAGCACATATGCGAACATGACAATAGCAAGGATTTGAGTGCAGCAGGCCTCACCTTACGGTAATCGAAGCCCTCGGAGCCATAAGTATCCTTAAATCCCGCCAGAAAACCTTGTCCGAGCGGACTGTAGCACACTATTCCAATCCCCAGCTCCCTGCAGGTCGTGAACTGTAACCCGGTCAGTTCCAAGACTTGCAATCAGTTCGTGGAGTGGGAGGTTAGATGCGCTCACCTGCAAGTGGGGATGATGTCTTCCTCGATTTCACGGCACCAGAGCGAGTACTCGTACTGCACGGCGGTGATCGGGTGCACCGCGTGCGCGCGACGAATGTCGACCGCGTTAGCCTCGGACAGCCCCAGGTACTTCACCTTCCCCGCCTCCACCAGCTCCTTCATGGCTTGCACCTGCACGTGAACATGTCAGCCATGGCCCCCGCAACGACCGATGGACCTTATTGAACTAATTTTCCTTACCGTCACTTCGATGGGCACGTTGCGGTCCACGCGGTGCTGGTAGTACAGGTCAATGTAGTCCACGTCCAGCCTCTGCAGACTCGCGTCGCACGCCTGGCGGACGTACTCCGGGTCCCCTCGCGTCTGCACCTGCCCCGGCGCAGTCATATAGTTGCCGAACTTCGTGGCGATCTGCACCTTGTGGCGAATGCCCTTCAGAGCCTGCACAGCCAAACCACATGCCCTCAATCGACACCATTGCGCGTCGTGCCGTAACTTTCACTGATGTATGAGCTTGGGCGCGTACCTTTCCGATCATGACCTCGTTGACGTGCGGCCCGTACAGGTCCGCAGTGTCCAGAAACGTGACCCCGCGTTCCACCGCGTGGTGGATCACCTTGGTCACATTCTCCTGCGGCTGCGCGCTGCCGTAGCCCATGCTCATTCCCATGCACCCCAAGCCCTGCGCCGAAACCTCGAAGCCCTGCGACCCCAGCTTCACTCGCGGCACCTTCACCAGCGCCATCGCGCAAATCCACTCCAGACACACTCAAGCTGCTGCAGAGTACTTGAAGCAAGCAGAGCAGTGCACCTAAAGGAGTCCGTCCGGGCTCTGGTTGATCAGTGATGGCAGCTGACTCGTATGCTTGAAGTGCCTCTACCTTAGTGGCTTTAACTGAGGTGCGAATATCTCCACTAAGGTAGAGGCACCCAATTCCGATCCGCCACCCAATTCCGATCACTAGAGTATGCATGGCATGGTGCATGAAAATGGTACATCATGAAATGGTGCATGAAGCAACCCAAAACCGAAAACTCAAAATCTGAAAACCCCAATCCTTATTAGCATTGAGTCATGATGTGTGCAATTTTGGGTTGCTCCACCTCAATTGAGCCTGTTTCATTGGGGCCTTGTCTCGAAAGTCAAACAAGGCCTATCGGCATGGAACACATTATTCACCCCAGTCGAGCGTTGCACCGAGCCAGAGGCTCGGCAAGGCTTGGGAGGGTAGGGACAAAACCTGCCCCTATTTTTGTGTTGGAGTGGGGCCCAACATGTTCCTAGGGGTTCCTTGAGTAATTTGGGGCCGCAGGCCCCAAATTTGTCAAGAGAAAATCCAAAAAAATCCTCTAGAACCCTTAACCGGGCAGGGCCAGAAAAATGGTCCCACCCAAACTTGTGGTTGTGTCCAACGCTCGACCAGGGTAAATAAAGTGATCCTATCGGCATTGGGTACCTCCCTGAGTTGGTTCTCCATGGCATGTCTTCTTTCTTTTTACTCACTCTCACTTATTGGCATTGGGCAGAGGAGGGTGCCAAATCGCACCTACTCTACACTTTGATCATGGGCTCCAGTGGTTTTTGGGCTTCTAAATTCTATATCAATTGCAAATCTTTGAGATTAAATTTGAAAAAATATTTGTTGAGTTTCATTCCTAATTCCGCATCTTTCTAGATAAATGTTTGTGACATACAATGACATTTGAGTCCCCAACTGGCTTAAGTGATCGGAATTGGGTGCCTCTACCTTACTACAAAGCTGGTACGTATTTGGGGAGCTTCCCTGGAACCAACTCCCGAAAGTTGGAACCAACTCCCGAAAACTGCTCCCCTTCGTCACGGTTTGTCAGGGCTTCCCTTTTTCACTTTCGTTACCACACACTTCACTTCCTTGCGTTTGACTATCCTTGCAGAGTTTCTAGAAAGTTTGGAACCTGGGAAGAAGGTGGGCAGTGGGATGGTGGGTCGGGATCTCAATAATTTCTTTGCACGAGATATTTTCGGGAGGGGTGGGGTAAAACATAGCCCCTATTTAATTTTAGGATGGGGGACCTATTTACAGCAGAAAGGGGCATCTGCGAATAGTTTGGAGCCTCCAAGAATAATTTGCCCAAAAAAAATCTTTAAAAAGCCTGTGGACCCCCTAAAATGAGAGGGCCAGAAAAATAAGAGGGTGTCGTTAATCCCGAAAGGCCCAAGGCATTCAAGCACCAAAATTCACTGAAAATTGCCACTTTCAATGCATTCAACACAAAATGAAAACAAACATAGTTTGTACATATCTAACTGTAGGATCTTGTACTAGGATTGTATAAGTGTATGTGGTAAAAAATTTGTTCAGTTTGACTGTACGGGATAAAAGATATTAGCCTCTAAAGTGAGACATAAACTCTTCTTGAGGTCATACTAAACACCTTCAACAAACTTCGACCACCTTCTATGGCAATTTTTTGCACTACGGTCCGTGATTATCTAATTTTAACTTCAAAGGGCTCATGTTCGGCACATGTGCCCCAAATTTTAGAAGTAGAAGAAGGGTAGAAGATGTCCTCAAAAATCCTATAATGCAACTATGTGCTGAAAATCAACAACACTTCAAGTTTTGCATATATCATATCCTTCTCATATTATTGAAATTCAAAAATCTGTACGGTAAATGCAAAGATTTCCATTTTTTTCTAAGATGAGTTTTTCTTTTTTTAAAGTCGACAAAAACTCAAATTTATGTAGAATTTAGAGTTAAATAATGTTTTGCTACACTATTTGTTATATGTTACCCTAAAGTGTTGCACTATTTGTATATGTTACCAAAAAAAATTGTAACTTTTGAATCATAAGTCGGATTTCTTCAAAAAATTATGTCTATGGGAAGCTAATGATAAGTTGCCCATTCAATTAAAAATCTCATAAAATCATGCCTAAATTTGAGAACGTGGTACCTTACACAAACTCAAATTGTTCCTCGAGGGACATTGGGCCTACAGGGGTTAAGACGAGGGCCCACCTCCCCAAAATACCTTGTGCAACCACAATATTGAGATCTTGTGGGTTCTGATGTATGTTCCCAACGCTGACAAAACATCTCGCCACCAGAAATTGACATTGCTCGCGGTTATTATTATACTTTTGGATTGAAGATTCTTCAACTAACATGTTTTATTTGGAGGTCATTTCAATATCTCAACTTTATCATGGTCAAATAAGATCAACCTTACCATGGTCAAATACGATCAACCTTATCATGGACAAATAAGTCACCATACAAGTAGAATATTGTGGCCACCAGTGGGCCGTTTAGATGGTCCCATTGAGGCTTGGGGGAGCACAGTTCAGGTTTGAGAGAACAGCTGAAAGGAGATTTGTGAATAGTGAAGAGCAGGAACCTTGTGTTGCATAAAATAGCCATAAGATGATTGTTTGTTGGCATGACCCTATTTTGGCTTGTCTATGAAGTTTTTCTGGTGCCTAACACTTCAGCACTTAGTTGCAAAAGACACCTCCCTTTGGGAAATTATGCCGTCAACCGACGAGGTGGCTTTCCATGATTGTTTTGTAATCATGATAATACATTTTTGACTCATGAGAATGTCGAGATTAACTTTGACAAGTTCCCGTTGACACTTGGAAAAATTAGTGAGGAAGGGCAAAGGAATATTGACATAACATCCCCATGTGTTTCACTATAAGGAAACCAAGGTTTTGAAAGTAATCATATTGGCCATTGTGAATGTGTTGGTAAAGGAACGTGCATATCTGGTCAAATTGATTAGAAAACCATGTTGTACGATCTGCAGTTTGTCGCTTCTGTATCTTATGTATTGAAAGCCAGATCCAAATCCGGCAACAAGATTGTCAGAAGGACACAGCACAATGAAAAATGCAGTGCTCATTGTAAATATACTATTCTTATCATGTTGGGGTCTCCATGTGTTCTTTTTGGCCACATGTCCCATCTTTGCAATTTTTTCTCACAAAAAGTCTTTGAACCTCCAAATAAGATGGTTAGAAAAATGGCCCCATGATGGAACCTACATACCATGATGAAACCTACATACCATGATGAAACCTACATACCATGATGGAACCTACATACCACGATGAAACCTACATACCATGAAGAATATAAATTGGTTCTTTTTCTAGAGTGATTTTTTCCAATGTACTTTGCTTCCAAATAATGGCACAATTTTCCACTACACATGCAAATTATGCAAAATGAGATTACACACATGAAGAGACCAAAACGTGCTTGCAGGATCATTGTAGGATTAACCCTTAAAGTTTAAACGCCAATCGGGAACCATATATACGGGAACATATTTTACTCTATGAATACCCAAAAAGTATTAAAGTCTAGCAAGACTTACACCTTCATATTGAAAATTCTTCAACTAACATCTTTCATTTGGAGGTCAATTCAATATCTCAACCTTATCATGTTCAAATACAACATTATACGTGTAGAATATTGTAGCCACCAGCGGCACCTCCTAACGTTTAAGGGTTAAAATCACAATTTTGAAGACATTCTTTAGAAAAAGAAGTTGTAATACATTAAAGAAGGTGACATAAACGAGTACACTTGGGTCGGTCCGGTCACATGGTAAGGTAAGCCCCCCTAAAACCAACAAGTTAAGGAATGTGCATATATGGAGAGAGGAGATAATTATACTATTATTTTTTAGTGATAGCCAATAGAATTAAAATTCCAACCCAAGTGATTTCATATTTTTCCGATGAAAACTGAAAACTGTGCAGCCATGTTTAATGGGTGGCCAGCAGTAGGTACCCCCATAACCAACGACCAAAAGTAAGGGTCTTGACTAATAGCAAACCTCCATTTGGAGCTGAGTTGGTGGTAATGGGATGGAAGAGGGTTGGATATACCCCAATTTTATAGGCGTTGGCTATGGGTTTTTGTTGGTTATGGGGAGCCTTACCTTAACCCCGTTCATACTGGCAACCTCCAGACACTGTCCGCTCACGCGGACACACCGACCGTTTACCGTTACAAAGTGGTCCTCTAACGACTCTCCGCTGCTGCTCCTCTCTCTTCCACCGCGCTCCACTCACAACTCCAATCCATCGATCAGTTCGGGTTTGCACATTATTCGTCAACTGCTGGCTAGAGTTGGAGAAGAGGTTGAAGGAATGAGGGCTGTGAAGAGCATTGAGCGTCTCATTCGGGAGCTTCAGCTGGTTAGCTCTCGCTCCTCGTTTCACCCGCCTCTTGAAACCCGAAACACAGAGTGTATGTCGATGTTATTGGTTGAAAAGACATTTAACATCCCTGATCTTCTCGCTTTGCTGGATGCCCATCCCATGTAAGCGGTTTAGGGTTTCTGATGGTATGCTGTAGAATACTGAAGGTGGAGATGACGATGGGCAGCAGCTGCAGCTCTGGTCCCCTCGCACTCGCGGGTACACTGTAAGCCCTAAAACAAAGCCTACAGCTAATTTTCCTCCGATCACGCTAGCTCATGTGTTTGTCGTGCACTCAGGACTCTCTGGAAGATTCTCCCGGGAGAACACGAATCCTTGCACTGCCGTCTACGAGAAGAGAATCGCACAGGCAATTCAATGAAACAGGCTCCAGTAAGAGACCTCCTCACCAAGTTTTCATCAGGGTTTCCTTGCCGTTTCTGAATCCTTCGCTTCGTGATCCTCGGTTTAGGATTGTTGCGTGAGGAGCTGGAGAAGGTGTCGAAACAGTTGGCGGAGCAGAGGGCGTTGGTGGCCACTCTGGAGGTGGAGAAAACCACCGTCTTGCAGGACAGGAAGATCCAGGAACTGGACTACAAGTCTCATGTCGAACAGTAAGTGTTTTGCTGAGTTGATATTCTAGACTCGTAAGATGATGTTTTTGTTTACGATTGTTCATGGTGTTTGGCACAGATTGGAGGACAAAGTGGCTCGTCTGAAGCAGCGGTTGCGGAGCTGCACTGGGGTAATTCTCACGATGTGATATGTTGCCAAATGGTGAGGATTGTTTCCATGATGTAATGAATAGGCTAATTTTGTGCTGGTGGGCACAGGAAGAGGCTGGAAGTGCAGTGTGTGAAGATCTGCTGAGGCTCCTCCAAGAGCTGTTCTCCCATGACATTACCGTCGGTCAGCCTCTGTAAGCATGAAGTTTGGGGTAGAAGTCATCTGTCCTGTTAGAATCAACTCAGCACTTGAATCTAGTGAACGTATGTTTTGAATACAATGTTCTGGAATGAAGGTATAGAGAGCTTCTGTCTATCCCGGCAGACAGAAGGAAGGCCAGGGACCATGTTTTGATGCTGATTTATGAGAAGCTGCACAAAAGCCATGAGAATTACGAGAGGTGTTGGAACGACAGGGAAAGCCTCAGGTACGGTTTGTGAAGATGGTTCAAGTCATAGATCCATTGCTAGTGTATTATCGACGATTATTTTCTGCTGGAGTTCCGGCTGCTTGTCAACCTCAAAACCTGATGCTGATGGTGTAGGCCACCTTAATAAATTGGTAAATATAATTTGGAGTTACCAAGAGTTTGGACCACTTTTGCCATTTCAGGTCATCAAATTCAGCTCTAAATAGTTCTAAATTCCTACAATCAGCTCAAAGAAGAAAATGGTAGCTTTGATGGTAGCTAAGTTGGTAGTAGGCGGTTAAAACTGTATCCAACGCGAGTGCATAGACCACCAAGCCCTTCCGTTCTCAATCAAAGGGTAGATTCTTTGGGTGATTATACAACAAACTCTACAATGGGGTAAATATAATGGAAGTGCAATCCGACAATATTACATACTTGGAATCCGACACAGGTGTACTTTGGCTCAAGCAAACCAACAGATCCAGCAGCTTGACACAGACCTGAAGCAAGCTTGTAAAATTGCGGTATCTGAGAAGCAAGAAATGATTCAGGAAGTGGAACGGGTCACCAGTCAGTGGCGAGACCTGTCCGTTGCCGCCGCCGGAGAGAAGCGAGAGCTCGTCAAAGAAGTTCAAAAACTAAACGACGAGCTCAGAGAAGTCACAGAGTCTGCTGCTGCGGAGAAGCAAGAAATCCGTGACGAGGTAAATGGATCCAGGCTGTGGTTATTGTGACCAAGAGAGGCTTTTACAAAGGTCTTGATGCATGCGATTCTTACATGAGTGCACAGGTTGAGCAACTCACACTCAAGCTGAGAAATTCCCAAGACACAGCCCAGAATGACAGGAAAAGCATGAGGGTAGAAATCCAAAGGCTTACGAATGAGATTCAACGAGACCTGACGACTTCAGCATCGGAAAAACAACTTCTGAATGAGGAGGTTGATAACTTCATGCCACAGTGTGAATTATCACTTAAAATCGACCACGAAGCGTACGAGCCATATTGTAACACAGTCAAGATGACACTTGAAGAGGTCATGTCTTCAGGTCCAACTGCTGAACAACAAGCTAAGAGCGGCAGTGGAGACAGCAGCAAACGAGAAACTGAAGCTCATCACGGAAATTTCGCGGTTACGAAACGAGCTGCAGCAGCAATCCACAGCAACGGCGACCGAGAAGAAAACCCTGGATACTGAGGTGGTGAAACTGAGAGAAGAGCTGCGCGAACTCACCAACAGTGCAGTTGCTGAGAAGCAGGAGATGACCAGGGAGCTTCAAAGGCTGACCCGTGAAGTGAAGCAGCTGGTGACGACTTCAAGCGCCATGCAGCTGAAACTCGATGTGGCGAACACCAGAAATGACCGACTTGCCGAGGAGTACCAACATGCACTGGTTCAACTGAACAACCTCGTGACAGACGAATGCAGTACCAGCGACACCCAGGTCTCCATCCTCTCACTCGCTGATTCACTCCGTCCAGTTCGCGAGGACCTAAAGTCCGATTGGAATCTGCAGCTGGTGGAAAAACCCAATGGTTTGGACAAGAAGTTCCATGATTCCACAGAGATCACGGATGCTAATATCCATGAGCTTCTGGATGAGACAAGGCAGTTGCTGGAGCGCATTGAATTAAAGGATCACTCAACTGCATTTCCGCACAAGCTGGTGCGTTTGTTCAGGTCTAATTTCTCGTTTGAAGTGATGGAAAAAACCATTCCTCCAGAAAAATGCTGAACATTCTGTGACTGGAATTCAACTCAGGTGACGCTGCGAGAGATGGAGCAAGAGAAGAAGATAACAGTTTTACAAGTTGGGCAAGAGCAGAACAGCATTCAGGATCCGGTTGAGCCACATACTCCTACAGATATATTTTCCCAAGAACAGCTTCAGGTGTCATGAATTTGATATTGAATTTGCTTGACTACAGCCAATTCGATATTCTTATTAGAGAACTGAATGATATTGATGAGTTTTTACCAGGTGGACATCACGGCAGGATTGGAGCACACTGAACAGGAAGAGGATACATGTTCTGTCACCATTCAGCCTGTTATTCGAGAAAGCAGTGAGACTGCGATTACATCTCAACACTATGATCCCGATTCAGATCTGTCTTGAGTTTGAATGTTTATCCATATTCAATGACGTAATCTTAAACTTCACAATACATGAAGAACTTGAACCCGGGTAGTTTAATCCAACTGCCAGGAGCACAGAGATGCTCGGCACGTGATAAAAAATGTGCTTTAATATACCGCACTGAACCGGATTGGTGTGTTGGACTACCGTCCTACATAGATTTTTCAAGGTCTCAGTTCACAGCCGTTGGAACTAAATAAATCTGGGGACTATCCCAAGGTTGTATCCGCCTATTACTGTACTGGATGAGTGGAAAGATTGGTTGTAGAAAGTTTGTGGAGAAGTGCGCAGAGTTTCAAATAAATGCGCGCTAATATCTCGGTTGTTTAATATTTGCATTTGTGACTTGTTGCCTTGCTAACCTGATGACGGAAGTTATAAACTTGCTCATTGTTGAGCTAAAAAATCATGGAGGATTGTATATGTTGAAACTGGCGTTGAAAAGCATTGAAGCTCAAACCCCGTAATTTTCCGTGCACACAACCCTTTCCCTTACTGACGTGTTTACAACAATGGAAATGCGCTTTCGGACAGTTGCGGGTGTAGCAACTGGGATTATTCTCTATATGGAAGCGGTGTAACAGTCGAAGCAAAGTCGCCATACCAGGTGAGACAACCGCACTGTCGTTCTTCAGCCTTCACGTGAGCACAGCTCTTGAAAATATGCAGCACATCGTCAAGGGAGATCCAGAATTGAAGCTCATTTTGTCGCGGCCACCGCTACTCCACAGCTTCTAGTTCAGGTCTGGTAATTGACTCATCGAGCAGAGGATGTCGCGGCATTCTGTGTTTACTTCGAATTATATCTCTGACATTGAAAAAATAGACAGGAACTTGTTGTGTGACTCACGATTATAATCGCGGGAAGGAAAGGAAACTGCAAAAAAATCTTAAACTAACATGTGTAAATGAATCAATCAACAAACCAGAGCTGTGAGTCACAATTTGCAACCACGGTAAGCAAGATTTGAGAGAGCTAATCATCCGAATTATCCTCTCAAATCGTAGATCGAAATCGTAGACGAGAAAGGAAATCCATATGGCAGACAGGTAAGCTGCATTTATGAAAAAGGGAAGTTGACCATAGCCCCTGGAAGAGCCCAAATAAATTACAACGTCCGCTCAAAGACTGAGCTCACGCACAAAATTCTGTGTGAAAAAACTCCTCCTGTCTCTACAGTACTGTACAGAAAATTTGACGACTGAAGAACTGTCAGCTCGCTTTAGTACTGTGCCAAGTGATTGTTAGCAAAAACCACCACATCTGCTTTGGTATGAAGTATACCAATAGTCATCCTCTGGCAACTGCTCTACCCCAGGCCTTCGATCAAAGGACTGACTACGTAAACTTCACTAATTTAGCTTTGCAGCTTCGTATGATTTCCTTTAGGAATCAGATGATTAAGGCGTCATCGAATCCCTGGACTGGACCAAGACCGGAACTCAAACAATCTAGTAGAAATCATTAAACCTTTCTGGAAGCGGGGACACCCTGTTCCGGATCCTCTGTGATCTCCGAACTGGTGTGCGCACCTTGCTCTGTTCACCACCCTGCACATTCCAACATAATCTCATGAGTGAATGAAAGAGAGGAGATGGATGTTTTCATCTTATTAAGTCGCTTGTAGAGTCACCTGGAGTATGGGCAAGTTAACCCTCAAAGTGTGCAGGCTTACCTCGGTCACCACAGAGACGAGTTCGGTCGTAGTGAAGCTGCCCAGATGCTCCCATTCTTCAGCGCCCATCGTGAGAGCGCTCTCACAGATAGAGTCGGTATCGCTAGCGCCCCGCGTAGAGCTGGAGATACCAGACTGAGAGGGGATGGAGGGGATGTACGACGCGGTCTGGCGGTACGAGCTGCCAGAGATCGTGCTGCCCCCGTTCATGGCCGGGTGCCATGTCGTGGCCGGCTTCTGCACAACCACCCTCGCGGATGGAGCCTTGAACACACCTGGAGCGCTCAGGGCGGGCTCAGCCAAGCCGTAGAAGCTGCCGTCCATGCCATACCTCTTCGGTGCCCTGATGCCCTTGAGAGGGGACGTGATCGCGTCCAGCTCGTCCCTGTCTGGGACGTGAGAGTCGAAGACTGAGCGCGAGGACGGCCAGGCAACTGGAGAGCCCATGTTCTTGAGGGTATCAGCTGTGCCGGGGAAGAGGTTCACAGGCGCTGCAACTGCGGGGCTCTTGCGCATGCTCATCATGAGGGCCACTGCCGAGGCCAATGTCACGACGACTAGGCCGATGGTCGCCACAGGAAGGGATCCTTCTGCCCCTAGATCCTCGAGAATTGGTTCCTCAGGGACAGCCACTTCACTCGCTGGTAAGAGGCAGGTGGCCTCAGACAGAGGTTCTTCAATCGAAACTGCACCTTCTGATTGAGGCTCCTCGATGAGGTGTTCCTCGACAAGATCCTCGACTGAGGATCCAACGGTGTGATCCTCTGTGGCAATTTCTCCTGTAATGGATGGCAAGGTCGGCAGAACCACTACATCGTCTGAGATAGGCTCAGTGGTAGGCTCTTCAATCGAGGGTTCCTCCATGGATGGAGTAGCCTCTGCCGCTTGTGAATCGAATGAGAGAATCTCCTGCAAAACCAGAGGCCAATAAACTGAGTTTCGGTTGCAGCATTCACTGCTCTCAAATGCAAGCTCCCGAGAGCGTAAGAATCTAAGGATGTGAGACTTGTCGCTATGGATCAGAATACAAGAAGAATACAACGAAACGGAAGAATCGTCTCTAACCGTTGTTTCAGACGGAACATATTCGCTTGTTGGCACCGCATCACTCTCAACATTCAACACATCTGACTCCACATCAGCTGGCATCTCCACATCAGTTTCAGTACCCGCAGCTGCGTCCAGAATGATTTGAGGACTCTCAAGAATTAGGTTCTCCTCTGATGCTTCAGACTCATCAACGACAAGCTCTGAGATCTCTTCCATAGTTGCTTGAGACTCTGCAACGTCCTCAGATGGCATAATCTCTTCAATGGCAGCCACCTCTGCAAATCCCTCAGAGGCTGAAACGTCTTCTGCGGCATCCTCAAAGGCTGAAACATCCTCAGATGACATAGTCTCTTCAATAGCAGCCACCTCTGAAAAATACCCAGAGGCTGAAACATCTTCTGCGACTTCCTCAAATGCAGCAGTTTCCAATACATGCTCGAGGGAGGCACCATCCGTCTCTGCGCTCTCGCTTGTGAGGCCAGCCACATCCGAGAAGAGCCTTCCTTGCAACTCCTTGTAGTAGTCAGTTGCAGTCTTGAGCTCATCCAAGTCCATCACATTATGAACAATAGGCTGATACGATGAGACACTCTCTTGCTGAGGTGCATCGTTCTTGGACGGGGTTGAGAGAAGCTTTAATCCCAAGTGCACCGAAGGTAGACACGGAATCCCTTCATGCTCACGTCCCAGACCCATGAAGCCCACAGAAACTGGTATCACTGATGGGGTCACTAAGGAACCACTGAACGGACCGGCCACCATGCTCGTCGGGAGAAGGCCTTGGCTGCCAGAAGCAAGCACCATGAAGCCCATCATACACGCCGCCATGACCGCGAGAACCACAAACTTCAGGAACCTCTGAGACCACGACTCGAAAATCTCAAACTCCTCTACTTCCTCCTCCTCAACGCTGCACTGAGTCTCAGCCTTCGCCTCAACTTTGCTCTCAATTGCCACTCCGACACTCTCCTTCTCAGCTTCCACATTAACCTCCTCTACTTTCTCTTCCACAGTCTCAAGAGCTGCTTCTTCAATTGGCACCTCAACTATGGCAGAAGTGGGGATCTCCTCAGAATCGCCGACTGCGGGTACCACAACTTCATCGCAGACTGCGGGTAGCACAATCTCATCGCAGACAGCGGGTACCACAACTTCATCGCAGGCCTCCTCAGCTTGGCTTCCATCCTCGGTCTCGGAGTGAACTGGAAAATCCTCCGGACCTAGAGCGCGCTCGGTTTCCGGAGCCTCGGAGGGTTCATCATTGGGCTCGTCTTCTAATTGAGGAGCTAGCGGCGTTGCTTCAGGAACGACAGTGAAGGATTCTCCCGCTGTGAATGCGATGTGGAACCCAGCGTCGTTCTCCTTGCTGTGAGTGCAAGGTTCCTCCTCAGGGAAGTCTACTCCCGCGGTGAACGCCACCCCACCCTTGGCGACTTGCAGCACCGTGTCGTCATGGTGAAACAGCGGGTTAACGCGCGGGGAGCGGGAGATGTTACACGGCACCTCGTCGAGGTTGTCGGAAGAGGCGTTCGTCCGCGCAGCTGGGATGTTCTCGTCCTGGAGGAACCGCTTGAGGCGCTTCTGAAGCTCCGAGATGGAAACCGCCTTCTTTCCGGAGTCCGTCGAGGGCTCTCCTGCTGCAGCGGGGGAGTTGTAAAACGCCGGACGCTCCATGAGCACCTTCTGGTACTTGGGCGAGCCCATGTACGGGCGCTTCGGGCTCCGCGGAGTGACCGTCCCGAACGCCGTCCTCGGCGTCTTCACCGGCGTCCCCACCCTCCGGTTGTTGAACGAGGAGAATTCATCGCGGCGGTTGCCCTTCACGATGCTGCCCTCGGAGGCGCGCGTGGGCGTAGTGGGCTCCTTAATCACGTCCGACAGCGGCCCATTTCGCGAGTGACTCACTGGAAACACGCACAAACGATCAATCCCCAAACGACAAATTCACCGACGATCACAAAGCAGTTCAGCCGTGCGTACCTTTACCGGAAGAGTCGCCGAGCTGCGAGACCTTTCCTCCAAACGCCGGCTCTTTCATGAACAACGACTGCTGCGGACCGCGCGCATTCGCAGTGCTCGCAGCGCTGCTCCTCCTCGGCGACAGGTGCGATTTAGTCGCCTTGGCCCGCTCAGTGAACGGCGACCGGTGGCCTGAACCCCCTGCAAACGACATCTTCTCTCTCTGTCTCCGAGCACAAATATCACACCCAGTCCCCAGCTTGCCCGACCAAAAAAAAACACTCGCCTCGTGCCTATCCCCTAAACCGCCTCTCCCACCATAGCCACAACCAGAAACCCCTCCAGAGTCCCCACAGTTCCTTAAATCATATCACATGTATCCGTGTTCTCCAAGCATTGGAATCCCACCGAGGAGCAAGAGTGATTGGTGGCCCTCAGAGCAGAGAATGTCGGACGAATCCTGTAGCTTCAAGCTCACGCATGCATGCACACAAATGTGATTTGGAGAAGAGACACAGACACAACAAGATCATCAAGGTCTTGAGCCGCGCGACTTGGGCCGGACTCATGCAGCGACTTCATCACAACGACTATCTGGAGTTTCGGGCGGGTATTGAGGGATCTGAGAGGGTATCACCTGGGTGTCACGCTGGTATCGCACCAGTATCGCCCGGGTGTGACTCCAAGAGCCGTTGAGCCTCGAGAGTGCCGTTGGCTTTTAACCAGTATCGTGGATCGCGTGATCGTGCGGTCGTCAGTTGCTGTTCCTTTGTCGTGTTCACACTGGGGCGCGTCTCTCGTGTTCACACTGGGGGCAGGTTCTGGTTGTGTTCACACTGAGTCGGGTTTTGGTCGCGTTTAAAAGAGGAATGATTGAATAGAGAATTTGATGGGATTAGTTCAAAGGAGAAAAGAAAAGTGGTTGTTGTAAATTTGTTCTTCATTCTCAAAGGTTGTCAGATATAATTTGATTTGATTATAGAGACCACGGAGTTCTTCACGGGGATAGTTGAATCTTTACAACTGTTTAGAATGAATGACTATTAGCATAATAAGTACAAAGACAAGGTGTCTTCTTTGACCCCTACAGAACAAAATCCAGAACCATGACCTCAACAGGTGATACCAAACATCAAGTTCCAGTTTTGATTGAGACAATTTAGCAAACTTCTCAACGAGTTTATGTACAAACACAATACACACAACCATTCTCCGCGACAATCCTCACTCTAGTATTTTCTCAGATGCTCACTTCATCTGCTTTTTCATCCAAAACTTCTTGTATGGTACAATCGTGGTTGTGCATCACCAAAGGGGAGCCTGTAATAAACATGGGCTGTCATTTAGCCTGTCACTAATGAGGTCCAAGAGAACTTGCACCCCTCGCATTGGCCTGCAGCAGCTTCTCACAAAAATTGTGTTGCTAGGGACAAGAATCAACTTAATGCAAGAGATCGTATGATGAGAACAAAGACATGTACCAATTCATGGTGATGGTGATGAAGCCGGAAAGATCAGCTTGGTTGTTGTCAACTTCGACCTCATGTCCTGCGCCGCCGTTTGGTAGCTTTCTTCTGGGCAAGTTTGCTCGGTGCCTCTCGCTTGGTGGTGATTGCCGCCTCCTCTTCCTTGATGGGCTGCTGCTCTTCTTCTTTGATGGGCTGCTGCTCTTCCTTGGGCGCCTCTGCTGGCACCACAGGCGCATGTTGGATCACTTTTGTCACCACGCCGTATTCTGTGATGGAGCCGTTGCTGGTGTCCGGGAAAGGCTGCGTGCTGATCAGTGTTGGCAGACCGATCACCCCTTCCTCCACGGCGCGTAATCTCAGGCTCACAAGAGCTCCCACTGTGTCCACCTTCTCTGCATTCTTTTGCTCTAGTTTCGCCTTCTGCAGAAAAAGAACAACAACGATACCTCAGTTTCACGAGATTTTGTACTCACACGAACAAGATCAGACGAGTTCTTCTGAGGTTGATGAATCATACGCTGCCATGACCGCCTTATGATCCAAACCTGTCTCTTAAAGCCTGTGATAATGTACTAATTATTTGTAAAGTCACCTAAAGTTTCAATTCGAAAATCCCTTCTTTTGATTTATGATACTACTCTTTATTCTTTCTAAAAACTTATTTGATCCATAGAAGAGCTTGGTGATATTTCATTCAAATTGAATATGAAAGAGCTTGGTATTCTCAAAACTCAAGTCAAAGTAGACTTAGACACCTTTGCGATTGAAGAAAGAGTTTGTATGAGCTACCAAGAAAATTAGCCGCCTTGGAGGTGAGTTTAGATCAATTGAGAACTATTGGTGGAGCTGGTTTTTATTCATCAAAATGGAAAAACAGGGCTATTGAGTTCAGCCTTCGGGTGATTTACAAACAATTCTCACAAACGTCAGAACTGATGTTAAGATGACTGGTGGTCACACACCTGAAACGACAACGTCTGAAGAATCTCGCCGGTGGTACACATATAGCCGTCCGCAAAGTGCAATTTTATCGCAACATCCAATTCTGTTAGACGCATGGTTTCCCTGCTCCCATGTTGAAGCTTTATATTAGTCTACTAAAACCCACGTGTAGAGGAGCTGTGGAGTTTGGATGACATGAAGATGTTCAAAGGTTTGAAAGTGGGTGATTCTAGAAGTACACAGCAGAATAAGAAGCAAGCTTGTAGAAAATTTTCACAGCCCCAAAACATGACGAACCTGCGGACGAGGCATGGAGGTTTAACGAATGTGGCCGGCTTGGTCTCTGGTCTGCCTGGAAAGGATACCTACATTTACCACATTCTTGTAATTAGATGATCAACTTGGTCTGGCAGATGAAAGCAATTTCCTACAAGTCCACGTTATCAGGTCCGGTGCAAATGTTTCTGATGGGAAACTATCTCACTTTTCCAGCATAAAAACACATACGATTATGTTGTTTCTACTCCTAAACATGACAAGTGCCAGTGCTTGAACATCTAATCGTGAACAAGGCAGATTCAGTGCCGTCACCCATCCGAAATCAAGTGCACGGTCTACGTGAATGCAACTAGAGCCTAAAATATACCTCAATTAATTTGAGGAAGGGTAAAGCCAGCTTCTGTCCATGAATACTTGAAACACGAAAGTACCACTTCACACTTTTTTTCTCTGCACCAGAAGTTACAACTCCATGAAAAGCGTAATAAAAAGAGCTATAGGTCAAAGGGCAAAATGAACGACTCTTCTCTAAGCATAAAAGCCAACCAAAATGAATGAGTTTGCTGTAAAAAGTTTCAACCATCATTGCCTACAGCTCAGTAATATTGAAAGGAAACTTCCTCAGAGGATGAAGAAAGCTCGGTAGTTTTTACTTGTCCAGTAGTAGTAATAGCTGAGAAGGATGCGGTCGATGTGCACGTACGGTGGAATCGTTCGATGTAAGCGGCTCATTACTCCTGAAATTACCTGCATTAAGTAATCGATGCAATCACCTCTTTAACGGAGCACCACTTCAACGAAAATTAGAAAGGAGCTTTGAGCTCTTTACAAGTTGTACGCAACTATGTAGAAAGCACAGCATACCTCGTCAACCTTTCCCCGGATCAACAGATGTGCGCTCTTGTCCTTTGGCGTTGCCTGCACATAAGTAAAAATTTAGCTAACATGAAAGCATGTGTAAGATACATAAAATTCTCCAAGTCGCCAAAGACGAGTTCAAAATACCTGCAGATTGACGATAACCATTTTACCACCTGCTCGCACAGTTTTCAGAGGGAGATTGCAGGCAGGGGTGATTTGCAAGCTGCCAAAGGCATAAAGAAATAAGATATAATTTATATGCAAGACAGCCAATGTAATCTAGGATATTAGACTTTAGCTTCAATGACCAGAACAAGAATGAGATACTAGACGCAGGCAGGGAAATAGACAATAATATACCCCAAAAAGCATGCCCATGTATGCTCAATATGTATCCAAGTAATATATACCTTGTGCCCAGACACAAAACCAAGTCTGCCTTTTTCGTGTGCTTTTCCGCTGCCCTCAGCTCAGAAGGAGGCAACGCTTCCTAACAGAAACAATAAGCATCAGTGTTAGCTCTTACACCATGTAGAGTTCTTGAACCCAGACATGTCACAAAGCACTCCCATTTCGCTGTGATCGGTCCACAACAAAGAAGAATAGCACCCATTAGTAGATATTTGGCATACCTCCCAGTCCACGATAGTATCAACGAGTTTCCCTCCGCAGTTGTGTTCTGTACATCGGCGCCCAGTAGGTTTACAACCTAAAGTTTCCACCTCAAAGTCTCGAAAATATCTAGCATTCCAAAGCAGAGGTTACCACAACCGAAAAATGCGTGCATAGAAGTGGGATTCAACAAACACAGACAGAAATTCATAATGGTAGAAGAGAACGGAATAGAGGAAATGAAAAGGTCCTCATGCTATCTAGAAGTCGCTTCTAATGTACTAATATGAAGCACTCGGACCACAGAACTCGATGCTGATGCATATCACATCTAAACCATACACAGTTCATGATCCCGGCTCACATAAGTTCACTTTGAGAAACAGTGCTATGAAGCAGTTTCAACTGCAATCAACGTCACTTAACGGGAGTCTGATGGAAGACGACTCACTCTTTTTCACAGGAGGAACAAACTTCACGAAAGCAGTTACCGTGAAGCTCAGCCAGTTGCGACCTTACAATCCCAGATCGTAGATGCAGCCCATCAATATTCTACTCCGAAAAAACAGAGAAACCATGTCAGGAACAGAGCACCCACGAATATGTAAAAGGAGCAAGAGCCATTAAGACGGTCACTAACAAGAGTCCTGATAAAAAAAATTAACAAAAACAATGCACCAAGGGAGAATGAATTACCTGGCTGACGATAAACTTGAGAATCCCAGCTTGCTGAAGCTCATAGAGTGCCATGTGAGTGATGCCTGGCCGAGCCTGGTCGAACGGCATCTCTATCTTCGGCATAGGTTTTCCTTCATGCTGCGAACAAGCGAGCACCCACTCCGTCAAACACCTCTGCCCTAAACAGAGCACCCTAAACCTGAAGAAGAGCAAGTGCCCTAAACGAGAGACGGCGAACAACCTGCAAAGTCCAGATGCCTTTCGGGCCCCGGAAGTCGGGGATGCCGCACGAAGTCGAAATGCCGGCTCCCGTGAACACCACCAAATGCCGGCTCTGCGCATGATGGCAAACATCCTCGTAAGCTAACCATCACCGCATACACAACAACCAAAGGGAAAGGGGAAGGGAAAACAGAGAACCAACCGCAGATATGAGATGCGCCAGCTCCTCGATCTCCGTGTTCCAACATCCCCACAAACCACATCCCCATCAGATAAAAAAAAACATGCATCCACCATGTAACCAACAACTGCGAGAATCCTATCACAACATGCTACCTTGGATTGCAGATCGTCGGTGGAGTCGAAAAGCTCAGGCATTCCCACGGTCCCCACATCCGCCCGGTATGACAGCTTCTCGGCATACCCAAGCGACGACATAGCAGTGCACCTGCTTCTCGATCACCTGCAAAAACAACGCATCATCTCAATTCATCTCAACACCACACAACATGAGAAATCAGTATGTGAATGCAAGGAAGAGACCAACCTGATGCTGATGACGATGACGACGATGATGGTAGGGTTGCGCACCAGAAACACAAACAAGGAGAGAGAGACGAAGGCTGCAACAGCTAGCTTCTCTTCGTCTCTATTGGTGAAGTGAGAGAGAGAGGGAGAAAAATAGTTTCTCTCAGCTGCTCATGTGTGGGGGCCAAGCCTCTTGTGTTCTGCTACTTTGATTTAGTGGTGGAATGAACAGACACTCTATTCATGCCGGCTGGCTTTCCTTGGAGACCGGAGTTCTTCTTCTTCTTCTTCACATGGGAGCATCTTAGAATAATGTGGTATTTTTTTTCCCACGCATCCTTAGAGTTGTTTGTAAAGATATCAAAAGATTTGACCTTGTTTCTCATTAAAACCAGCTATAAATTTCTATGAGATTCTTGGTGTTGTATGACCTTTTCTTCTATTTCACATGGGGCTCTAACCACCAAGTTCTTATATACTCAATAAGGATTCACTACCTTGTTCTTCCATTGATCTTATAGTTGTTAAGAGTGAGGAAAGAGAAGGGTTGTAGATAATAAGAGGGGTGTGTTACTATGGGTGATATTGGGTGACTATATTTAAAGTATGCAACTCTAAACTAGTGTTGGAAATGAATGTCACTATTGATTGGATTTGAGATGACGAGGATGTTTATTGGTTGCTGAAAGGCTATGTTATGAGTTGCTTTTACATATGAAAGTAGGAAATGTGGGAATGCAGTGTTTGTTTCAGTTATCTAACATGGTAAATGCAGATAGGATGTAGGAGTTTTTTTTTTAAATGGTCAAGGAAGGTATGTGTTCCTATGTGCACTATGTTGATAGCTTCATGTTGACATACAACATGTGGTGAAAACATTTGTAGAAGATTTATGATGATTTTTCAAGTCCTTCCTACTTGATATTATATGAAGACGTTCCAATACTTATACGGATCAAAACATAATTTTTGAATATAATGAGTGACTTAACGATCACATAACAATTCTCTCGGATACAAATTTCAATCAAGCTTTTAATCCAAGATCATTTCCCATGAGTATGTAATATGACATGGTATGTGCTATTGTATCTGAAGGTATTCATTGTAGTTGAGTGTATTTTACTTATTGGGCAATGTATTCCTACGTATCCAAGCAGAAGCAGATCTATATATCCAAATCATGATCTGGAGAATGCAAAGTGTACTTGCAATGTATGTGCAAATCTGAACTTCAATGTTGAGAATCTAGATATGAAATTTGTGCTCTCCAAGACAAATTGTGGTTTCTTGCAAACCAGAGGGTAAATCCCAGACGCAACCATACTTGAAAAGGCAGGCATGTAAGAAAATGGCAGAGGCAGCAGATGTCACAAACACTTTAATGCCTAACTGGACCAGCGAGGCCTGGGAGAATCAACAAACACAATAGATTATAAGATCATCTACACATCAAATACATTTCATCACAACCCCACTTCATGGAAATCACTGTAGTTCACCAATGCCTACATCGATTGGATATTAGGAGATACGTTGGAAAGCTGTCATAGAGCCCAAAGTGCATTCCGAAGACCACAACGACAACAGTCATTGGAAACGTTACTAACATCCAGAGCACCAAAATCGACCGTCCCGGAGCCTCATAGGCCTTGAAAGTTAAAGCGTGAGAACTGAGCTTCACAGGCCTCTGATTTGAAGTGTCTTATGCCAATGCAAATAAAACCATTATCAAAAAGGCGACCGAAAGCATTCAATACAGGACCTGAGACAAAGCTGTGAAAGACGAGGCCAGGGAATGGACGGTGAACAACCTTAAATAACATTTCAAGGAGTAGCCGGGGACCACATTACAGGTGTAAAATGTGAGATGCCGCTCTGGTCACGGCACCTAAGATCGTGGCTTCTCCTTCTTCTCCTTGAAGAGGGCCAACAACGACACACCAGACACCTTCACCACCTTGAACCGGACTCCAGGAATATCTCCCACAGCGTGTCCCTTCCGCCCAAATCCGGCAATCAGAACCTCATCCTGCACATCAATGTCAGGATCAGAACAAGTACATTCACAGAATATGTACTGGCAAAGGAACTCATAGCTTACGGTTGTTGATGGAATGTGATTTTCTGATGTCCATGAATAATATTAGAGACAATGCATTGTTCATGGTGTTCATTATATGACCATCTACATCAATAATGGAATGATCACTTTAAAACCATGGCATTCTATGCGCAATTCATAGAACCACAAGAAACCTGAACAAAGGACCACAACCACTTACGTTCTCCTCGATGTAGTTCAGACAACCATCGTTGGGGACGAAAGCAGCGATCTTCTTTCCGTTCTTGATGAGCTGCACCCTCGCACACTTTCGGATGGCAGAGTTGGGCTGCTTGGCCTCAATACCACTGCAGTAGATGTTGAACTAGTCACTAAAAGTGCTCCAAGATATATGACAAAAGTGAAACACACCAGCTAGATTTGCACTTACATCTTCTCAAGAACAATGCCCTTGGCGTGGGAAGAGCCAGCGAAAGGCTTCTTCCACTCGTTACCCAAGTGGCTCTTCTTGTAGGACTTATCAGCCCAAAGCTGAGCTCTGCGATGGTTCTTGAGCTTTCGCCCAGCTCCCATACCACGTGTCTTACTGCAATGAATAACAACCGAACAATTTGTAAGTGGTGAAAGAGGCCCCAACCAATGACTAAAATGGCTGGTGCGTACAGTTTAAATAGACCACTCTAGAGTAGTATTATACTACTCTCAAACCACTGGTAGATCAATTCTCTACACCCTGGAAAGCAAAGAATCAGATGTGAAGCAAGCGGTCGGTGTTCATAAAGCAAACAGAAATGCTCATAACCTACACCATCCAATTGACCTCACTCAGAAAACTCACAGGCAAATTCAACATCACCAATCGCAACCAACGACACCCAAACCCTAAAACACTTTTCTGGAGGTGAAACCCTAAACCTCAACCTCCAGAACGCAATCAACTCCGACCATTCTTCCAGTGCTTCTCAACCTCAAACCAGCCAAAATCCTAAAACCACGGCACCAATTTTCGAGCTCGGATCGACTTCAGACAACACCGCACTGTTCCCACGCCTCAGATGCTCTACAACGCCCCCAGAATTCAGCCAAGACCCTAAACCTCCAGGTTCCGGCTTAGTTGATCAATTCCTCTCAACCAGACACATTTTACCCGACGATTCTAGGACAAACCCTAAAAACTCAGCCTCCAGATTCGGGGTCCGTTTTCGATGGCGATTGGTTCTGGACAAAGGTGACTGTGAGTGGCCTCTCGGCGCAGGCTTACCCCATGATGGCGTGCGGCGATGGATCTGTGGCTATGCGGTGGTGCGCCTGCGCTTAGGCGTCGCACGCAACAAGATGCAAAGGGACTCCTCTCGTCTCCCTCCGGCCTCTTGCCCTCCGCCGTTCGCACTGTTCCCTCTCCTGTTCCCATCGCTCCCTTCTCTGTTCTCATGATTCCCATCGTTCCCTCACCCGTTCATAACCGACAAGGTATGGCCCATTTCGGGTCCTCTTTCCATAATCTCAATAGCAACTGCGAAAGACTTGAACTATGAAAAAGAGGTGGAGGAAGATGGGCATCTACTGAGACAATCTTTGCAAAAATTGATGCAAGCATAGGCGAGCGACTATGATTTTCGTGAATGGGGGTTGTGATGAAATGTACCTTGCGATGTAGATGTTATTCTGCATGATTTAGAACGCTCGTAGATTCTTGCAGGCTAGAAAAGCTCATCGGCCTTAAAGGGTTAAGCAATGTGCATGTATGGAGGGGGGAAATAATTCTACCCAATTTAATTTTTGGTGATAGCCAATATAATTACAGTTTCAATCCAAGTGATTTCATACTTTTCTGATGAAATGTAAATTAATTATGAATTTTCAAAGTGTGTTGCCTTTTTTAGCCGGTGACTCCTAATAGGTACCCCCAACAGTGCCGACCAAAAGTAAGGAATTCTTTCGAGTCGCTAACCTTCACTTAGAGCTGAATAGGTGGTAATGGAATGGAAGTGAGTTGGATATACCCTAATTTGATTTGTGTTGGTTATGAGTTCTCATTGGTTACAAGGGGTATCTTATCCATTATCTTCCGAAATGCAATTGAGTTTACCGTAATATCCGGGTTTTACGCAAATGTCATCTTGGTACGACCAAAGCAGCTAAAATTTGGATCTTAGCCTAAAATTTATGATTTCAACTCATAATCTCTCAATTCGATTTGGTTCTTTGAAATTCTTCGGAATTGCAACAAATTCACCTCAATCTACCAAAGGCATCCTGTTCAAGAATAGGTAATTTACACTCCTTGCAAGTGCGTCCATGGGATTTCATAACATTCAATAGTTGGATGATTCTTCTTTTTGTGATGGTGGCAAATATGGGGCATGATTGTCTAAATTCAATTTCTAGTACATGTCTTTTTTAAATAAAAGTTGAAGACAAGAAGAAGGGATGATTTCATGGATTCAAACAATTTAATCTTTATGATAGAATCTTTGTTCAAATACAACAACATACATGTAGTACACTGTGGCCACCAGTGGCACCTTATGATGTTTGACCCTTAAACGCGGGGCGACCAAAATCTCGTTGATGGAAGAATGTAAAATGCTCCCACGTGATGATAAAACATTACTTTCATCCAAGTTTTTGTGAAGGAGTTGTCAATGAGTGCATGTACCACATGCACTCCGGATACCCTTCATAGAGTGTGTAACTTTTCTCTAAACAAGAAAATCTTTGTGACATGGAACTCAACGTGGTGTATTTTAAAAACTTCTAGCTTTAGCTCTAAATATGAATTTGAGTCATTAAAATGATATTTTTTGAAATTGAGTCCAACTAATGAAATGAAGTTTATCAAATCTAGTTTCCAATCCAATTTGAAAATTTGAAAAATACATAAAATTGGATAAGTCATTGCAATTTGTACTTTGGGCCTATTCCCATGGATGACCAATTTTCTAATTTTATCTAGACACGGAAGTTTCATCTACACCACAAGTTTCAGCACAACAATGTACACCTTCAGTGAAATTATCATATTTTTAAAACAAAATTTGTATATAATATGAATATTCTTCAACTTTTCTTCAGAACATCACAATAAATCTGAATTTCCACAAAAAATAATCTTGTGTTTTTGGTGAGATGAACAAAACATGTGATGTCATCTCCGAAAAATGAAATAAAAATATTTCTGCTTGATGAAGAATTAGAGCATGAAAATCGGAATCGATGCCACGGTCATTGCTCAGTCCTTTAAGGGTTAACTTCCATCTATTGTATGTTTCCAGTCCAGTCATTCGGAATCCCTTACAAACCCGTTCAGGAGTTTCTCATCCCCCAACACTACATAAATACGACTCAAATACAAACTTAAGTCAACATTTTTCCGACTCAACATACGTATTTAAAACACACATTTCCTTAATCATTCCCACAGCTCCGAATTCTTAATACTGGAAGTGTAAAACATTGCCACAAATGAATTACTCATAAGCTGGTACTAGGATTGTTTGCAGTTTCAGTAGCACATGTTAGTTGGTTAAACGTGATTACATCTTGCATCGAAACCGTACTGTACTCAGACCCATTCGATTTGTGCCAAAGTTATTCATCTTGACATTCAGAGGCAAATCTTCACCGTTACCATTTGAATGAGGTCTAGAGAAGAGAGACAAACATCCAACTAGACGGCTCATGCTCAACAGGTCCTCGTAGAATTACAGGCAGCTGATGCCCAATCTCCACATCAAGACCGAGAGAGCTGAGGCACACGCTAGTCCCACCATTGCACCCTCCACAGCTGCTTATGCACACGAACGAACTCGGGCCAATGCCACCAACTAGAGCATCACTAAGATAGAATTCTACACACATGATCAGTGGCCGCTCAGTGGTCATCCTCGGCCTGGAACGTCGTGTACTTCTCGGAGTCCATCAAGTTGTTGAGCTCCGACTTGTCCGACAGCTTCACCTTGATGAGCCAGCCCTCGCCGTACGGCGCGCTGTTCAGCTGCCAAACCAAGGAAAGGACGAAAGAAAGAGGGGAAAAAACGATCTCAGATCACTGAAAAACCAGGAAAAACAGAAGAAGGGATCTTTGATTACTGCCGAAAGAGAGCCTCGTATCTGTTTTGATTCTATGACTTACCAGTGAGGGGTCCTCGCTGACGGCGCTGTTGAACTCCACCACTTCGCCGGACACAGGGCTGTTCACGTCGCTCACGGCCTTGACACTCTCCACGCTGCCGAACTTGTCACTGGCCGCCACCCCGGTGCCTGCCTCGGGAAGCTCGACGAACACCAAGTCGCCCAACGCATGCTGCTCAGGGAGACACAACCGACACGGTTTAACATCCCACAATCTAGAAGCGAGAGAGTCGCTCCAACTACTCAGCAGAGGGACTGGGCGTAAACCTGGGCGTGATCGGTGATGCCGATGGTGCCGATTTCACCGTCCACCTTCACCCACTCGTGCGACTTGGCGTAATGCAGACCCGGCTCCACCTTGTCTGCGCCAGAAACAGCCACTCAATCAGCGACATCCCCAGAAACAAAACAAGCCCTCATCGAATCAAACATCGTGAATGCAGCAAGAAGGAGGGGCGGCGAGAGCGCAGAGAAAGCTGAGAGAGCAACAGAGGAAACGCCATCCACTGACTCGAAGGCGTGTATCCTCACATGCACACGGAATTCAAGCACAGAGACTGGGAATGCGAGGGGGGGGGGGGGGGGGGGGAAGGATCATACCCTCGAGGTTGAACTGGGTGGTGGAGAAGCGGCGGGCGAGGGGCACCCAGAGGCTGGCGGTGGCAGGCGCGGAGGCGCGCAGCCGGAGCAGAGTGGCGGCCTGGGCTGCTGCGGAGCGGAGCGCCATTGCTGCTGCTGCTGCTGTCTCGGGAGCTCGTGACGAATGTAGACTTCGTGCCGATGTGAACTCTCCGAGGTAGCAGAGGTTGGAGGAGGTCTTTCTAAGGCACAGCTGCAGCGGATGAGGGTGCGGCGAGTCACATGAGGCTGGTGTTGGCGATGGCTGGCGAGCGAGCGAGCCCTGGGAATCCTGGGAATGCGATGATGATCGCCAGCAGAATGAATGGTGGCGCGTGGGCCCGGAGCCTGATCCGCAACTCCCTCCCTCTCCACCTCTACCTCATCCCCCTCCCTTTTCCTGCACTTTTCGCTTCTTAGAAATTATTTTTTGATGTGATGTCATAAAGGCAGGTTTTTAGTTCAACTTTCTTTTCCTCATTTCTAATTCCTGAATGTTTTTGGAAGTAAATGTGTTTATGTAAACTCCTGATATCAGAGGGTGGGCTATTGTGATGGGTTTCGGATGGGATTGGTGTGACTTGAGGATGTGGATCCTGTGATTGAGAGGGACATGGTTTCAGTGCTGCAGGTGCGGAGTCAATAGTTCGTCACTGGTTCCATTGAAGATTTGGATGTGGGATTTGCTCTTTTAGAATTTTGGGTGGAGGTGGCTATTGTTGACTCGGATGACGATACTGCAACCACCAACCGTGGAAGGCCTTTGCTCCCAAAAGGGATCATCATATGGGATTTTAGGCTCTTTCATCTCTTTACCATTAACTCTGATAATCCACGTAACTATTCCACTTTCCTGAAAGCGGCTACAGTGCCGGTGTAGCTTGATTGCTACCCTGTTACATACCAAACGTGCAGTTCATCATTTGAGACCAGGTGAACATGAGGTGATCAGAGAGGCACCCTGACCACAAAAACAGGTAGACACCTTTCGCCATTTGGGTGATTCTGGACAGTGAATCCACAGAGCACATACATAAACAGTACATGTATCAGGCCTAAACAACCAAATGAAAGGCACTGAATCAGTCCCATAACTTACAAAGTGTTGAAAAATCGAAGAAAGAGTGTAGCGGTAATCTAAATTCACCTCGCACATGATATTTCAACAAAGGAGGAACACAAGCTAGGAATTTATGAAACAAAAAATCTGGCAAGAGCATAGTCCGGCAAGTACCGTAAAGAGGGGTGGCTCGGATCAACTCTGGGGCTCCTCGGTAGAAATCAGCGCCTGTCAGAGGGTGATTGCTCTTTTCTACGCAAAAAACGAGTGTCCTCCCAGTACCTCATTTTGTGAGATTTGAACTTCAAGATGGGTAGTGAATACCTGAATTTGTACAATCGATGTGAACATGTAAACTTACAGCAATAATATAAAGGGAAAAAGCTCCAAGTTCAATGGAATATATCTCCGACTCTCGGTTTCGGATCACTGCTTGGACCTAGCAAGACTAGGAATGAGTGCTAACTTGAAGAGAAGAAATACTTACAGATGATGTCAGTCACGTGGGTCTGCGTCCAAAAGTCAAGGTAGTAGAGCCATGAACGAAAGGTTCGGCCCTGGTATTATAGAAGCATTAGTGAGGCAGCGGTATTCCACTGGTGGAGGTGATGCCTCGCCTATACACTGTCATGTTTTGGGTACACTTGAGCAAAATGTGCTCCAATATGAGCAATGTTCTGTCGAAGTATTGTGAAAAGGTGCCCCTCCCACTCTGTGTAAGTCCCGTCCTTAGCAACATTAATACCCTCTATTGCTTGAGGCTGCATACAACGAACAAACAACATTGAAAAAAAACTCAGTCAGTATAAGCAAGTGTCGACTGAGCTGGCAAAAACATCTGAACCGACTTAAAGACGACAACAATGATTAAGCAGATCAGACGAGAAAGGTTACCAGCACCACGAAAGATAACATTTGAACGAAAGAAAACAAAATGGCATTGGACGGAACTAACCTGTGCTTTCTCAGCAGGAACTCCACTTTGAGGCGGAACGGGATCGGTACTCTCACCCCAACTTTTGTTACCATGGGCCATTGCATGATGCATGCAACGCCAGACAAGGAGGAGCAAGTCTGCCACATCAGCTCCGTCGATTATCTCTATGATCTCTATGGTGGAAGCCAGAGGTTGAGGAAGCCATCCAGCATCTGCTACTAAATTGATCAGCCTTATTATTTGCATGCGATCAAGCCTCTCCTCCTTGAATACCTGAAGCTCCAGGGTAGAATATCAGTAAAAGCAGGAGCTAAACAGATGCAAAAAACCACTCTTATCCGAGGAAAGGGGCATCAGGGGTGCACATATCTAGATGTAAAGAAAAGATTGGAACACAGTGTCTTGAAAATTGACGAAGGATATGATAATTGACCAACACTAATAATGAGGGATTTCACCTAAATACGATAACAAGCCGGCGAGACAGGTAGGGAAGTTGTAAATACCCTGGGAGGTGGTAGAAGTGGATCACGTCGGGTGCGATACGCACTGTGCCAGCGAGAGATGCTGTCGACGAGAAGAACACGGATGTACTCCACACACCCAAGGAGTTCGTCATTCTTCCGGTTCTTGACAATCAACTCCAACATCTGCAATCAATCATTTTTTAAATCAGGCAATCCTCTGTGTAAGATATTGATAGCCGGTAACTTTCTTTGAACTGGACAAGAACGAGAAAGCTGCAGACCTCGAAGAGAAGCGGATTGTCACCAAAACATTCCGCCAAAAATATGTGCCGTGGAGTGGAAACCTGCTTGGGAAGAACCTGCAAACGCATATGAAAGAAATGATCACTATTTACAGATAAGTTCCAAGCAATCGTACAAGATGCTCTTCTGCAGCTTTGTAGTGCCCAAAGCCGCAACCTGTATAATAAAAGGTCCACACACAAGCAAGCGTGTAGAGAGCAAAGAAACAACAAAATTGCTTGGTCATTACCTCCTCGTACTGCTCCACAGTCATAGCCAGTTCGTGTGGGGTTCCTAATCGATCTTTTAGTTGTGAAGCCAGAATGAGTGCAGGATGTGGAGACCAAACATCAGGGTCATCTGCAGCTTGCGAGACAGCGCTGCTCATTGTTCGTCGAAGAAGGTCACCCAGCTCCATTATTGTCGTATCTACAGTGTCTTCATGGACGCTATCTTTTGATAACTCATGTGCGGGTCTAACTACATCTTGTCTACGAGAGATTGAGCCAAGTCTCTCCCTTCTATCGCTACCAAGAGAGTATAAGCCACCTGCCAATAATAATACATAGATTCATCAATCACCAGCAAATGAAGGTTTCCAGAAATGCACGGTATGTCAACAATGAAGGTTCGCGCTATATTGCATACCTGATCTCATTCGTCGGTTTTCTTCTGCAAGTGAAAAATTTGGTGATGCTAGAGAATTGTGCTCTTTCAAAGGACGAACAGACATAAGAGCGAAGCTTCCAAATTGATCAGGTCTTCCTGGAACCAGAGTGGAAGTCGGAAAGAATCCTTGACCACTTGCTCCTAGACCCCGTCTTTGGACCCTTTTATCATTATCTGTTGCATAAATGGCCTACCCTTGTTAAGACAAGTTCAGCGAAGTACAATAGGTCCCGTCAACGGGGAGTACGCTTCCACTCTAAATCATCCATTGAGATCATTAAGCGACGAAAATCTCTGGACAGGCTCCACATTGTTGAACGACAGTCCAGATACAAAAGCATGTAATATGATGGTTCGCTGAAAAGATTATGTCTAAGTAAATACAGTAGATGCTCATGGAGGAGGAAGTTCAACAGATAGAAGCTTACTGCGCAAGGACAGGGCCTCTGCCTTTCGATCACTTCGCTCAAACGAAAAGTCAAGCAGGCTGCTCACCATCTACATCACAAATACAAAGACAATTTCAGTGGTTCGGGTTCATGATTGAACAAGGATGTTCGAGTATTTCATCCTGAAAAAATTAGTTCATCTGAAGCACCCTCAACACAAAGAATACTAACAACAAACAGAGATTTAGATCAACCTGCAAGTATTAGCACTGATTCACTACAGCAAGGTGAGTAAGAAGGCCATACGACAGTGAAAGTTGCGAAGGAAGACGAAGCCTGTTGAACGATGGCTCGTTTAAGATGCTCCAAAACCTCCACCCGCCGCCACTTTCCCATGTGCCCACCGCTTTGGTCTTTTGTCCCCTGAGCATATCCCAATAAATGGAAAACCGTCCATTACATTTGCAATGCTTACAATTATGAATAAATCGTGTAAATGGAAACTACGAACCCAGTTCCACCAAGTAACGTCTCAAGATCATCTAATAGAGGACTCCAGTGCTTTTGCTCGCAGTAGGAACTTCAGTACATTAACTTGAGATATAAAAGCATATATAATAGACATGCACAAACCTCCGTTTCCATCTTGACAAACGGTTCTTCCACGCGTTGAAAGAAGATACCCAAGAGACCCTGTGAAAAGAAACCAAAGAAGAAAAATCAAATTAGCTCCAAAAAAACACAAGTTTCTCCGTCTAAAAGGAAAAGCCCAGGGTGGAGACTGAAGCAACTAGGGCAAGCGACCACATAAGACCACGCATTAGAATGAGATTACTCATCTCCTCAGGAGTAAAACTGTTAACATTGAAGCCGAAATTTTGGTATCACGCAAAGAAGAGGAATTTACACACCTTAAGTCGAACCACAACTGCTTGAGGCTGGGAATCTCTGCTCGGTGAAAGAGATTGGAGGATGAACAACACCATTAAGTGAAGCTCCCAGAAATTTTTCCTCTGTAGAAGGGGTACCAGATATAGCCATTGAGAGTCCATCACCTTCCGAAGAAGCACCCATACTACTTTCCACGAGATTCCTTTAGTATCGTTATCTTCTTTTGAGTGTGATTGTCGCTCAAATCTGCTGGAGAGTATCAAATTGTTTTGGTGAGACTGCCAAAATATAGGATCCAGTAGCTGCTTTATTGCCAGAGCCCGCTCCAATGCCTGTAAATATAAGTACAAACACAGATATATTACTGTTAAATACTTCAGAATTTGCAAAAGGCACTCAAGATGAGAAGCTCTTTAGAGGAAAAAAATTGGAACTTACTTAAACATAAACGACTGAACTGATGTGTCAAAAGGAGCTCTCACAATCTAAACCAAACTGCTCACTGGAGAAAATGACTAGACGCGAGGAATGAACCCATAAAGACTAGCAACATTTGGAACTGCAAGGTCCATGATTTGGATGGTATAAGTACCTTCTCATTGTCAGAATTTTTGAATGAAGCGACACAGAACTGCGACCAGACCTCGAAAACTTGGACACCCCGGCCTTGCCCAGCAATCATCTTCATGACTTCCATCACAAAAAACAACCTCCTCGCTGATCTCTCTTGCAGTCCTTCTCTGTCATTAGATATGGCATATGTTTCCTCAGCTAAAAGCTCCGCCACCGCAGAATGCCCACTAGAAAGGATAGATATCCGACACACTCCGACAAATGGGTCTTCATTCCACCGATCTTTGAATCCTCGCAATTGAACCTCGCTGAGCTCAGGTGTGTCTTCTGAAAGCTTTGAGCCCTCATCAGAAGACACTGACTCCAAGCAGTCGTCTAATAACTCGGCCCATAGTCTCTTCAGATTATTCTTAAGGTTGTCAATGAACAAAGAATACCCTGTAAACCCATCCTTGGTGATGAAAGACAATGGCTCCGCGCCAGTGGTCTGCTCAGGGCCTAAATCAAACATGTTGATTAGTCAGAAAGAAGGAATCATTAAGTTTCTATATTCAATAAATGCATTTTGAGAATTACACTTAGAAATATAAAAACAATCTAACAAATTCCAATTTGAGATCAAGGTGATATCCTTGGTCGAAATACTACAAACCACATAGGAACGCTACAGGTTGATACCTATGATCCGTGGAAGAATACGTATCGTAAGATCCATGTATAATCTTTGCAGCAAAGAGGCTGCAAATTCCAGGAACCCTCTCTCGAGCTTGTTCATCCTTGAAAGCCTAATCAGCCCATTCAATAAAAGAACAAAATCTGCTCCTACAGGCGCCACTTCGAAAATCCTCCGACAAAGAATTGCAGATAACCATGCAGAAAGCCTTTTGGGTTCCTCGTGATTGCCACCCTGAAGTTTCAAACCCATTTAACAATAAGATGCAGGATGAATTCAATCAAAAAGGAATTATAACCGGTGAAACATCCTGAAACTTTGTATCAAGACGCATGCAAAATATCCAGGTAAAACTAAGTTGGAAAAGGAGATTACCTCCAGAATAAACCAGAGAGAAGTGAGCGGATTTTCCACATCAATCTCATCCACAAAGAAGCTGCTGCGAGATTCAAAGGCCTTCACGGTAAGGCACGGTAACCAATAGCGAGAGCACGCAGCCAAAAATTTAGGACAAAGTGTGGCAATGACCAGCCACATACTCCAAATCTCCACAAGCCTTCGTTTATGATCAATGGCTTTCCCTTCTTCTTTGGGTGATGCTACGAAAACCATGTTTGAAAATATCCGCTGTAACTCAGCAGCAACCTGCTCTGACCCTCTGCTTGAAAGTCATCAACATGCTACTGTCAGTGGACGACGAAACATCCTAATCCTGTTCATTCATTCTTCTAACATCTGCAACACTATCATGATCAACTGCACACGGACCTCAATGCGGCATACTCCAAGACACCGATTCGACGGACATAAATTGCGAGAGCTCCAACGCTGTTGACACTACAGGTCACCACATCGTCCAGCAGATCGTCTATCACAGCAGCGAGGAACAAGCTCGGGCTGCTCGCTGCGAGATGAGCTACTAGCCAGTCGAGGGGGGCCCGATGTGTTGAACTGCTTCGCATCACCTCCTTCACAAGCCACTTATGAAGCCACAAAGGCTCTGAGGTTGACTGGAGCTTTTCCTTACCTGCTTCGACAGATGCGCAAATTAGCCCTTAAACGTCAGCAGGTGCCACTGGTGGCCACAGTACTCTACATTTATGGTGTCATATTTGAACATGATAAGGTTCAGACATTGACATGACCTCCAAATGAAAGATGTTAGTTGAAGAATCTTCAATCCAAAGGTGCTAAACTTTAATACTTATTTTGTATTCTACATCGTAAGATACGTGCCTGTATGTACGATTCCCGTCTGACGTTTAAGAGTTGGGTAACAGAAGAGTGGTCCTAAATTGAGAGCACGAAAGATGAAGTACCTACCTTGAGGCACCTGATTCAGGCTTCTACTCAAGCAATGGCTGATCAGATTCACCAGAGCATGGCACTCACGTCGTCCAATCCAGATGCCTACAATCTGTGCCATGCTAATCCCTGCCTTCCCAGTGTCCGCTCGCTTCACCACTTCCTCCAAGGAATCCACATTCCGGTCATTCACATCACCCTTGAGCTTTTCATTCCCACCCTCACTAGCACTCGCCTCATTCTGCTGCGGCGAACTGGGACGCAGCACCTTCTCTCCTCCCGCAATCTCCATCTCTGTGTCCTCATCATCTGCACACAGACCAGGGTGAAAATCACATCAAAAATTGCAACCCGAATCAAACGAACAAAAGAACAGCAGGCTCATGCTATGCCCAAGGCGATCATGCACTACGAGGTGAAATCATTCACACAGCTGCCTGCATTCAACATCCAAAAAAAGAATTCAAGAAGAAAATTCTCACGTCACACCAACAAAGTGACAAAAATCATTCTATGACGATCAAAAGCAGCAGGGCATGTGCATTGATCTTCACAACAAGAAAATCGGCCTACTCTCTGAAATTGACCTGTAAACTCTAAACCCTAAACCATGAATGCAAAAATGAATCAAACTATTGGAATGCGACGTTGGATTATCAATTCGAAAATTCTCGTCCTTCTAAAACAGGGCAAGTGCACATCAAAATTGACCTCTACTCTCAAAATAACTTATCTGCGTAAATTGCCTCTAAACCCTAAACCCTAAAACAAATAATGCAGAAAACCATGAAAGATTGGCAGCGACGGATTACTAAACCAGAGCTTGAGGGAATTTCTCGTACTCCGTCGAAATTCACCAGGCGATCGTGCAAAGTAAGGCAAACAATGATCACCTTCGGGGAGGAGCACGTCATCGGCCTTGCGCTTGCCGCTGGTACGGTGGGAGACGGCGGAATCGGGGGCCGCGGGGGGGTCGACGTGGTGGTCGACGGAGTGGCGGAGGACGGCGAGCGCCCAAGTGAGGTGCGGGAGAGCGAGGGAGGCGTCGAGGTTGAGGGCGTGCAGGCGGCGGTCGCAGTCGCCCTGCACCTGCTGTGGGGGAGGTAGTAGTGGCGAGGCCATGGCCATGACGCTGCTGCCATCGCTCATCGTGGACGTAGGTCTTGCTGCATTGCGATAACCACAGCTGCGATTGCCATTGCAACAACCCCGCACTTCACTTCCGTCGTCGCAGCGACGGCGTCGCTGACGCTCAATCAGCGCAAGTGCGTGATCCGGGAGACGACGGGTGTGACAGGGTATGTACAGGTTATACACAGTGTATGACATGTGTATATACCGGGTATGACCAGGGTATGCACCGGTTTCATTGAAGGGCTAACGTCAGATGCCTCATTTCCATTTTCTAAAACACAAAGGAGACATTCAAAGTCGACTTTCAAAAGTCGTAGACTTTGTTACAGTCTCGTCAAATAAACAATCTACTTTTGTTATATCCAGTACAGTCTAAACTCTTTACATGTTACCAGGGTTATTGAGTACATGTACTCGGAGAATAGAGTATATGAACTCCAACGTACTCTGAGTGCTCCAACAACATGTATTTGTACGTGTACTCCAAATACATGTACTCCGTACTTAATAACATAGTATAATATGGTCGGGAGCAGAAAAATCATAGCACATGAAAGAAAGAAGAAAGAAGAACTTTGGTCCTCCATGCGGGCCGGAGTGAATAGAGTGTCTGTTCCTTCCACCACAAAATCCATGTCCACCAGACATAGGTTAAGTAGAAAGGACATAGCACATAAATAGTATCTCTTCTCTCTATACAATAAAAGGCCTACGGATATCGTAAGATACCCGTCGGAGGAGGTGGCACTTACTCCTATTTTATTTTCTTTTACTTTTGCTTTTACACTATATGTTCGATGACAATAAAATGAAAGGACCAAACGTTTGTACAAGGACTGCAGCAGCTCCTCCGGCTACCCCATGAAGTCGGTGCACAGAGAGAAAACTATGTACCCGATCCCAAGCAAACCCTTGACGATGCGAACGGAAGCAGCCCGCCGAGCTCGTGCCCGTCTTCGAGGCTCCGGAGCTGGAGTTGTAGCACCAATTCCTTCCCAGACGTACTCACTGCCCACTTTCTTGATCAGAATCTCCCTCAGCTCATGAACGACGTCGTCTGAAGAGAACCCAGGCTCCAGCGCCGTGTTGTCGGGCATTGTGATCAGAACGTACTCGCGGTAGGTGGTGTTCGGGTCCAGGACGAGCCTGTGCGTACCGCCGTTCTTCACCACGGCCCTCGTCGCGAACACTCCCGCGTTCCCCTCTTGAATCTTGACGTCGAGTCCCGTCGCATTCCTCACCGTCACCGTCATATTCGTCCCCATGATCCAAATGTCGAATGACAACTCAAACGTATTCAGACCACAAATTCGAAACTCTGAGCTCTGGCAAACTACTCGTGTTAGATGTACGATGTGTCTCCACTCGTGAATGTATGGAGCGTTATATAAGGGAACCTAGTTAGTTGCGTAGAATCGACCGATTCAACACGGACCCCACCGAATTCAAGGCAGCTGAAAAAGCCAATGGCATTCTCTGGTGATACTAGTCTTTTACCTGCGTGATGCTGGTGTGATACCTGGTACTGATCCCGGGTACATCCGTTCACATGAACGTCAAAAACTTCCTTCGAATGGAATTTCCAGGCAGCCTGGCTGTCCCGGCTAAGTGTTAGTTTGGTTCTTGCAGACTTCTGCACTACATCCGCAGATACTGTGGTCCTCGATAAACTCATACATACACAGATACTGTAGTCTCGATAAACTCATACATACACAGATACTGTAGTCTCGATAAACTCATTCATTCACAGATACTGTAGTCTCAATAAACTCATACATACACAGATACTGTAGTCTCGATAAACTCATACATACACTGATACTGTAGTCCTCGATAAACTCATACATCCGCAGATACTGGGATCACATTATCGACCCCGGTCGAGCGGTGCACCAGATGTGAGGTCTGGCTCCGCTCTCGGCTCGGTCCCCCGCCCCAGCGCCCTTGGCCCATGGCCCGGCCGCGGCCCGCGCGCGATCGTCCCCCTTGCCGCGTAGACCCGCCATTGTGGACACGCCACGATTGCCCGCTGCCACGAGGCCGCCCGCCCACAGTCCCGCCCCCGCCCGACTTCATCGCCCGCCCGCGTTGCCTCCATCCAAGAGCCTCCCACATCCCCTTCCTTTCTCATCCGCCTGTGCGCAACGAGAAATCCTGTCAATGTGACAGATTCTCCTTCGCTCAACCACCTTGACCTTCAAATTCCGCCGGCAATTATTAATTTGCCTTGATTGCGAATTTGTGCTTCGTGGTTGCTCCCTCCATGGTTGTTGTTATTGGAATGCTTATTCATGGTGCTTAGTTTTGCAATGGTTTCTTGCAACACTTTCTTGGTATGTTTCTTGCCACACTTTCTTTGTATGTTTGCTGCCATGTTTCTTGATTGTTGTCTTTGCTTGTACTTTCCAGGGTTCAATCCTTCTTGCAATATTTCTTCGCGTTTTCACATGGTTTAGGGTTGTGATGGCACTCAACATTGACTTAAACCTACCAGCTAGATTTCGGATCTAGTAGTCAATGTTGACTGGTTTAGGGTTGTGATGGCAGAATAAACGTCTGAGCGAGCTTTGGACAACGTTCTCGATTCAGGGTAGGTTTAGGGTACACCTTACGGGGTATTCAGTTTAGGGACGACCGTTTCCACTTCGTCTTCATGGACGGGTTAGAGAGTGTAGTTGAATTAGTTGGCGGTGACGAAGTACACGCATGGGTCTACGATGATGACAGCGACCTGGAATGGACATTCAGAACTCGGACAACCTAAACGGTAATAGAATTTCCTGCCCGGCTAGGAACTCTGAAGGTGCGTGTCATCCGTTCCGGCCAGTCAACATTGACTTAAACCTACCAGCAGATGAGATCTCCTCCTAGGTCCAAGAAGAGGACCCCTCCCTTCAGAATGTGCCCTGCCTTATTATCTCCGAGGCATCAACCGATCTTCTTCAATCTGGAGATTGGAAAATCTTCCCAATGGGCTGCTGCATGACAATGACTGTTGCCCGGAAACGAAATACCACCCTGGACAACCTAGCAGTAATGCCCGTGTTAAGAACAGGTTTAGGGTACCCTGGAGGAAAGTGCCAAAAAAACTAAGGGATTCGGTACAGACATCGCCACCTGGTCCATTTGATAGGACGGATCTTCAATGGGAGGACAAAGTTAACCAGGGAGGAGGAAAACATAAGGTAATCAAGAAGGCCATCATACGTTGGGACCGTTTAGAAGACTTCCTAGAGGGGAAATGACTAGAAGGCAATTTCTCTGCGTATTTGTTGACAAAAGTACCCTTCGCTTTCATGGCAAGGACGGGCGGACACAACGACGGGCGAAGTCAGCCCTCCAACAAATCACGTACAAAATATTTGTTTACATGTCTATAGTTCTACTATAGGCATGGTCTTCATTCCATCCGTTTTTCACTTCTGACAGCCCTGCCCTGTTCAGGTACTCTTGCGAATATGGGCCGGCGGATTACATGAAACAGTACAAGGCAGAAGTGCAGAAGGCCTTTGCTCACACGCTGCTTGACAAGCGAAGGTCTACCAATAAGAAGAAGATGGTTCAAAGGGCTAAAAAGGTTGCCATGTAGGCGCAGAAGGCAACGGTTATGGCAAATGCCCGGGCATCCAAAAAGGCTAGGGTAGAATTGCAGGTGCCCTCGAATGCAGACCCGCTGGATGAGGACCCCCAAGAATTTGCACTCGTTCAAGAGGCCCAGGACAGGCTTCGGAAGGCTCAAGAAATCATTGACAACAACAAGACAACGAAGCGGACATCCTGGGTTGGGAAAATTATGACCGTTATGTCCATAAAGAGAGGGTGTCAATGCTGCTTTGTTGCGAAACAATTAATCATTGATGAGTCGATTTGTAGTATATACTTTCATGAGATGAACCATGTCAATAGGGAGGGCAAACCTTGCCATGGTCTAGGATTTGGGCAGCAGCGGGCAGGGTTGTCTGGGAGGTTATCCCAAGCTACAAAGGACTGGATTCAGGATGCCTTGAGGAGCGGGAAGTCACCTGCCCAGATAATGGCTGAACACATGGACAAGGTCCTCAGGTGTGCCCGGCTGAATCTGCCAGCCACTAGGGACATGTTTGTGCTCCCTAATGACGTTCACAATATAGCAAAGAAGCTCGCAAAGGAGTTGTGGGAGAAGGATCCCATAGATGCTGAGAGCGTGCGCATGTGGACGGTTTCAAATCCGGACGCGTTCTATCACTACAGGGAGTGTGGGACCTCGACGGGCAATCAAATCCCGCCAACGGATGGCACCTTCTCTCTTGCAATTCAAACGGAGTGGCAATTGAACATGATGGTGAAGCATGGCCAGAGGCGGGCGCTGGCCATGGATGCGACGTTTGGTACCAACGAGCCTAAGGTAAATCAGACTCTACCCCTGCTTCAAATTTGTGACTCCTTCATTCAGCAATTCTAGTCGAAGCGTATATCTGGCCAGCAGTATCCGTTATTCACTGTCATGGTCTTTGATGAATGGGAACAAGGCATTCTGGTGGCCTTCACCGTCCAGGGCAGGTCCACCGAGGAAGACATTGTTGCGTGGTTGGAGAAGTTGAGGGACCATTGTGTGAATATTCAAGCTGACTAGCGACCAAATGCTCTTGTCATGGACAATGACCAGGCCGAGATAAATGCAATAAGGTAAGATTGCATTTTTTGCTTCTAGTTTTTCATATTCCATAACTTGTTTTAGAAATACCTTGATTTGCAATGATATTTATTTCTTCCCCTACTTTCTGATTGAAGCACTTCCTGCACAGGAGGGTCTGGCCAAATGAGGAGAACATGAGAATCTTCTTGTGCCTCTGGCACGTTCAAAAAGCTTGGTTAGAGCAAGCGACTTAGAAGATTAAGACAGAATACTTACGCACTCTAGTGCTGCAGGAATGTGTTGACTTGATGTATGGAAGTGGAATCTTGGAGGGAGACGCTGTTGTCAGAGTTTCGTTGGACAAGTTCCAACAAATGCGCACAAAGTATGAAGGGGCAAAAACCTTCCTCAATTAGTTTGCAAAGATTTGGATCCCAAAATTGGAGATGTGGATTACCGGTTTCCGGAACATCCCACACGCAAACCAGGACACAAACGCTGCGGTGGAGAGCTACCATGGCAATCTGAAGTCCATACAATCCAGCTCCCGTGCAAGATTTGATGGACGTCGGGTTGACTGGTTAATATAACACCTTCTTAAGGATGTACTCACACACTACTGGTATGTTGTCCAGTTTCATCAAGAATGGCAAGGCAGAGGGGGTGGTGGCGAGCACAGTCATCCGGGCAAGGGAGATTGCAGATGAGGACGTTTGCATAGACCACAAAAACGATGTCGCCTACGTGGCACGCCAGACGAACTTCCCGACCATCTGGATGGTGTCCGGTGCGAGCACAGATTGGGCACGCTGTACCTTCCCGTTGGGCCAGCGAGCCAACATGTGCAAGCATTGGGTGAAGGTCTTCAAGATGCTGAGTCCCATTGCTGCTGAAGGCGCCATTATTCATTTTGCGGGTTCGTTGCGTGGCACCATTGCCGTGGGTGCTCAACCTATGGGACTAGACATTGGTGGCTGCATAGAGGCCGTCCAGAGCCCGGCCACCTTGAACGGTCGTCCCAAACCAGAGGTCGATGACAATCCAGAAACATTGTTGGTTGCCTTGAAGTGTGAGTTTGCTGAGATGGAGAACTTGGTGGCAACAAACTCAGTCTGCCTTCCCCATGCCCTGGCGGGTGCACGGGAACTGAAGGGGAAATTGCTAAATATCAAGGTCAGGGCAAGTGCGGGAGTTCTTCACCCACTGTCGCAACCTTCCTTCTATTTGAACAAGGGTAACCGAAGCAAAAGACAAATGAAGGCTTGTAGTGAATTGGGTGAACGTGGTAGACGGTGCGGGAGGAGGGGAGGTTTAGGCCGCGGGGCTTCATCTTAGACATTCAATCTAGGATGAGGTATTGGCGGCCTGACCGGATTCATGAAATGCAGGCCACCTATGGATATGCCACGACCCGGACAGGCAGATCAGATATTGTTTTTTGTATGTGGGATTTTTATTACAAATTCCTGTGTATTAATCCAATGCCGACGATTTATTTTCCGTGCAGCTTGTGCTTTTGTGTGTAGAGAAGTAAACCTTATACTTTAAATGTTTTCTTTCAATTGTTTAGATTGAAAATTATTAGGGAACAAATTTGAGAAAATAAATTGCAAATACGGGAGTAAGAAGTGATGAGCTTGAAATTATAGGGTATGTATGAGGGAAAGTAGGGCACCCAATTTTGCGCAGATGAAGGAAGTCCTGAACTATATGTATGAAATCTGGTGCCCGGAAGCCCTACAACCTATCAGCATAAACAACATATGCATCTGCATCTACTCCTGAACCATGTGTACCACCACAATGTCTCTATAACCTCTGAATCCCAAATCAAGAGATAGTATCCAAAAATTACCGTCGAGTAATGAACTACAATCTCACATGCATCTGACATCACCTACGCTAGCAATGAGTCTGCATAATTGTTGTCGGACCCCTCTACAACGTCCTCAGCTCTTCCACTGTCTCCTGAAACATCATAGTTAGCCTCCAGAGTCCATACCGTCTCTACATTCACCGTCTCGATCATCATCCACACTCCGTTGTATCTCATGTCTGCCCCTGCCCAGGATAACAAACGCCTCACTACGTGGTCCATCCTCGGGAGCGTCTGCAATGTCATTCTCCAAGGGTTGCGCCTACGCGCCTTCAGTAGTTGTACCTGCAGATGTGAGAACTCCACCCTCCTCCATCAAAGTATCCCCCACGGTATGATTGCCATATCCGTCCAGCCCAATCAATATGCCCGCCACCTGATCAACAGCCACATCCGGGCACGTTTGTGGAAAGTCACCTGACAATGTAGAGTGCCGGAAACGACTGAAGTCAGCTGCCAGCCCGAGCTGTGTGATGTCGTCCAAATGCGCTCGAAGAGCAGCCTGCCCCTCGCGCTACTAGTGTCTCGCGGATGACAGTAACTGTTGCCCAGCGGGATTCCACTTTTCAGTAGCCTCCAAATAGCCTGGACCATACTCCAAAGAGATGTTATCTCGAACAAGTAGAATGTGACGGAAGCTCTCTGACTCCACTTGGCTGCCCTGCCCTGAACTCTTCACCCACATCCTTCGGAGCTCGTCATCCATCCCAGAACGTATCATATCACAGCATGCCTTCACATAAACCACCCTCCGCCATGTGAAATAGTCATCATAAAGATCTGGAAGCCTAGAAGGTGAGTCGAGCACGAGTCTAAATGCAACAAATTCCGCTGTGGAAGTGTCCATATCTAGAAACAGAAGCCCACCCCACCGAATCAATCCCTCCATGGAGAATAGCAGGTTTGCATGTCGGCTATCCATAATCTCCCTCCGCAACCCGTGCACTGGACACGTCATAGGCTGTTGGCAACCCAGTGCCCCAACTGTGAAAAGCTTCATTGCTGTAGAATGTGTAATTAGTTTTTGTGTTCACATGCGGATTAGAATTGGTTAGTTTCGGAAGTTAGCAAGTTAGTTTTGTAGTTCAGTAGTAAGATTGGGAAGTTACGTGAAAAGTTCGTTAAGAAGCAAATGTGACGTTTGGAATCTGGAAGTTAGGTTCAGTTTTTGGGTAAAGACTTTGTGGAAGATGGATTCGAGGCCAGATTGTGATAGTCGTAAGCCGGGGCAAGCTTGGTGCTACCTCTTTATTTTCCTTTGGATTTTTCTATTTCTTTGTGTAGGATTGTAATTAGATGAAGTATGAATGGAATTGGAGTTAAGAAAGTGTGACTGTGCGATTGGAAGCGAAGTTATGAGTACTGTATGAGAATTGTAAAGATAGAAAAGTTAGAGAATGGAATTGTGAATGTGAAGAGATTGTAATCTCTGTGAAAGAATTGGTTATTGAAAGTGATTACGGAAGATAATCACGTATTATTGAATGCACTGTACAGTGATTACACTGAAGAAAATAGAAACTGACATGATTATGAGATCATGAGGAATGAAGAATGGAGAATTGGAAAATGTTTAGGTTTAGAGTAATGCAAGAAAGAGTGATTGAGTGTTGATAATTGTTAAGAGAAGTTAGCAAGCAAGTGTGTAATCAATCGTGACAATAACATAGTGGCATTCATATAAACAGTCTTTCCTCACGAACGAATCCACCTATATTGATTTGGTGCTTTGGATTTATTTCCAATCCGACCAAAAACGATAACTACATTTTGGCGCCGCTGTCGGGGATGGATATTATTATGAAGTGTTAAAAATTGTTTAAAAGAAAATAAAAATAAAAATATATTATAAGAACCGGTCTTCGGTTATAATTTTATGGAGTATAAATTGGCGTATTATAGATTATGTATGGAAGAAATGAAGGATTATGAGTAGTGATAATGAAGACAATTTACAAAGAAGGAATCGACAGATTAAAGAAAGATACAATAGATTGTGCTCAAGAGAGTCGTTACGAAAATTACGGGAAAGAACTCAACGAGAAAAACTTAGGAGAGTGACATCATTTTCGTATTCGAGAAGTGGACGTAGTAAGAGTCCAGAAGGATTGGAAACAAGTGATAGTTCTTCAGACGAAGGTTCAAATAAAACCAGAAGTAAGGGAAGAGGAAGTATTTGAATAGAAATTGGAAGAAAATCAGTAATACAACCAATGGCTGAGGCGGCACCTGAAGTCCCGATTGCGGTAGCCATGGGAGCAGTAGGAGATCGCACCACAAGTGTTGCACCGTTGGGGGTCTCTCACCTCCGACTGGTGCCGTCATCTGTGCCCGGTGTGCGGCCGGACTCCGGGGGTGGCTGCCGCAAAGATCTGAACACCCTCTGCTTGGACGCTTACGGCTTCCACTTCCTGGCACGGAATTGCCTCCCTTCCGAGTAGCAATCTCCTCTGCCAGAATTGAATCTGGATGTGCAGGCAGTCGTGACCTAGGAATGGAGTTCTTAACAGGGCGCCTCTTATGAGGCAACCCAATGTCATCCTCGTCGGAGCTGAGACACTCCACCGAAGTATCGACACGAATCGTCTTCGGCCCGACACGCACCTTCGTCTGGCCCACCATCTTCAGGGTTAGACCTGACATAACGGATGGAATCTGCATTCCATACTTGCCAAACACCTCCCGGGCCTCCTTGTTGCCTACAGTCTCCATGGAAGGGTAGATCTTCATGGCACCCTCACGGGAGTAGTCATACACTGGACACTTCTTCGCCTGCCGGTGGTGTCCGAGCTCCGCCTTGTCGTAGAAGTCTGCATTGCAGCACCTGCAGAAGAAAGGAATCCTTGGCCTCTTACCTAGCTCGGGGTCCGGTGCAGAATCACGCCGCCAAAGCGTGTTGATCTCAATCATGAGCTAGTCAAACTCACTGCGCATGAAGGCATTGCGGTTCGGTGGTCCCTTGTTCATCGATTGACTCTGACAGACGATAACATCCTCCATAGCAAACTTTCCCTAGCGCCAAAGCTGCAAGTGTGTCTAGAATAACATGTTAAGTAAACCGAATTCTTTGAGCTCAATAAAGCATGACAGCAGCAGCGTGGCAGGTCTTACCCCCTCAACCACTCCCGGCATTTGCATCTCCACTCGCCAGCGCCAATCGAACGGGAGATCAGCAATGTTAAGTATGGTGGCTCTGGCCTGAAATACGCTGACCGCATCCACGACTGAAAGCGCACCTAGATCAGGGATGTTGGGGCACTCCACCTAGTAGAATTTTCTGGCACATAGAAGAAAAAAATTAAGACTCCCTACACCCTAAGAAGATGGAGGATAAACATATATGGCAGGAAATAACTCTGAAGTTAGGAGAGGGCCTTGCCAGATCTTGTAAGGACGGCGCCATGGTGGCAGGAAACCGGACGATAGAAACAAAATAGCCCTGAAACCCTGTCCGGGCAGGAAAAGGTCGTCGTTTCTAACAGCGAATCTAATTGGAATTGGAGCTCTTCTTCGAGAACAAATAGTATCCTACCTAAACCCTAGAGTGGCAGAACCTCCTCCCACCCTAAATCTACCAAGTCGAAGCATGCCACAGCTGAAAAACGTCGTAAGGTAAACAGAAAAACGTCGTAAGGTAAACGGAAAAAAAACGAAGAAAAAGCAACGACAAAGTTGTGACAAAGCAAAGAAGAAGCAAAGAAAATGCAAAGAAGAAGCAAATAGAAAGCAAATTTAAAGCAAAAAACGGAAAAATAACCACAGAAAAGCTGGGAAGTAGAAACGTACGTGAATGGTGAAGTTGGTGACAACGCGACACGGGCTGTCCGGTAAGCTGGAGGAACCCAGACCCTAACGTCTCATCCGCCACCATTCCAGCAACACTCTCCACAGTCACCGCATTGCACCACAGTTTTGGCGAATACTGCTGAACCCTAGACAGCTCTTCCACTGCTTCCGGTGGCAAACGCTACCCTAAAACCTGCGGCACTTAACACCTCCATCAGCCCCGCAGTGTACCCTAAACTTGAAGTGACATGGACAAGATTTCCATGTCTGAGGATTCATTGCGCTCTAAGAGCAGCATTACTCCATGTCTGGGCGTGTGTTTTAAAATTAGATTACTAGTGAATTAAAATACCAAAAACATTAGAGTAAGTAAAAGAGATGGCTGGAAGTTGCGCCATGAACTATGGAGGTGATTTTGTCATAAAGCAGCTGCGGCTGAGCAATTGAGAGTGGCCTCATCAGTGAACACAAATGATGCAACAAAACAACTCCATTCAAAATAGCCAGGTAGCCGCAACTATGTCTTGAGAGCGGCTGGAATTACTTGGAGGGCACAGTTACGAAACGAAGCTGGAGATGTAGGAGGAAGTTTGAAGAGCCGCATTGTGAGAAGAAAAGAAAAGCAACTCACCGACAGCGTAGTGAACCCGAAACCATTCTCCCGCTCTCCCCGCGCTGCTTCAATGCCCATCGCAGCGCCCTCCCGATCTCTGCCGACCGCAGCTCCGCCTCCATCACTTACAGCTCCACCTCCATCACCTACAGCTCGGCCTCCATCGCTTGAACCTGACGGTGCAGCTCCGCCACCTAAACCTACAGTACCTTAAAAAACACTTAATCTAGAACCTCACAATTCAATCACCGAAAGCCCTAAAATCCTAGAATTCTACCGCAACTTTCAAAACTCTTCCAAAAACACTACAGACAGAAAAAAAAAAAAAAAAAAAAAAAGGAGTTTTGCAACCGTGGATGATGGCAAGCCCCTACCTTGGCAGGGCGCCATCATCCACGGTTGCATTCAATGCGGTCGGCGGCTAAGCACATAGACAGGACCGTTAGAAGCCGGCAATGGAGTTCACGTCTTCATGAATATTCCACATGTCACATTGATAGGATTTATGGTTGCGCATAGGCGGATGAGAAGGGAAGGGGATGTGGGAGGTTCTTGGATGGAGGCAGC